>JAKSZT010052319.1:4894954-5091367 GCA_026826555.1 Tolypeutes matacus | reverse complement strand
AATAGAATAGAATAGAATAGAATAGAATAGAATAGAATAGAATAGAACCGAATTTGAGTCAAGCAACCAGAAGCAGAAATGACGTGTTGCTTACAGGCCAGAGCAGTTAGGAGCTGGTGTGCCTTCTCCATCCCTCTTTTCCTCTGACCTGGTGACAGCGTAGCTTCAGGATGGAGGATGCCCAACCCGCATCAGATTTAACATTGTGAGAAGTAAACCTTTACTGGGTTAAGCCTCTGAGATGTGGGGGTGTATTTATTACAGCAGCATAGCCTGCCATATCCTGACTAATATGGAAAGAGTTGGCCTGGTCTGGATATGCCATAGACAAAGAGGCAAAGTCCCCGCTAAGAGTTGGAAATAAGAAAAAAATCACCACCCACCTCCATCCCTTGGGGCAGTTGGAAATTGAGTTTATTTCCTAAGTTTCCCAGCTGTGTTGAGTGGTTATCATGGAGAATGAGGCTGGGGGCAGTGGGAGTGGGAAACTAAATTGCCCGTCCAGCATAGGTGGTAAACCTGGGTGCAGCAGCAGAAGGGAAAATTTCACAGTATTCTCAGCCTGGTAAAGGTTCTAATTAGCAATTATTCATTCCAACAATAGGACTTTCTTTTTTTTTTTTTTTTTTCTGTTTTTTGCTTTTATGGAGCCAAGCCTAGGAGCTGAGGTAAGTATTATACCCTCTGAAGATCTGTTTGTGCTATGAACATCAAAGGGTAAGGAGGGTCCCTTTATGACATTTAAATGGAATTCTTTACCTCTCACAGTCTTGCTGATGTTTTAAATTAACTCCTAGAACATCACAGGGCTCAGGAAGGGGCAGGCAACAGAAGGCTGGATCCCTGGCCTAGGCTGGGAGAAAGCAGACACTGTGGTAAATACGAGGCTGAGGCGTGAGCCACCGCCCTGGGTCCAGGGGTGGGCAGAGGGCAGAGGAATCACCCTGGTCCCGCATCAGGTAGAGTCCTGGTATCCACAGGGATCCGGTGGTCAATGGCTGTGGTCCTGACCCTGGAAGCACAACACAGAAAGGGGCCCAGACTCAGAAATTCTCTCTTGGCCCAGGCTTCGGGGCTGAGATTTTAGGTGGGAAACCCACAGGGCCCAGACGTGACTACCCCAGAGATGGCTGAGGTGAAAAAAATGAGGCCAGGCTGAGAGAAGGAACCCAAGGGAAGAAAATTATCAACCAAATGTGGGGGCTGGGCTAGATCCTCCCATGGGAAGATGCATGGCTGAGCTGGCAGAGGCTCCTTCTCCAAAGTCCAGACATCATAAGCACTGCCCACTGCCCCACACAGCCATTGGCACCATCATCCTCACTGGTTACACATGGGGAAAACTCGGGGAGCATCAAAAAACGCTGATGCTCACACCTCAAGCCACTTTGAGCCCACACCTCAAGCCACTTTAATCAGAACCTCTGGGGGTTAAAAGCTCCCCTGTGATTCTCATGTGCAGCCAGGGCCAAGCGCTGCTGAAGGAGAACTCAAAACCATATCAGCACCTCTGCATCTAGGAACTCTTCGGGAATGCAAAGTCTCAGGCCCCATCCTGGGCCAACTGAATTGGGACCCCTGAGGGTGGGGCCCTGCAATCTGTTTTAGTAAGTCCTCCAGGTGATTCCCAAGCACACTGAAGTTTAAGGACCACTGCATCTCAGAGGAAGAAAGGACTACCACTGGTCTACCCCAGCCCTGTACAACCTGGCCAGCCCTTCGCAATAATTACAGCAGTCACAGTATCTGGGGACTTTTGTTGAGAACCTACTGTGTGTTTATAATTATTTGATGTAAGGCGTGATCATATGTTCTTTGGATGTTGGGCCACAGAGTGAAGATATTCACATAGATGAAAGGCAGAACTCTGTTACCTACGGCCCCAAACGAGAAGGCTGCCATGTAGAACCACACAGGGGTTTGTGCCCAGGGACAAGGTATCAGCAAGCTAGAGGCCCTTATGTGTGGCAAGCAAGGTGGATTAGGTGTTCTGGGTAGATTGGGCATTTTGGATAATTCTGCAGGCTCCGTGAGAGAAGAGGCTGTCCCTGCATGTTTGATCTGTGGGGTTCCTGGCAGTTGGGTGTGTGCTGTAGCCCAGGACGGTTAGAACCTGATCAGGGAGGTGGCTTGGGGTATGGGCTTAGCAAACTGCCTTCTAGGGAAAATTGAGCATTTTTAGCCATGTGCTCAAAACTGTGTCAAGATAATACTTTTGAAATAGTACATTATATTGTGAACAAAGCACAGTACTAAGCATACTGCATGGCTTCTCTTACTTGATAAATTTCATAACATGGCTATGCAGGAGATATGATGACCACCATTTTACAGAAGACAAAATTGAGGTTTCGAAGCTAAATCCCCTATCTAGCAGGTCAGATGGGGAGCTGGGGTTCTCCGCCAGTTCAGCTGACTCCAGGGCTCCTGTGGTCCCAGCTACTTTTCCCCAGCAAACCGGGAATACCCAGGGAGATGATGGTGCAAAGAGAGGAGGGGCTGAAATGGCTGGGCTGCTGTGCCCTCCCAGTGCTCCAGTCTCAAGCACCTGCATTCTCTGAAGAGAAGGCTCACTCCGAAGGGTTTGGGTGGGTTGCTAAGAATGACTAACTCATGCTGCTTCTCCGTGATGGGCTGTGCCTTTGGCAGCAGGCCAGCTGTTTCTTATCATCTCAGCCCCAGTTTCCCTCCCGGCCTCCAATGTTCCCCTGCCTTATTTGGACCAGGTGTTGTGCGAGCCAAGAAGCTCTGCACACCCTCCGCAGGGTTCCGGGGCCCCCTTGTCCTCTGGGCAGTCTTAGCACCGTGTCCTGAGAGAGAAAGAAGACGAAAGAAGGTGCCTCAAAGCACAGGGGAGGTCTGGGAAAGTTGCCCACCCCATCACTGTCTTCATATGCCAAACACACAGGGAGGCAGGATAAGGGGTGGGTGAAGATGGGTCGGAGGGATCCATGTTCTCAGGAAACTTCTATCACCATCGTAAGGGTTTCCCTGTAGAGCAGGTTTTCTCTACTTCGACACTACTGACATTTGGGCTGGATCTTTTTTGTGGTGGGGGCTGTCCTGTGAATTTTAGGATGCTTAGCAGCATCCCTCGACTTGACCTGCGAGATACAGATGCTGGTAGCACCCAGTGTCACAAGGTGACAACCAAAATGAATACAGACGTTCCAGTTGCTCCTGGTTGAAAACTAACCACTGCTGTAGAGCTAGAGGTTGTGAAACCATTCCTTTCCCTCCACTCAGTGGCCCTGAGCCTATCCAGAGGCTGTCAGGGAAGAGGAGGCTCGCCTCCTAAGGGGACTGGAATGATTTTGCTAGTGCCTCATGGAAGCTATCACGAGGGTGTGGAGAGGAGTGTTGTCACTGTTAGGTCAGAGTTCAGTGTTTTGGAGGAATGTTGTAAAAGCAAATTTTGGTGGCTGATCAGCAGCAAGAATTCTCCTGGGCCCAGGACCTAAGCTGCCCCCTACTCCTTGCATCTGGCAGTGGGCTCCAGCCCTTGGCTTCAGGGAGTGGCCTGGGATCTCAGCTGAGCCAACCAGAGCACCGCATTCCCCCCGCCCTCCGACTGGTCCCAGCGGTGGTCAGGTGACCCAGCCTGAGCCAACTGGAGTCCTTCCCTAGGGCTTTTGGACTGGAGCTGGCCAACAGAGGCCTCTTTTCTCCGTGGTAAGAAAGGCATTAGGATGTGGGTACAAAGCTCAAAGGCAATTTTCTCTCTTGCTGCAAGGGCTAAGCTGGTCTGAGGGAATGACACAAAAGGAGCAGAAGTTAATGGAGAAAGGAAAACAGAGTCCTGGTAATGTTGGGGTTCCTGCTTCCAGTAGCCCCTAAGCCTTGCTCCTCTCCTGCCCTTCCTGTAGTTTTATTATATGAGCCAATAAATTCCAGCTTTTTGCTTAGGTGTGTTAGTTGTCTGTTGCCCGTGTCAAGAGAGGCCTGAGTTGTGTAAGGAGGGAGTGGGAATAGGGCTGGAACTAGGGTGAGACCAGTGAGTGCCAGAACACAGAATTTAAGGAGCCACTCATTCTCAGGCTCATGGAAGGGCAGGGTCGGCACCCAAGATCAAGTGCCTCCTTAAGTTGTGAAATCTTGGCACCTCCCTTGCCTCACTCTAGTCCTGTCCCTGGGTGTGGTAATGAGAGTATTTGGCCATAAATGGAAGAACCCACTTACAAATAAGCTCCTTTCTGTAAAGACCTTTGGGGAACTCAAAAATATAATTGCCTGCTGATTAATTTGTTTGTTCACTGATTAAACAAACATTGGTTGTGTGCCTTCTGGGTTGTGCTAGGTGCTGGAGGGGGCAGCAGATGAGGTTTCTGTCCCCAGGAGCCTCACAGCCCGGCCAGGAAGATAAATATTGAACAAGTCGTAACTTGAATGAAGTGTGTTGGAGAAGGGGAAGTATGGTGTGGTGTGAGCATATGTAGCAGGAGTCTGAGTATAGAGGTGGATAGATAGGTAGGTAGGTAGGTAGGCAGGTAGGTACGTAGGTAGGTAGATAGATATACATATAGAGAGTGAAAATGAGTGTAGTGCAAGTTGGATAGCAGAGTGCCTTGCGTGTGTGCCTGCTGAAGAAAGGAAAGTCATCTGGGACAGAGGTGAAGCTCACTCGAACATTCTCCATATTCATTCAGAAAACACTTGTCCAAAGTCTGTTAGGAAGGAACCAGGCATGTGTTAGCCTTCAGGGATTATAGAGATACAAATCATCTCCCCGACCTCAGGGAATTGGCCCTACCTGGATAACTTAGCAGATCCTCTACAGAGCAAAGCATTCTATGGGGTGAAAACAGACGTTCAATTCAGCTAGAGTGGGACAGGGAAGCCTTCTGGGAGGGATGAGGCCTGCCTGGACTGGATCTTAAAGGATGGATAGATAGAGAGACCAGGAAATAGAAGAACAGAGAGCTCAGTATGAAGTTTTTAAAGCATGGTCAGTAGCCCAGGCTAGCCCAGGCAATCCAATATGGACTTGAACTACTATATATCTACAGATCACCAGTAGAAATAATACCATAGTGGAGTCACACCCACCATATCTTTCTATAAGTCCCACACACCAGCTTTTCTTCCAGCATTGGAACAGATAGCTGTTTCTTGGGTTACACACAGATGAGGCAGTTGGCTTGTGTGTAAGGATTTGTGCTGTCTGAAAAACAAGTGTCTTTAAACTAGAATAAAACTCAGTGCACCAAGATGTTCACACCATGAGAGTCTGAGATGCTAGAAGAAATTGAGCTGGACCAATGGAACCCCAGATTTACATCTCCCAGATATCACCTCTCTCAGATATCACCTCTCTCCTGGGCATGGCTAGAAAGAAGGCACTTTTAAAATTGTCCTCTCTCTCTTTCTCTGGCTGATTACATAGATTGAAAAGTAACATATGATGCAATTTTCCTATTTACAGGGAGTATTGCTTCTTTGCAGAACAGAAGCTGTAAACAGAATGCTTGGGTTTGAACCCCAGCTCTACTTTCTAACTGAGTGATTGTGGGCAAGTTATTTCTCTTTGCCTCAATCTCCTTATCCATGAAAGGGGGCCAATAATAGGAAGCGTTCCTTTAAATACGAGTTGTTTCCATTGTTTCCTCCCCTTCTCCCAGATGGCTCCCTTGTCTGTGTGCTTGTTGTTTTTGCTCATTGTTTTTGCTTGTTTGCGCTTATTGTCTGCTCATTGTCTGCTCATTTTCTGTTTGTTTGTTTTTTCTTTGTTTCTTTTTTCTTTAGGAGGCACTGGGAACTGAACCTGGGACCTCCCATGTGGGAGGTGGGCACTCAACTGCATATCCACTCTGCTCATTTTGATTTTGCTTGTTGTCTGCTCATTGTTTGCTCATTGTTTTTGCTCATTGTCTGCCTTCTTTAGGTGGCACTGGGAACCGAACCCAGGACCTCCCATGTGGGAGGCTGGCACTCAACTGCTCGAGCCACATCGGCTCCCCCATTTCCACCGTTTTTATTGGTTAAATAGACTCAGAGTACAATCTACCTACCCACCATTTCAAACTGTCTCTGTGGGAAAGGCTGTCTGTAGGTGCCTGTCTTCCACCCCCCAGAGCCACTATCGAAGGGCTGATGTGTAGGGAAGAGGTCGGGGACCAAGGCTGGCTTGGGGTTTGAAAGCGGAGTGGAGGGGAGTGGTGAGGGGTAGTATGGAAGCCCAGACTGAGAACCCCACCCCTACCCTGCCCCTTGACGGGGTCACCAGTGCAGATCCTCAAATATCCATCTATCCTGGGTACCATGGAATGCAAAGCAAGGGCAGTGGGCAGTGGGTGAGGCCAGACAGTTGTACTGCCAGCAACCCTTCAGTCTGCCTGTACCTGGGGCAGTTTGGACCAGAAAAAAACCCTGAAAGCCTTGTCAGGGCTGGCGCCAGGTAACTGGTAGTGTTACTGGATTTTTCTAGGTTTTTGACTTATGCTGCAGAAATGAATTTCAGAGCACATTGGGTTAGTTAGGCCAGTAATTTATAAGGTAGGGAGAGAGGAGAAATGGGAGAAAATAACAGATCATGGGTCCCTGGTAGAGAGGAAGGGGCTGACGATAAAGAGGGCTGATTTATAGACTATAATTTCCCACTATAGATTATAAATGCCCAGTTTTACTTGCGTGTTGTTCCATGCAGGGGGGACACGGTGAGAGTAGGGCGCAGAAGCCAAGAAAGGCTTGGGAAAGAGAGCAGGAGGGACTTTTGCACCTGCTTTTAAACCATTAATTATTCCACCCCTTTGCTAATGGCATGGGAGGAGTCCCAGCTGTTTGCTGTTTTGATTGATTACCCCACCCATCAATCTCCCGAGAGGGCCCAATGATAATGTCCCTGGAGAATATCTGGGACTTCTGGCTTCCAGAGGGAATTTCATTCATGAGGGTCTTCCAGCAGCCATCTTGGGGGTTTCAATATCTATGTGGACTTCTTGCCAGGCTCCAGATCCATCTATTGATTGCCTATCTTACTAGCCTGCTTCAGTAAGAGGTGAGTTTGTCTGTGATGTGCCCCATCTCCCCTGCCAACCTGCTGTCCTTTCCACCTGGTATTGACCTCCCAGGCCTAGGCAGGGCCTTTGTAATGAACCCCACCCATCAAGGTCAGGTCCTTCTGTCCCTGTAGAACCCCTCCAGCCTTGCTACTCAACGCAAGCAGCACCTTAGAATCACCTGTGTGATCTGTTTAGGATCTCACAGCTTTATTGAGCAGTTCATGGATCGGGCAGCATCCCATTCAGAAAGCAGAAGAGAGCTCCACTGAGGGAGTAGAATGGGGGAGCTTAGAGAGAAGAAATGTGGAAACAAGTGAGGACATGTTCTGATGGGCTGATGCTAAGTTCCCATTTTACACAGGGGGAGCCTTTACAAAGTGGGGAGCAGGTATACATTGGCTAGTATGGGATCTTGTCCGTGCTGATAAGCTGTCTCTTCTGGACCAAAGCTGGGTTATCACCAGGTGTTGCTTACCTGCAGAAAGCCCCCACAGGCCAACTGTCTTTGTCTTCTGGAAAATCCCTTCTTGGAAAGGGGCCCCTCCTGGCAACATCCAATGCAGGTGGCCATTTTATTTTACTTAATACCTGGGAGCTTGTTAGAAATGCAGAATCCTATTGAAGGCTCTGCATTTTTCCAAGATCCCCAGGTGACTTGTGTGCATGCTACAGTTTGAGAAGCACTGGCTAAACCTGCATGCCCTCGTTCTCTTCTGACCGCTCTCCATGGCCCTTGACAACCAGCTGAAAACTGGCTTCCTCAGCTTGTAGGCTCAGAGTTCACCATCTTCACACCGTCAGCCTCTCCATCAGCTGCCCCCTTTCTGCCCCTTCCTGAGAACACTCCCCCCTTCCTTTGAATTTTCCATGACAGCACCTGTAACTTTTGCCAAAAACTTGGGCTATGTTATGAGTTGAATTGTGTACCCCCAAAACATATGTTGAAGTCCTAACCCTGAGTACCTCAGAATTTGGAAAGAGAGTCATTGCAGATGAAATTAGTTAAAATGAGGCCATGCTGGAGGAGGGTGGGCCCTTAATCCAAGATGACTGGTGCCTGATACGAAGGGGAGAAGGGACACAGGCATAGCCAACACCCCCGATTCCACAGCATGGCAAATGGGCTTGACTCTCTTCTATCTCCCCCTCAGGCACTCGGATTGGCTGTTCCTCCATCTATTTCCTCCATTTAGTATCCATTTTCACATACTGTAGTTCAGGCAGGGTCTGTGAGATGCATCAAAGATGTATTTGTTGGTTGGTTTTATCCTCGTTGTTTGAGGGTGACTTTTGAAACAAGAAGGGAGTGGAACTCTCATGTACTCTACTGTCTTAAAAGTAGCAAACAAGTTAATCATCCTCTTCTCAAAGTCCCTCAGCCCTCCCCGCTGGGGGGGAAGGCTGTATTAGCTTGTGTTCTCCTCAGGCGCTGGCACTGGTCCTCTCTCCCCCTTGACTCCTTCAAGCCCCACCTCTGCTGTTTCTCCTCATTTGCTCAAGCGGAGTGGTTCAGCCCTCTCTTTTGTTCAGTCCCATCTTTCAGACGTCGTCCAGGGACCCTTCCCTTTTCCCTCAAATGGTTTATTAGATGTTTTGCTGGACAAAGACTACTCTCCCTAGGAAGAACCCCTCTTCTAGTTCTTAAAATAATATAATTTTTCTCCTCACCACTGTAATTCTGTATTTCCTAGGCCTTATAGGTTTGGTTCCCCCAAGTATTCTGAGGCAACATTAGACCAGAGGGAGCTTTCCATGCCCACAGCCTACCTCAGTGCTGTATGCATAGTAGGTGCTTAGTAAATGCTGGAGAAGAACCTTTTGCTCCCATGTTTGCTTAGCACTCTGCTTTAGCTGGCTTTCTGCTGGAAGAGTGATCTGATGCACTTACTTTCTTTAAGAACCGGTCATTGTCACCCCTCCCAGAGCCTGTGCATTTTAACCATTCCCACAGCCAATCGTCTGTGGCTCACAGGGATCACTGAATAAAATCCAAACTCAGCCTGACATGCAAAGCCCTTCTCCATCGGTGTGGGGGCTTCTCTAGTCCTGTCTTCCATTCAGCCTTTGCTGTCTCTGTCCATCCTCCAAACCAACCAGGCTCTTTCCTGGCACAGGACTTTTGCTTAGTTATCTTCCCTGCCTGAAATGATCTCCCTTCTTCGGTCCCCCAATCTTCCCCATTGGCGAACTTCTACTCATCCCTCAAGGCCCAGTCCCAAAGCAACCTCTTCTGTGAGGCCTTTTTGAACTCCCACAAGCAAAATTCATTTCTTCTGTCTTGATGCTCCCCACCACTATGAAGGCAGCTCTATTTTAACCTTTGCTACACTGTGAGGGGATTCTTTGTTGATGCCTGCACCCATACTAGTCTGGGGATCCCAGTTGTCAAATATGTAACTTCTTTTTTTTTTTTTTTTTTTTTTTTTAAAGATTTTATTTATTTATTCATTTATCCCCCCCTTGCTGCTTGTGCTCGCTGGGTCAGCTAACCACGCCGTGCGGGCGGGCTTGCCTTCACCAGGAGGCCCCGGGAACCGAGCCCGGGGCCTCCCATATGGTAAACGGGAGCCCTACTGATTGAGCCACAGCCGCTTCCCAATATGTAACTTCTCAGTCTACATTTTGAGGTACTTCATGCTCTTGGGGCTCCTCCTGACCCCCTGTGGTCAGTAAGCACTTGCATTACAACCAAGAGATCTGCTCAAGTATGCCCTCTCAAAAGGAATGGAGAGGCTGGCCCATTGATGATGTTTTCCTTCTATTCTATGGCCTTCACATGTAGTTGGCGGGATTATGTGTGTCCAGTGAGGCTCCGATGCTGGAGTTGATGGTGACCAGGCACAGGAGCCTTCCAGGGTTTCTCAACCCATACCTGGGGAATTTCTGCATAATTTCTTGGCAGGGTCATTGGGAATAGGAGGAGGGAAGGAGGGGCCACATAAATAATCCAAACTATTATTTAAGAACCCATCCAAGGTGACTCAATCTTTTATGGCTTCCAAACCCTGGATGAGACAGGGCGGTCCTTTCCCTGAGGAGGTGGGACAGGGCGTGGAGTCTTAAGAGAGGAGAGTGGTTCTTTCTGTATTCTGGGTCAGTGTGATAGGGGAGCTCACTCCAGTTAGCTCGAGTCTTAGAGGCTAACTGCAAGGAAGCTCAAGAACCAGGAAGCTGTGAAAAAGGGAGTCAGCTCAAAGGGCTGATCACTCTCATATGGGCTGCAGCATCAGTCCGTCTGTCTGTCTGTCCTCTCTCCGTAAGTCAGATACCCCCTTATCCCTAGGTCCTTTCAGTGTGCTAATTCCACCTGCTGGGATCTGCATCACCCTCCTGGGGGATTTTTCTGGAGCCCTGGAAGGCAGCTTACTTTGCAGCAGCCACCCTGGCCAGCGACTCTCAGGGCTGCACCCCTTGCCTCCCTGGCGCTCCTATTACAGGTTTCCCAGAGTTTGCCCTGGGACAAAGCTCTGGTCGCTCACTGGGGTGTCAGGCTCAGCAAGGCCCCCTTGATTGGCTGCCTTCCCTTCCATGTCTCATTCCCTCTCTCCCCTCTGGAGCTTTCAGGGGCCCCCTCTCAAGTAAGCCACTTGGCTGCTCACATTCTTGCCTCATGGTCTGCTTCTGGGGAAGCCCACACAGAAAAACGGTGACTCCATTCTCTTGCACTTTCGCTGTTTTGCTTATTGCCACTTGGTTTATCCTTTCCTCTAATCTTGATGGACTTTTATTTTTTTAACCTCATAGCGCTGCTTTTTCATCTTTTGCGTAATCATCTCAATAATTATTCCTAGTGTCTCATAACTTACACCGTCTGCAACTTCTCACAGCCCCTGCTCTGCCTCCTGCCCTCTCTCCTGTTCCCACTGCTAGTGGCCTCACTCCTTCCTCACGTCTCCTTCAAATCCCTGAGGAGTCGGTGGCCCGGCTCATCTTTTTTGCTTTAGACACTGTCCCACCCTCGGATTGGCTGCCTGAGGATCAGCTGATCGACCCTGGTCCAATCAACTGAACTGAGGGAGGGAGATGGGCCTGGAGCTGTCCTGAGGTTTAATGACAGACCCTCCCCCAATCTCTATCCTAGCCCCACCCCCATTCTTTTATGTGGATAATTGATGTTTTCTCAACTTTATGCTAAATGTGGGCGTTTCCCCTTCCAATCAGATTGCTTCCCCTAAGTCTCTCCAAGACTGAAATTCTGGAGCTGCCATGAGGTTGTACACATTAAAACACGACTGCCTAAGAACTGGCCCTTTAGCAGGGCAGTGGCAGGGCGTTCCCTGGGGAAAGACTGTTACATGCTGCCGAAGTATTTGACTGGGTTAGTACCTCACACTTTTTGTGGGGAAAGAAAAATTAAGTGATGACAAAAATCTTGGAAAATACAGAGAAGTACAAAGGAAGAAAATAAAAGCTACGGGAAACTCCTGCACTCCATGATAATACTTCTTGCATTTCTCTCTCTGCGTGTGTATCCACTTTTAGAGGAAAAGATTTCTTCCCAATAATAAGGATCGTCTTATATATGCTTTTTATAGCCTGCACTTGATCAGTGGGCACTTTTCCATGTCATTAAGTGTGCTTCCACAGGCTCGTTTCAGTGTCAGCCCGGCCTTCAGAGGGGAGGCTTTCTGCCTTCCTGAACCTTCTCCACCCTCCCCTCCCCAGGGTACCTGGCTGTGAAAGGCACCAATTTACACAGGTAAATCTAACCAGCTCGTCTTTCCTCTCACTACAAAATTTTGGCTGACCCTCTGCCGACAGCTGCCACGTAGGCCTGGGCTGTCTACCCACTGGGAGCTTCCCCGACAGCCTCCAGTCTCCGGGGAAATCACCAGTCAGCTTTCTACAGCTTCCCCAATCCCCAAGTGCTATTTGCACAGCCAGCTCAGAGCACCGCAAAACCACATCATCAAAAACCGGAGCTGCAGGCTCTCAGGAAGCTGCTGCAGCCCCCTGGGAGTCAGGAATGAGGAACTGGGCCCTGAGAGAAGTGACTTGCCCATGCTCAGCTGGGCAGTCAGTGACAGGGTCGGGACTCAGCTGTGGCCCTGGGGCCTCTGGCCACCACCCCAGGGCCTATCAGGAACTGGGGCCCTCCCTTTCCACCCCTTGGGCATTCCAAACGTGAAATCCCTAGCCCAAGGCTGGACCTTGGGCACTGTGGCTGCCACCCCAGCCTCCCCTGGATTGAGGCCCAGTTTCACATCCCGGGGTGTGAGTAGAACAGCTGCCTTGCTGGCTCTCCTCCATGGCAGTGCCTTGGGCTGAGTAAACATTCCAGCAACAACAGACCTCTTGTCGCCAGGGCCTAAACTGGTGAAGTGTTCTGGGCCGGGAAGCAGCGAGGCTGCTTTGCAAAATCTCTCTGAGTGCCCGGGGCAGATTGTGGTGGTCGGAGCAGCCAGGAGTCTGGAATGCTGAAAGGCAGTTCACTCAGTGTGAAATGGGAGGAGGATTGTCCCAGTGTCCCTCCATCGGTCAGGTCAGCATCAGCAGCTCTTAGGACTCTTGACTGCAGGAACCCGAGGGCTTTGCATTTAAGCAGCAAGAAAAGAATTATTTCCCTCCCTTTATCGAGGTGCTCTTGGCTGATACCCCCGGGACCCAGGCGTCCTAAAGCACCACTTGGGCTGACATTCTTCTCATTCTGGAAGCTGGTGAGGCGTTTCCTTCCCGCCTACAGCTCAGCTTTAGAGAGCAGGACTCTTGCTCCATTGTCTAGCTGGCATCTTTCTTCCAGGGGGAGCCATTTGGTGGGACATGAGCCTTCCCCAAATGCAGATCCCTTAGCTCTTTTTATGCTTCTTAAAGTACATGCTGCCTCGTATAATCTTTTTTTTTTTTTAAGATTTTATTTATTTATTCATTTATCCACCCCCCCTTGCTGCTTGTGCTCGCTGTGTCCATTTGCTGTGCGTTTTTCTGTTTCTGCTTGTCTCCCCTTGCTGGGTCGTCCTGCTGTGTCAGCTCACTGCGCCGTGTGGGCCGGCTTGCCTTCACCAGGAGGCCCCGGGAACCGAACGCAGGGCCTCCCATATGGTAAATGGGAGCCCTACTGATTGAGCCACAGCCTCGTATAATCTTAAATCCACTTCCTTTGTCCTGTAGATTTCCTTACCAGGACCAAAGTATTTCTGGTGACCACTGTGCTTACAGAGAAGAAGTTTTCTTCTTCTTCACCACAAAAGAAGCAAGGCAATGACTGATACTGGGGACCTGTCCCATGGGAAATGCAGGGTGAGCAAAATTATCAGGTTGATGCATGATAATAGGTAATTCTTGATGTCCTTGATCAGGAGGAAAGCCCAATGGCCACTGCTACTTCACTCAAGCATCCCCTCACGCCCTACCTCCAGCCTGGAAAGCAAGGATTCTTATTCTACAACCTTTATGGGTTAAGAAGCCCTCAGGGTATGGGTTTATGAATGGACAGCATCCATTCCCACCATGGCAAGTCAACAAAAAGACAAGGGAGGTTACTGCCACCATCATGGGGGGAAAAGGAGAGAGACAAGCCAAAAGGAGGCAGTGTGACCTTCTCTGATGGGCCAGAGGCACCTGCTATGGGGCAGGGGAAAGCAGTTCCAAGCTTACTGACAATGGGAGCAGGGAATTGGATGGAGGGTGCAGGGAGAGAAGAGTATAGAGGAACTGGACAGCCAAGCCCCAGACTTGCCAGGCCTGCTGCAAATGGAAGACAGGGTCAGAGGAAGCACCAGGTTTTGCGGAAGGCAGCCCAGCCCACCTGTGCTTACACACGAAGGCAAGAGGCCAGTATGCCAATAATCCCGGCAGGACCTGCTACAGAATTTGTGGGGCCCAGTGCAGAATGAAAACGTGTGACTCCTTGTTAAAAATATTAAGATATTTACCTGGCAGGGGAGATATCATGATCACGAAGGTGGTTTTCCCAGGGCGAGGCTTATCCATTGCATTCTAGAAGTGCTGACCCCTGTGATTCCCCCTAAATGTGGGAAACTCAACTGCATAATTTGTGGTAGTGGGGGACTGTGTTTGCGCTCTCCCCTGGAAAAAAAAAAGTTATTAAGAATTTCAAGAGTAGAGTGTTAAATCAAGCATGGGGCCCTTCTGAGTGTGGGGCTGTGTGTGAACTCACAGGTCTCTGTGATGTGACTGGGGTTTTGATGGGTCACTGGGTTGACTGAGATGTAGTTTACTGAGATAAAAGCAGGTTTGGGGAGGAACATGGGGAGGATTAAACCAAGGGAGGGATGTTGCTTAAGTAACAGCTATTTTATTGAGCAATTGCCATACATCAGGCTCTCTTCTAAGTGCCTTATGTATGTTATTTAATTTAATCTTCATGGTAACTGTAGGGAGTATGTATCATCATCACCATCATCATCATCATCATCTTTGTTGCCATCCTTATCTTGCAGATGAGAAAACTGGAAGTAATGAAACCATTGTAACCATTACTTAATGGGTAGGTTAAGTAATTTGCTCAAGAACCCAAAGCCCCTAATCTGACTGCAGGCCCCTGCCCTTAACCATTAGATGTTGCCTCTCCCAGCATAGAGAGCATTTCACAAAGGGAAGATTCCATTGGAGGAGCCAGTTTACCATAGCAAACAATGTTCTAAAAGAGTTGCTAGAGAGGCAAGGGCGGGATGCATTTTTTTTTTTTTTTTTTTTTTTAGGCAGGAGGTCCCTTTATATTATAGAGAAGAACCCGGCATCGCTAAGGAGAGTAAATAATAATGGTCCTAACAATAAGAATTACCATTTTCTCAGTATTCTTGTGGAGCCAAGGCCTGTGGCAAGCACTTACAAGAACCATTAGAGTCCAGCACGCTAGTCGTCTGTCCCCTTTTTACAGAGCTTTTTTTTTTTTAACTCCAAACTTGGAGCTAGGACACTACAGAGTAAAGGAGCTGGGGCTCAATCCGAGATCAGTCTAACTCCAAAGCCCTCCCTTTTAACAGCCATTCGATGCTGGCTGATTTTAATGTCCCTTCCACCCCCAAGACACTGTAATTCTAAATATCCATGGGGAAATGATACTGCATCCGCCCATGCAGTTTCATTTTAGCCTGTGTTGATATTTTACTGAGATCTTGGACACCACTGGGGGCCCAAGGAATCTGTTCCCTGCCTTGAATTAGTCGTCTGGCATGTTTGCCCCACACCTGGCCAGATTGTTCTCATTCTTTCTCCTTCACATTCACTATATGAGTTTCTTTTAAGTAACAGCTTCAATTTCATCTGTATCAAAACAGATAGCTTTGTAAATGTTGGTCTGATGGCCAGCAAAGCTCATGAACTCTCACTTTCTCTGAGCCAGGAAGTCTGTGGCAGCCCCTGGGCCTCAGGCTGAATCCCAGGAAGCCTCCTTGCGATCATAGGGGTGAAGCCACAGGTTGAAGGCATTTTGGTGAGGCCTAAAGTAGTGTCTCCTTCGGCTTTCTCTCTTTCCAAACCAGTCCTAGGATTCCCTCTTCTAGACCCAGAACTCTAGGCATCAGAAGATCTCTAAGGATCTGAAGATCCTAAAAAATATGTGCCAAGACACAAATCTCTGGTACCTGTCTAGATACTCAGCCTTTCCAAAGACTTCTCACATCACCCATACCTCAATCAGTCAACACACACATGGTGATAGAGAATGTGCAATGTATATACAACTAGGTCCACTTCAAAGCATTTACCATGTGCAGACACTGCTCATCATTCCATCCTCACTTCAACCCTAAGAAGTAGATTCTAGTAATATCCCCCATTTTACAGGTAGGGAAACAGAGGCCCAGAGCTATTAAGCAACAAGACTGAAGTCATTTCCAGATACCAAAAAGCAGACCTGAGATTCACACCTAGGTGGCAAAGATCTGGAGTCCCCAACACTTCTCTACATGTGGTGGAACAGGGGGGAAAGGAAGTCTAAGGCCTTGTGTCACCGAGAGCATTGGACCTATTGAGACTAAAGCACTCTGAAACAACAAGGCAGATCTACAAAGGGAAGTGCTGGGCTTGGAGCTGGGTGTGGCCTGGCTTCAGATTCCTTTCCTTTACATGGGGTCGTTTCTGTGAAGCCCAGTCTGTTCACCTATCAGACAAGATCATGGGAGCTGCCCCACCCATCTCATAGAATGGTTGTGAGGATCAATACCAAGACTTTGTGTGCAAACATGCTGAGCCCTTGAAAGCTCGATGTCCATGTCATGATTGCCCACCTGCCTGGCCCTCACTTCCTTCAAAACCCTCAGTCAGATCTTTGCTTAAATGCCACCACATTAGAGAGAGATTCCCTGATGGCTGTATCAAAGCTAGTGCCATCCACCCTACTGTCCCCTTTATCTCCTTTCCTGAATTGTTGACTACCTGATGTACTATACATATTTATGGTCTAGGCCACCACCTTTAGAATGTAAACTCCAAGAGAGCAAGGACTTTGTCTATTCTGTTCCTTGTTCCAGTACCTAGAACAGTGCCTGACCCATAGCAGGCACTCAATAAGCCTTTGTTGCCTGAATAAGTGAATGGTTTAATGTAAAATGGCACTTCCTCCTCAATTACATGCTTGGAGTGGAGGAAGAGCAGTTTTCCCTCTAGAAAATAAGCTCCATGAAGTTCATTGCTCCATTCCCAGGATATGTGATACATATTTGTCAAATTAATGAGCGAGGAAAGGAGTTGCCAGACAGACAATAACCCTGCTGTGTCCCCTGCTCTGGGACCTTAGAAGCCAAGGTAAATTGTGGTTGGACCTGAGCTGGACCTTCAAGGATTTTGGAAGTTGGGAGTACAAAAGTAGCCTCATAGGGCTCTGGAGACACCCAGGTCCTATGTCAGGGCAGATAGCTCCAGAGTTTGGTACCTTGCCAGTGGGCCCTACTTTGGAGTTTGTGCTCCTGAGAGTGACAGAGTTGGACTCAATTATGGCTTCCCTACACACATGGCTCATCTGTCCCTTCTATTTAAACCTATACTTGGTGCTGGAGTTTGTAGGTGTACGTCCAAGAGACTGGAGTCTTTGGGCTGTCCATGTGCCAGCTGGGCCCAGAACCTCAGTGGAGTTGCAACGCCTACTCTCCAGTTCATTGGGCTCACCCAGGACAACTAACAAGGAGATGACAATTGACAACCACCATACCAAGGAAACGAGAGAGCCTACAACTGCAAGCAAGAGAGTCCCATCCATCAGCTGTATGGGATCAATTAGAAGTGGAATGGACATCACCATCCCAGAATCCTCAGGATTGGGGAGTGAACTATGGATTAGAGTAGACTTACTGGTATTCTACTATAGACATATTGTGATTCTAGCATTGGAAGAAATTACAACATTGATGTGGAGGCAGTGACCGCTGGAGGCTCTGGGGTCAGGGAGAAGGGAAAACAATTGTAATATGGGGGCTTTTTCAGGACTTGGGAATCATCCTGAAAGACATTGCAATGACAGATATAGGCCATTTTATATCATCCCATAACATGCAGAACTGTGTGGGAAAGACTGTAGACTACAATGTGAACTATGGTCCATGCTCAGTGGTAAAGCCCCAGGATGTGTTTATCAATTGCAATGAATGTGCCACTCTAATGAAGGATGTTTATGTGGGAGGGTATGGGAGGTGTGGGGAGAGGGACATATGGGAATCCCTATAGTTTTTGTGTAACATTTATGTAATCTAAGTACCTTTGGAAAAAAAAATATTAAAAAAAAAAAAAAGAGTAGCCTCTTAGCCCAGAAATGCATAAATGATGGGTTGTGTGAGCAGGTGGAGTGAGGGAGTGGTGGTGGGGAGAAAGCAAGCAAGGCTCACTTGGACAGTCAAGGGACCTGCTTGATTTGAACAAGGCTGGCATGGAAAGTAGAAAGGCAGATTGACTTTTCTGATTATGAATTACTTAAACATCAGGTGAAATGAAAACCGTATTCTCTTCCCAGCCATATGCATCGGGAACTTCACTAATAAATGATTATAAAGTGTGGAATGCTGAGAGCTATTGAGTTTAACTTGTTCTCCCCCACCCCCTTCAGTACCACCAATAATCTCAGGCTGCACAATGGCCAGGGCAAGTCTTGATATAACTTCTTCTCAGGCAATTAAACTACATCCAATTTTATAAGTCTGAATATTTCAGAGGATCCTGTTACTTCCATCTTTGAGCCTGGAGGCCAACATTTTCTCATTAAACTTAACTGGCTTGTAAGAGGAGCCGACATGTGGGTGATAAAGCAGACAACTTCTCTACCTGCTCCTGTCTCGTTCAGATTATTGGTTGCTAAACAGCTTCAGCCTGTCTCTCGGGGGTATTGGGATTTCAGGGACCCAAGAAAGCTCCCCCACCCCCAGTGCCACCTGCTCCTGCCTGGAGGCCAGAGCTACCTTTAATACCAGTCAACACCTTTCATTTCGTTTCAGAAAGACAAGATTTAGATGTAAAAGGCTCCAGGAGAAGTGAAGCATTGGTTTAAATTAACACTAAAGTGCAAAGGACTAAGCCCAGACATTTTATCCCTGGAGGGAAGATTTTAAAAATCAATGAGAGGAGCGGTGGTGTGGTGAAAGAGAATGGACTATGTACAACCCCAGTTCTTCCAGTTACTACCCATGGGACTTTGAGCAAGTTAATTAACCTCCCATCTGTAAAAACAGCAGAGCTCTGCTGTAGCCAGACGGAGTTGCCTGCAGGACCTCCAGTGTGCCAGCCACCCACCCCCACCCTCCCACATGCACGCCATCTCTGTGCCATTTCTTAGGGGCCTCTTGTCCTAGAAACTGCCTCTCTCCTTTCCTACCTGACTCCTCATCTTTCAGTTTGCCTGGACATCTCCCCAGGGTTGGATGACCTTATCTGTGCTCACATAGTAAAGTCCACTATTTACTTGTCAAGCTCACCACCTCCCCTATGCACCCCCCCCCATTCACCTGACAATGAGGATTTAGAGGGCAGGGGCCATTTCTTATTCTCCTCTACATCACCTTTAGGAAATCAGCAACTGTTCAAAAAGTGGGAATTATTTCTCTTAAGAAACACTTTCCAAAACTTAGAAAGTAAGCAAGAAAATGACTGCATGTCCTTGCAATCTCATATTGAAGCATCATTTAATGGGCTCGCCAAGACTTTTTTAATTCTCTAAGAGAATTGACCTGTGTTTGACTTTGCTATTTACTACTTGTATCCTTTTTTTTTTCTTTTTTTTTTTTTTTACGAGGAGGTCCTGGGGATAGAACCCAGGTCCCTCCATATGGGAGACGGATACTCAACCATTTGAGCCACATCCGCCCCCCTGCTATTTACTACTGAATAGAGCCCAGACACTGAAAGTTGCATGTTAACTTATAAATTTTTGTTCCATAGAGATGGAAATGATTTCTGCCTGATAGGAAGAGACCTATGTTTTTATTGCCATATAGAACACTAACCAGTTTTTTACCTAACCTAGCATCTTATTATGATGTTTACTAGGTTTCCTCCCTCCCTCCCATAGCCGGATTTTTTCTAGGTCCTTGGCTAAACTGCAGGAAATGAATTTCAAGAGCACGCCACATCGTTTAGGCCAGTAATGTATTAAGGGAGGGAAGGAAGAGAAATGGGAGAAAATAACAGATCATGGGTCCCAGAGAGAGGAAGGGGCTGAAGAGTGATAAAGTGGGCTGTCTTAAGATTACAGTTTCCCATTATAGATTATACATGCCCAGGTTTTACTTGTGTGTTGATCCATGTGGTGGTGGGGGACATGGCGAGAGCAGGGCCCAGAAGGCAAGAACAGGGGTCAAAATGCAAGAGAGAGCGAAAGGCCTTTGTGCTTGCATTTTAAACCATTTGCTAATGGCATGGGAGGAGTTCCAGCTGTTTGCTGTTTTGATTGATTACCCCGCCCATCAATCCCCCAGGAGGGCTCAATGATAAGGACCCTGGAAAATATCTGGGGCTTCTCCTGACTTCTGGAGGAAATCTCAATCCGAATGGGATTTCACGCGAGGGTCTTCCAGCAGCCATCTTGGGGGTATTGATGTCCCCATGGACTTCTTACCAGGTTCCAGATCCATCTATTGATTCCCTATCTAGCCTGCTTTCCTCCCTCCCTTCCTCCCTCCCTTCCTTCCTTCCTTCCTCTCCTCCCTTCTCTCCCCTCTTCTCCCCCTCCCCCTCTCCCCCTCCCCTTCTCCCCCTCCTCTTCTCCCCCCTCCCCCTTCCCCCCTCCCCCCTTCCTCCCCTCCCCTCCCTTCCCCTTCCCTCCTCTTCTCTTCTCCCTATAAATTCTTCAAATGTTCTTTGAATTAATTCTTCCATCTTACTAGTTTCCTCATTATCTAATGAGTTAAATAAGACTTGACATGTGTTCATTCTGTATTTTATGAGTCATGTTTTTTAACTTTTTGAAAATTATATTTTGACATCTTACAGGAATGTTGAGAGGCCTGAATAACTGCAGCCTGCAATTGTTATTTTCCTAAAGGCTAAGCATTGTGCTAAATAAACACTTTTTATCTATCATCTCACTTAATCCTCATCACAACCTTATAAAGCAGATAGCCTTAGGCTCAAAGAAATTCAGTCTTGGCAAGGCCAAGATACACACTGTGCCAGGAGCTTCATCTACTCTTTTGTTTAACCCTCAAAACAAGCCTATGCCATAGGTATCATGATCTTTATTTGTGTGTTAGAAAACTGAGGTTTAGTTACTTGCCCAAGGTATTACCACTTGCAAATGGCTAAGTCAGGATTAGAAATGCTATAGTTACATACGAGGCTGTGCTTTTTCTTCAGTGCAAATGACTTCATTTATGGGAAAGTCATGATGCCTAGCACATTATAGAAAATATTAATATCTTTTCTGTTGTATGGTTTGGTGGTAGAAAGTTTGGTTGAGATTGTTAGATAGCCCTATAAAAATGTATCCCTTCCCCCTTCTTCCTTAATAATAGATCTCATTCATTTTAGCCGGACCCTTTGAGCACCTTTGTACTGAGTGTGCCCACATAATTAAATTTTGGCCAATGGGAAGAAAGGAGGACTGCTGATGAGCACCTTTCTTTCTATGCCTTCTTCCACCCACCTACCAGGAACGTGGAGCTTTAACCATCATCGTGTACCATTAGCTTGATCCAGGACCTATGGATGGCAGAGGGGTGAACCGGAAGCAGCCTGGGTCTTTGAGGGCTTGGTCAAGCAGAGTCACCACACCAACCCTAGACTGCTTTGAGGATGAAAGAAACAGGTGTCTTGTTTAAGACACTGTTCTTTAGGATCTCTATTGCTTTAGTCAGAAGTAACCCTGAACAGGCAGCGATCCCTCCATAAAAAAAAGGAGAGAGGGAGCCTGAGAAACAAAGGTGGCCTCCTTCACAGATGTGTTCACAATTGGCCTTGATTCTAAGAACCAACCAGAAAGGCCCTGGAGAGCCCAGCAGTTGGAGCTGTTGGAAAGACAGATGTTGAACGGGTTCTGACAGTCACAATTTGTCCTGACATGCATTACTGCACCTTCTGCCAGGCCTGCCCAGCCCACTATTTTTATGGCATTATCGGGACTCGCCTGCAGAGACATTACAGCTTCACACAGGTGCTCACTGTCCCTCTTTGTGGAATGAAATGGCACATCACCAAAACTATAATGAGGAAATCTATCAGGCACTGGATTCTCTTTTCAGTGATTGGGGGGAGGAAATACCTTCTGTTCTGTTCCTCTAAGTTTTGGCCTGATAGGCAGTTCAAAGATAAAACACGATAGTCTTCCACAGAGACCAACAAGGGAGCATGCAGAGCCTCTGAACTTGCTGAAAATTAAAACTTCAATTTTGCCTCCTCCCAGGCTGCTAGAGGTGAAGCAAGAGTTGATTCTCTGTAGATAATCTAACAGGGTTTGGAGGCCTGTGGGACTGCATTATTTGGCTGAGTGCCTTGAGATTCCTTGAGTGTAGACATATCAACCGAGGTGCCATTTTCTGTGGGGACTCCTGGGATCTGATGGCCAAGGTTATTGTGCTGGCTTAGCCATGTACTTGCTACGTGCTCTTATGCTTCAGTTCCCCACCTGCATCTGTAAAATGGAAATTATCGTCGTTCCAATCTACTTTATATAGAAATAAACTCTTTTTATCCTACCAATAACTCCACGGGGATCACTACTTTTAACCCCATCACATAAATAAGGAAAGAGTTGGGGTGTAGACCCAGGTGGGGGCTCCACTGTCCACTAACCACAAGCTAGAACAGGAGGAAGAAGGAGGAAATCCTGGCTCCTTGTGTGACAACTGGCCACTTGTTTTTCCAGCACCCCTGGCTCCTTCCCTCCACAGGCCTTTCAACTGTTGCTGCCTCTGCCTCTTGTTTCTCCCCCAGATCCACCTGGACTGGTTCCTGGATACCTTCTCAGACATTCCAGACCCACTATTTCTCCACAACACAGCCCCTTGCTTCTATTTTCACTGATAAGGACTTATTTGTTCCATGTCTCCTTCTTTATCTTTCTGCAGATTAGACAGTAAGTTTCATGAAGGCAGGGAGAGTATCGTTTCACTCCTAACCACACATTCTACCCAGCATGACGCCTGGCACCCAGGAGGCATGCAATGAATATTGAAAGTGTTGGTGAGTCTCAGTAGAACTGAGAGAAGTGACTTCCTTTCAGAAGCAACCAACCCCTACTGAACTTGGCGTGCACCAGATACTCTCCTGTGACGAAGAGAGCTGACAGGGGTTGAGCCCTTGCTATGTGGCTGGCCAATTTGAAGCACCTGCCATACACAATTTCATTTAATCCTCACAACCACCTAATGGTGTGGAAGCTATTATTATCCCCATTTTCAGTTGAGGAAATGGAGGCCCAGAGAGGGTGAGTAATTTACCCAGGCCACACAGCTAACAGGCAGCAGAGCTAGAATTTGAGTTAGAAGATCCCAACTGTCGAGCCTGAGCATGGAGCCTGCAGAAGGGGGAAGGGATGGGGAGGGCCATCAGCCCCTTTTAGCAGCAGAAGAAATCAAGGCTGGGAGGTGGAACCTCCTGCCCAAGGTCACTTAAATGACAGGTGGCCGGCACCCAGGTGTTCTGGCTTCAAAGCTAATCCTCTTTCCACTACCCCATCTCTACCTCCCTGGTGATATAGGTCCCTCTGTAGAAAAAAAGAAAAAAAGAAAAAAAAAAAAAAAAGGGAGCTAGTAAATGGTCCCAAGAAGGTAAAGAAGAGTTTGTGAATAAAAAGAAATTTTGATTTTTCCATGACCTTACCGGGAGATTGGTGATAAAATGGCGCTACTTCTAGTGCCTCTGACAGATGCCTTTTACGAATGGCAGTTGTCATGTTTCAGACCAGCCCCTGACAAGTCTGGGAAGGAGGCAGCAGAATTAGCCTCCAAGAATCCCACTCTCCTGGCGCTTTCCTCTCCACTTCTGCGGCTCCCTCCCCTGCAACAGCGACAACCACCATAATATTAGCCAGTCCCTCCTAAATAATTACTGTGTGCCAGGCCCTTTCTATGCACTTTAGAGATGTCCTCCCCACAACTCTCCGAGGGATTATTGTCATCCCTATTTTAGATATAAGGAAATCAAGGCCCAGCAATTCAATTTGCCCAATGTCTCTAGGCTGAACTGGGATGGAAACCCAGGTAGCCTGGCTTCCCGCCAAAACTCTCATCCACTCTTGGAGTGGATGGCTGACAGGGAACTAATGGGTGAACCCTCTCAACGACTCCTTCACTCATTCATTTGTTCACTCATCCAACAGGTCCTCACTACACTTATTCTGCTAGCCCTGATCCAGTCCCAGCCCCAGGCCCCCCTTCCAGGGGTTCTAGTCTTAGAAGGGAAGGAGACCCTTAAAGAGATAACATGGCTCTTTACAATAGGACTGGGTCCAACAGCCTGGGGGAGTCAAGAAAGGCTTGACCGTGGCATTGACAGATATGCTGGATCTTGAAGGGTAGGTAGGAGTTCTCTGGGCAAATAAAGGGATATGGCCACATGAGAGTTCTGTGGCTGGGGTGTGTAGAGAGGGGAGAAGTGGTAGGGATGGGGTTAGAGTCTAGAGGTGAAGCTGGTTGGGTGCTAAGGAGATGGTTTCATCCCAGAGGCCACAGCATTTGAAGCAACATGGTCTTCAGCTCTGTTGTGGCTTCCCATCATACATAGACTAAAATCCCAAGACCCTGCTATGGCCCAGAAGGCTGTAAGCAATTTGGCCTCCCACCCCAGGCCCCTTCCTTCTAGCCTCATCTCCCACTGCTCACCCCCTTATTGACTGCTCTCCATCTGGAACTGCCTTCCTGGTGTTCCTTGAATGGCGCAGAGCCTATGACTTTGACACTGGACTTGCAGCATCTGCTGCCTGGAACTCTCTTCCCCGTTAGCATAGTTCTTTTTTAATCATCTAATTATACTTAGTGGAGCTTTAGTAAGTCTCTCCATAAATATTTGTTAAATGAATGAATGAGGTCTATTTCATTATATTCCACTTCACTGAAAGTAAGCGTACAAGCAGCTCTCAGTAGTCTACTTGTGCTAAATAATTAATAGGGACACACTGGCCTATTTGAGCTGCCCTGATCACCCCTTTTAACTCTGGGACACTCCCAGGTTGCAGGCAGAACCTCTGGAGCAGGTCTGGGCAGCAGTCAAAGCCACGCTGCTTAGCAATTTAGCTGCTCCTCAGCCTGCGGCTGCATGTAACAACCCTGCTGCCACAAACACGTCTCAGCAGCAGAAAAGAAGCCGTGCAATTGCCTGAATTGAGAAAGTATAAAGGGCCTGCCAAAACCCAACCTCAACTGGAAGACAAAAGGCAATTCCTCATAGACACTGTCAGAATGTTCCTGAGGCTTGCAAAGGGGGATAGGGAAATCTCTCTCCTTCTGATACTTTCTATACCACCCTTGGCCTCTGATATTCCCCAGCACCCAATGAGAGCGAGAGCGAGATTTTGGGAGTCATAGGCACTGATGAACGGCCCTGACCCTTGGTAAAATAAAATCATTGGTTGTGTTATTAGGAAAAGATGATCCTGACAAATTTTGGATAGTCAAAATAGCAATAAAGTCTTTCATGGAAAAACCAAAACATCCTCTTTCTTTCCCTGGAAGCAGAGTGTTGAAATAAGTTGTTTTGATATTTGTGACTTCATTCATGCACATTCTCAGCATTCACCTATTTAATTCTTATCTAGTTCAGAGCAAAAAAACAAACATGGGTTCCCAGCTCTCGCACCCCAATGTTCAGGTTTATTCCTCATGTTTTTCTTCTCCTGCTGAATAACAACATTAGCTGGTTATCAATAAATCAAGATCCTTTTCTAGCAGGTGTGACTGAAACTATGCCTGGTTGCAGGGTAGGAGAGTAGAATCATTTATGTCCAGAATTCTGGCTAAAAATTTAGGGTTTAATGAGTCCTGAAACTGCTACTCTCTTCTTCCCTGTAAGGAGAAAAGAGAGCATAGCTCTAAAATTTAAATGTGAACCAACAACCGGTTTTGAAATTGTTTAGAGTTAGTGATGGTGCGGGCCTCTGGAAAACAGATGTCCTCGCATCTTAGGGGACAGATTTTTCTCAGAAGAAAGGCTTAGGTAGCCCCCAAGAGATGGAGATCCTGAATATGAAATTTGGACCAAGAGTTTCCTACGATTCTGTTTATGTGGGTGGGTGGGCTTTAAACACTCACAATGTCCAATTTGCTAGAAGCCCCTTGGGAGTTAGGTAATTGCCTGGCAGCCTTTGTGGGCTCTATTGGCAGCGGGCTCAGGAGGTTTACTCCTTGCAGAGTGCAAGGCAAAGTGATTTCCCAATATTTGCAAATTGGCAAGCTTTGAAGTTTTTGAAAAGGCAGATGGGCCTTGGAGCCCAGAGAGGCCAGTTCTCCATTAGGCCGCTAGATGGAGCTAGCAGTCTTCTGGGCTCAGCTGCCTTTTCCCAGCACTGACCAGGCAGGTGAAGCAAGTTTCCCTTTCACAAGCCAACGCCTATAAAGAAATGACTGTGAATAAAAGCCAGAAATACCTCCCTTTTGCTTTTGGAGCCTGGAGGGTATGTGTGCAAGGTGATCAGCGGTCTGTCTAGTTCAGCACATGGGCTGATCAAGAGGTTAAGAGCCACTGTTTTCTACTGTCTTCCATTGTCCTCCATTTGCTTCTTGGGAAGAAGGGCTGATTTCTTCATTGAGACTCTTTTATCTTGCCTTCATGTCCTTAGCAGCACAGATTACCCTGCCCTGGCTATCAGAGATATTTTCCAAAAGCCAAGTCACTCCTCTGTTTTTTTTGGCAGAAAGTGCTAATTGTTTCCTATTATTTGTTCTCTCCTTCTTCCTTAGTAATGGAAATCCCCTTTGACATGGGTGCTCTGGGCAGCCAGGGGACAACACAGGCTCCTGGGGATGGGGACCACTACCCAAAGGACAGAGGGAGAGGCACTGAGAAGTTCTTTGGGAGGCTAACACTGGGGGCTGGCCCACTTCCCAGTTGCGGGCATCATGCCTGCAGTACGAATAGCTGTATCTGGAATCAGACATCCTTCCCCAAACTTGGGAGGGGTCTCCTTGCACAAAGGGACATCAAGAGTTATTTCTGTAAGACCTCAAGTTCAGATTGCAGCTTGTGTTATCATTCTGGATCAGGGTCAGGACTTTCTGTTTGTTAGTTTACTCCTTTTTATCCCCATTCTTCTCTTCATAGACAATTACTTTAATGAGACTCATGGATATCCTTGAATTCATATTATTCATGGAAAAATGTTGAGTTCTTGAATGTGTATATACTTTTAATTCACATAAATGATTTATTAGTCAGAGTCTAGCAAGAAAATTGGAAACCATTCTAGGTCTTTCAATAGAGGCAATTTAATATAGGGAATTGGATACACAGCTAATGGAAGAACTGAGGATAAAAATAGGGAACAATGAAGCAACCCAGAGATTATTGACAGCAGGAAACCAGCACCACCCCTAAAGTTGGAGGGACAGTGGGGAGAGTGATGTTATCTGAATCCAGAAGTGAGGGCCTTGTGATGAGGGCTCCAGTGGGATTAGAGGAAAGAACTTCTGGCAGGAGCTGGAGGCCCAGGGTGTGATGCCCCAGGAAACAGAGGGTGGTGAAATACTCTGGCTTCATCCCTCTTCCCAGTCTCTGATCTCCCACCAGAGTTCTCTATTGCATGAATCAACCCAGAAGCCAGAGAAAAGGGAATTGTTATTCCCTGTGAAATAGAGAAAAGCAGGGGAAGGACAGAGTTGGGTTGAGAACAAACTAGCAGTTCATGGACAGAATGGTGGTATGCTAGGCATGTTGTTATGTGTGTGAGTGTGGTATGTGTGTGTGTGCATGTGTAGAGTTTTAGAAACGTATTAAGATGATGAATAGAGGCTCCCTCGCTCAAATCTCAGCTCCTCTATTCTAACTATGAAACATGGGCAAGTTACTGACCTTCTCTGTGCCTCAGTTTCTTCTGTATATTAGAGAGAGCAATGGTATATACCTCATGGGATTTTGTAAGGATTAAGGGGATTAATCTATTTCCAGTACTTAGAATGGTGCCTGATAAGGAGTGAGCATTCAGTGTTAGTGACTATGTTTTTTAGGCTCTGCATGTGTGTAAGTCAGGATTCTCCAGAAAAATAGAGCCAACAGTGTGTGTGTGTGTATGTGTGTGTGTATGTATAAAGAGATTTATTATAAAGAATTGGCCCACACAGTTGTGGAGGTTGGCAAGTCTGAAGTCACAAGAAAGGAAGGGCCGGAGATTCCAGTTACAATGATGTTGCATTCTTGTGTCCAAATTCCCTCAGGCTGGAAACAGGAAGGAGTGGAGGGTGCAGGTTTGGGACAGAATTCCTTCTGATCCACAGAACCCTGGGTCTTGCTGTTAAGACCTCCACCTGACTGAATAAGGCCCACCCATTGTGGAGGGTAATTTCCTTTATTTAAGGTCAGTCTATTGCAGATGCTAATCCGATCAACAAAATACCTCCACAGTAACAAGCCATTGTTTGACCAAACACTTAGACAGCATAACCTAGCCAAATTGACTAGGTTGAATTTACCCATTGAAATTGAATTGAATTGAAATTACCCATCACACCGTGTTACTCGGTGTGTGCATCTAGTTTGCAGCTTCTAACTCCTGCACAGATCTCCATAGTGTGCGTCTACCATTTATCCATGGAAACGTGGGGTGGCTCACCTGATCCAATGCCCACTTCCATTTGGAATGGCTGGAGTGACAGATACTTGCTGAATTTAGGCAGCACTATATGTCAGAAACAAAATTAGATGGCTGCATGTAACTGTTGTGTGAGAGTGTACTGAAATCCAGGATGGCACTTCTAGCTAGGGTCAGCGTTAAAGTAGGGTCACTTTGAAGTATTTGTCAATGCGATTGGGACTAAAGGGACTTGGACAAATTAACTTGACTGGATTTTAACTTTTTATAAATGAAAATAACTTGGCTTTGCTCTTTTATTAGAGTGTAATTTCCATATCTCCTAATAATTTCACTAATTGAACACCTCCTCTGATCCTAACAGCTGCCCTATGAGTTAGGTATTGCTGTCAATAGGGGAAACTGAGGTTCAGAGGCATTAAAGAACTTTCCAGTGGCTAAGCTAGGGTTGAACTTGAGCCTGTGCTTGGTCATTCAGCCACACACACTGCCCCCCACCCAAGGTTGTAGCAGAGAGCCTGGGCCATGGAGTAGGGATTTGTCTTTTGCTGTGGCTAGGACTGTGGGTTGATTCCATGAGTCTGAAACGGGTGAGAAGGGTCAGAATCTGCTGCAGACAAAGGGCCAGAGACAGAATCCAAGATGGGCTCAGAGCCAAGAGTGTGTAAGAGAAGAGTCTAGGTCTGCAGCTATTCAGGGAGATGCTGAGAATTCTTGCCCAGGGGCAGGACTCATGGGTGGGACTGGCTGGCTCCAAGGTCTTGGTGGGAGGACACATAGCTGCAGTTTTATATGATTTCATTGACTGATTTACTGTAACTCTCCATTGTCACTGTAAATGATTGGATTTTGTAATAGAAAGCTCTGAGACTTCTCTGACCAGGAGATTTGAACTAATTTGTGGCTGAGCCAGTGTAGTACGTAATTCATTTGGACAATTACTCTGGACTTCAAAGGATGGATGTGGACCATTTATCTATGCCTCATTGTCTCAGCAGATCTAGAATCCATGCTAATGTGAGCAGATTAATTTTCCTAAAGCACCATTTCTATCATGTTGCTCCTGGATTGAAAACCTGCAGTGATAGCCTATTACCTACAGGGAAAAGGCCACACACCACATTTGGAATGGCATCAGTGGCCCCCAGAGGTGGCCCCCAGCCTGTCCTTCCAGCCTGACCTCCCTCCACCTCTCACACAAGCTCTCTGCTCCACTAGGCTGGTCCAGGTATAGTTTCCCAAATCCTCTACATGCCTGTACTTTCCCAACTCTGTACCGTTCTCATGGTACTCCTCCCACTTAAAACACCCTCTTCTAACCAACGTGAGGATCGTCATTCTTCTGAGTCCAGAGTAATCCTCTGAAAAACCTTTCTACTCTCTCACTAAGACATAACATTACACCATACACATTTAACTAGCTGATATCAGGCACTTAACAAATAAATTAATTCATTCATTCATTTAATATTTATTGAGTGCCTACTACATGCTCAGTACTGCTAGGCTGACAATTAGGACTTGGGCTGCAAGTAAATAATAATCCAACATACTTTTAGATTAAAAAAGGCTTCATTCTTCTCACTTAACAAGAAGTCTGGAAGTCGGCAGCTACCAGTCTTGGTTTATCCCTCATCTCTCTGCAGCTCTGTTGGCCTGTCCCTTGTCATTCAAGATGCCTATGTTGACTCACTATGTCATATCTGCCCCAGAAGATGACGCACAGTCACAACTGTTGTCACCCAAAGCAAAAGCTTTCTCGGAAACACCCAGAAGTCTGAGAACCCGAGACTTGAGCTTTTCCTGCTCCAGTGCTGGAGGTGGGCAAGGTGTTGGGTGTGGATGTTGGATTGGCCATCCAACCACATGTCATGGATGGGAAACACAGCAGGGACCAATGCCCAATCCCCACCCTCAGGGAGCCGAGAATTTAATCCTCACCACAACCTTGTCTTGAAGTTGGTTTGGCTACCAGAAACAGAACCCAGCGGGTGGTAAACATGGAAATGCACTGCCCAGAGCTAGCTGCCTTCAAGGAAGGAGCTGTTGCCCTAGCTGCCGGGAGTGCTGTGACTAACCGCCTGGGACTGAGCTGCTGAAAGCTGCCTCCAGGTCACACGCCTCAGAGAGTCACATCTGATGCCTGATCTGTGCGGGAGCATAAAGACCTGGCCATTTTGACCAAACTTGGGCAACTGTGAAGGGCCATTCTGATTCCAGAGCTTCCCATGGAGCTGGCCGAGGCTGTGGGCTGTACTGCCACTAGGTTTCTCCCTCCAGCCCCTCCAGCGTCCTTCCCTTCCTTTTCACAGGTGTTGGTCACATGGTGCATGCTTAACTCTACCTCAGAGTCTGCTTCCCTGGGAACCAGCCTGTGCCTCCACTCACGAGCTGAGGTAAAGGGGGGGTATTGGAGCCATACGAGGAACACCTGGGGGACAGGGGGACCCAGGAGAAGGGCGGACACATGGGCCTCATGAAGGACTGAAACAGTGTCTTCCTGCCCGTCTCTCTCACCTGTCTCCTGCCTTTGCACCTCTCTGCGTGTTGGTTTCATTCTGCAGATTCTCCCCGAGGTCCACCTTCTCTGCAGGCTCCTCAGTGCAGGGGCCTTCAAGAGGCCCAGTTCCGCCCCAGCCCGGGTCTACGGGACTTTCAAGACGCTGGTCACCCTGACCTTCCCTCTCTGGGTTTCTCCGTTCAAATTCTCAAGAGAATCTTATTGGTCGGGTCGGGGCGCCCACGTCAGACGGAGCCTCCTCCTGCTAGGGCAGTGGAGGAGGCGGAAGTGGGGTGAGCAGGTGCGTCAGCTGCAAATGTTCTGAAGATGGACTGGAGGCCGTAGGGCCCCCTGCTCGCTCCTGGAACCATCGACCTTCCTAAGTGACACTTTCCCTGCGTTACCTGGTGCTGTTATTGCTCATTCCTCCATTTGGATGAGCAGTTGAAGGTCTTTGGGGCCAGGACTGTGTAGACTTCTTTGCATGCTCCCTTCCTCCCCTGCCCCTGAACCGTGGCTCTAGGCCAGGCCTATTTCAGAGTTAATGCTTAATGAACATTTGTGGATTCAAGGATGGAGGCCAGGATTTCAGATCAGCTTAATTCATTTTCTTTCATGAACATAGCCTGCCATCTGGAGCATGGTAGGCCCTTGGAGCCAGCATCCCACCTTCCATCCCCAAAAGGCATGGAAGGAAGGACAGGCTTAACAGCTGGAGGCTATAGTTCTCTACATGTGAACTTAACACCTCTCTCTCTCTCTCTCTTTCTCTCTCTCAAATTTAATGTAGCACTCACTAAGCACCAGGCATTGGACTAGATTACTTACATGCATTTCGTAACTAATCCTCCCGATGACTTTAAGGGCTGAGTATCATTATTCTCTTTTAGTATGTGAAACCTCTCTCCCACATGGACTAATAATTGGGGAGGATTGTTCTCCCCAAGAAAAATCAAGGTGCTATTAACAGAAGAAAAGATAGTGAATTTTGAGTGGGCAGGAGCAGCCCATGTTCTAGTGGCTAAAGCCCTGGCTCCTGAGTGGGGATGGATGGCAGTGTCTTCCATTTCTGCCCTCATAAAACTATAGTCCCTTGGCAAATTACTCTCAAGCCTCAGTTTCTCCACTTGTACAAATGGGATGCTACTTCTTCAGAGAGTGTTTGCTTTTAACATTTTTGCTATAAAAATTTTCAAACAGATTCAAAATAGACAATAGTAAAATGATCACCCACCTTCAATAATTATTGACATGTGACTGAGGTTTGCAATATACCTGCCATGTCCTCCATACCTGGCTTCTAGAATATTTTGGAGCCAATCCCAGCTATCATATCATTTCATCCATAACTATTCTAGTATTTGTCTCTAAAAGATAAGGACTTTTAAAATATTTGACATAACAACTATACATTGTCATATCTAAAACATTAACAATATATCCTTAATATCATTCAAGCATTCAGAATTCAAATTTCCCTTACTGTGTCATGGATTGTTTTTTAACATTTAATTCATTTGGATCAGGATTGAAGCAAGGTCTATACATTGTGTTTGATTGCTAGGTTTCAAATCTTGTTTAATCGCTAGGTCCCAATAATTATCAGTACAAGGTCAATCTTATTTAATCTGTACCTGTCCCTGACTCCCTACTGTATAATTTTTTTTTTTTTTTTTAGGTATTGGGGGCCTAATACCTATTTAGGTATTATGAACCCAGGACCTCCTCATGCATGGGAAGCCAGCACTCAACCACCGAGCCAATTCTTAGTCCACGTGGGAGAGAGGATGACCCCAAGTCTGGCCCCAGCTCCAAAGATAGGTATGTAATCGATACCCAGCCAATCAGATTGTTCTCTCCCTCGGGCTAGGTATGGGCAGGTGACCCAAGTTGAACCAATGAGACTCAATTCTTGGAGTTTCCCAGAAGTAGGAGGAGAAACTCGATTTTCCTTAAACTTGCTAAATAATGACAATAATGGGAATAATATATATTTAATACACACTATGTGGTGGGCAGGGCTCTAAACTCCTCACACCTATTAGCCAATATGTCACTTAACCCTCTGAGGTAGGTGCTGTGATTATCCCCCTTTCACAGACGAGACCACTGAAGCACAGAGAAGTTGAGGGACTCGGTGAAGATCCAGAGCTACTAGAGGCCCCTACACTGAGAGAATATGCCTGAAGTGAAGTCAACACCAAAGAAATGAGTTGCAAGAAGACCAAATTCTGATGACATCATTCGAGTCCCTGGATTTAGCTATACCTGAAGCTAGGTCTCTGGACTTTTCTATTTATTGAGCCAATACTGTTCCTTTTTTAGTTTAAATCAGTTTGAGCTGGGTTCAGTACTTTGCAATCCCTGAGATTTGTCCTATAAAAACAATGGAGGGCTTGAAGGGAGAGAGGATAAAAAGGGACAAACAAATTGCTTAGCATAAGGCAGGCAATTGTGCTGGATGTTTTCCATACACTATCTTATTTCATCTATAAAACAACCCATTCTGTGACTAGTATTACCATTTTATAGATTAGCAAAATGAGGTTCTGAAGGGTTAAGTCATTGTTTCATTGAACAAATATTTCAGTCTGGGCCAGATACTCTGATAGGTGGGAATTCAAAGATAATAGCAATAATAATAACAATACCTAACATTTATTGAGTGCTCAGCATTTGATATGCATTGTCTCATTTAACCTTCGGGACAACCTTGTGAAGTCAGTCTTACTATCATCCCCATTTTACGGATAAGGAAATTGAGGCACAGAGAAGTTAAATACCATGCTCAAGGGCAAATAGTGGAGACAGGAATTGAATCTCCCAGGGTGACTCCACAAACCAGGCCCCCCCAATCGCTGCCAACCTTTCCATCAAAGAGTTCAAGGTAACATACCCTCAGGTCATACAATGAGTACAGTCCAAACTGGTCTGCCTACTTCCTCGGCATGGTAATGCAATCACACACAGTGGCATTAAATTTGAATTTTAAAAGGAAATCAGGAGCCATGAAAGTCTTGACGGGAAGAATGAGGTTCTCATCAAAATCCTAGCATGTTTCAAAGAAGGAATGGATACTTCCCTGTGTTTACACTGACTACCAGGCAGCAACACATCCCCATCATCGGCCCCCTCCCAGAAGGCTACGCCTTTGTGTGGTTTACACTGGGTGCCATGACTCACAGAAGTGGGTTTCATTTCTGTTTTTAGGGATAGAACTTCCTGTTTGTCCCAGCACTGAGCCTCTTGCAGCAGGATACACTGCCGGCTGGCCTGCAGGACTTGACTTTAGAATGTCATTTCTTTTGAACATCCGGTAGCCATTATCTGTTTATTCTGAGAACAGCTCTCCTCTTTCCTTTGGGAAGCTGCCTCTGCTCCATTGCACGTGGGTCTGTTGGGCTGTAGTGATGGGTTCATGGGCTGGGAATGCCACCCCAGCGAGGTCTGGCAGACACTTCTGGGATTTTATGCTGGGCACTGGGAGAGAGGAGCTTACTTTTAACTGAGATTGGGTGAGGTAAACCTGAACCTGTCTGTGATCATACCTGCACCTTCCTCCCACTGCCCCCAGCACCACACAGAGGAAGCTCATCTTCTGGAATAGGAATGAGCCCCAAATCCTGAGAAAAACATAACTGAGAACTGGACAGAGTGAGCCAGAGAGAGAATAACATCCAGTCACACCCAAGACTCACTCCATTCCAGGAACTCCAAGTTTCTGGAGCCAATAAATATCCTTTTTGCTTAAGTGTCCGTTGCTTGCAACCAGAAGTGCTCTGGATAATACTTGCTTCGTTATGTAGAGACTTCTTTATGTGCTGCTTGCTTTTCTGGTTTTTCTCATTTGTAACTTTCACAAACAGTAGTAAATTAAGAATGTATGTGAAGATGTAACTATAGGGATTCAGGTTGCAGAGCTATTAGCGTAAAGACTTCAGAAAACACTGAGGTGGCCTATTATAAGAGATTGTTTACCTGAACAATTATCTAATGTCCCTAGATTTGATGAGTGTATAAGTAAAAAGTACATTCTAGTGACACTAATGCCCTAATTACCACGATGACACAAAAGATCAGCTCCACCCGGAATTTCCCACAGTTATGTCTGTGGTAAGGTCCCACATGAGTTCAAGGGCAGGCTCAATTGTATTTTTCAGCTCTAGCTTCCTCCTTGAGACATTTCACCACTGCATGGGGCTTTCTGGGCAAACACTGCTGCTCTGTGTAAAGCTGTCCTTTGAGACGGCTGCCCTGAGCGCTGGGCTATCAGAGCTGGACGAGGTGTGTGGTGGTAGGAGAAAAGGGGAGGAAAGCCGCCCTGCTGTGGGCTAAGGTGCCTAGTTTTCCCCTTCTCTGTTTAACCAGTGTCCCCATTTCCCTTCTTATGCTCACAGACCCCATCACACACTCCACCCTCCCACACATCCCCCGAACGACAGTGACAGGTTAAGAAATGACAAGGAACCCAAGCAGGGAGAATCAGGCAGGGCCCTTCTCTGGCATTGATCTATGGACCCAGGAGAAAGACACTTTTTTTTTTTTGGTGAATGTGGTTTCTAAGCTGGAGCTCATGAGGGTCAATCTGTAATAAAGAATGCCAGAGGCTTGTTCTACCATGTGGACTCAGTGCCGAGAAAGCTGGTTTGCAGAGAATGGAGAGTGGGGCAGATGTGCAGAAAGGAGCAGAGTTAAAAGAGAGCCACTGGTTCTAGGTCCCTCCAGAGGTTCTGCTGCATCCCTGCCCTTGGGCTTCAGGGGAAACACTGGAATCCACATAATCCTCTTACTTTTTTCTGAAGCTCACTTCAATTGGTCTATGTTTTTTGCAACTCAAAGGGTCCTAACAAATAGGTGCATGTTCTCTCTTCCTCAGACACCTGTGCATAAAACTTCTCCTTTCTCCCTTAGTCACATGAAAACAACTGCTCCTAAGCAAACCCATGCACACAAACCAACCCCTGGGACACCAGTGTCAAACCCATCATCCAATCCAGCCAAATGAAATTCCTGTAAATAAGACCCAGAACTCAGAACTCCTACATTAAGTTTAAATATAAGAAGTAACACTCACAAATGTTTATTCATCATGATTGGCAGACATTGTGCTAAGCATGTCTGCTGTGTCATCTCTGAGAGCTACTATGGTTTCTCCCATTTTATGGATTGGGAAATTGAGACTTGGAGAGGTGAAATAACTTGCTCAAGGTCAGCTATGGGGTAAGTGGAAGAGCCAGCGTTCAAACCCGGATGTCTGATTTCTACAGTGTTTCACCCTTGTGCTGTATTTGCACATCCACCAATCATTCAGAGCTTTCTCTCAAAGAAGTGAACCTGTGAAATGTTTATACATCTGGTGGAAAGGGGCTTAGCTGGGCACCTCCCTCCCTCTGATTCCATCCTGCCAGCACGTCTCTGGTTTGGCTGGGTCTCCCTCCTACTTTGTCCCCTACTTTGGAGTTAGGGCATTGACGGACACTTAGCATAGGCAGGTGATTTCAGAGGCTCCAAGTTCTCTCCAGGTGCAAGGATACATGAAGACAACCCTGAGGTGAAGGGCATAGACTTGGTATGAGGCCTGGAGATGAGCCTGGGTTTAGAGGCTCAAGGAAGGTGGCCAGAACCAGAGAACAGGGATCTCAGACAACTGCTCCCCAGCTGGGGGCTGCTTCAGGGACCAAAGGAATCAGGGGTTGGGCAGCAAATGCCCTTGAGTTGCTTTGGGCAGTCTGCTACTTACAGATGCTGGAATACTACTCCCCCACCTCCAAACCCCTCCCAGGGCCATTTGTCTCTGGGTAAGGCCCAATGACCCCAACCAATTTAAACTCAGGGACTGGAGTGCTGATTCCTGATCCTATGGGCCCAGGACTCCAGAGACCTGGATTTTGTCTGTGGGACTTCCAAGGACACTTCCTGTTAAAGCATTCTGGATTTGTGTAATTCAGTTCTCCTTGGCTGTATTTTCTTGGGGGCCATTACTCTGACTCTCCACATCTCAGGTTGTGTGTCGGTGAAAGAAACCATTGACAACTTTCCCAGGTTGTATGTGAGAGAAACACTTCAGAAGTGTCTTCCATATGCTAAGGATGAACACAGTAACGATCCCTCAGCGGGAATCCTCATTCTAGCTCTCCTGTCACACCGGTGTGGAAAGCAGGCGTTGAGAACTCTGACAGGAAGGGCTGGGCTCCATCCTCCTAATGGTCATCTCTTGCTGACAGTCTTGACCAACCCTGGATTTAGCCAGCTGTTCTCCCCTCCCACATCAGGCGTCCTGGGTCCTGGGATGGGCACATCACAGGTTATGGTCCATGACCTCTGCAGGGCTTCAGTGCCCTCTGATTCCCCTCAATCCTTTGTCAACTGTCTCCCCTGAGACCCACAAGATGTTACCTTACTCCCTGCTTCCCAGAGAGAATAGTCATCAGAGATTTCCCTACTCCTGTTGTCCTCCCAGTCCTCCCTGCCTGCCCCGTCCACCCCAAAGCTCCACCTCAGAGCTCCTCTTCCTGTCCAAGTCTCTAGAGCTCTGGCTCCTCAGGAAAGCCAACTATAGCTTGTGATTCTCCCTCTTTGTGGCCCACAGGTACTGGCTGTTTGCTAAGTGCCAGTCATTGTGCTAAACTCATCATACACAATATCTTTTTTTTTTTAAAGATTTTATTTATTCATTCATTTATCCCCCCCCTGCTGCCCACACTCGCTGGGTCAGCCAACGACGCCGTGCGGGCGGGCCTGCCCCCACCAGGAGGCCCCGGGAACCGAACCCGGGGCCTCCCACATGGCAAACGGGAGCCCCACCGATTGAGCCACAGCCGCCTCCCCACAATATCTTATTTACTCTTTTCTACAACCCCATGGGATAGGGCCTATTGTTATCTCCGTTTTACAAATGAGATTAAATGACACAATGAGAGACAGAGCTCTTATTCAAACCCACGTCTAACTCAGAAGTTAAGCTCTTATTCACTAAACTATACCACCTCCCAACCACTCTCTTTATTTTGGCTTTTTAATCTTTGCTTATAAATATGCTCAAGTCTCTCTATTGAAAACACACACGCGCGCACACACACACACACACACACTTCCCATTATCCCCCTCCTCTCTTTCCCAGGGAAGCGTCTTTGAGAGAATTGCCTGCTCTTGGTGTCTCCAATTTTTATCTTGTCCTCAACCCACAGCAACCTGGCATCAGCCTCTATCAGAAGAAGGAAACAGTGTTGACGAAGGTCATGAATGATGTCCATATTACCAAAGCCAGTGCATGTGGCCCTTTTATCTATGTATTTATTGTAACACAGTAGCAACTGTTCATTGTTTAAATAAAAAGAAATTTAGAAAAGCACTCCTGGTCAAGATGGTGTTAGTGTAAATAAACATTTGATGTACCCATTCTACTACAAACATGATAATGATAGATAAAACTTTAAAAAACTTCAAATTTAAAAATGCATAACTGAGCTCAAACACTGTGTGTTTCTTTGTAGACAAGAAACAAAAGAAACACACAGTGGTGACTGAGGCCAAAGCCTTGGGCCTCTTGGCTCTTGCACGGAAGAAGGCAGAGGTGGGCAGTCCTTTGGCTTCTGTGTGTAACTAAACTAATCTGGCTCCAAAGAAATGGACTAAACTGAGGCAGGCATGGGAAGGATGGGCAGGGCAAAACTCAAGGCTGAAAATAAGGTTGGTGGGTTCTCCACTGAGGATAGGAAGTTGATAAAAAGCTCTTGGTAATAACCACCCAAGGTTGTAGCTTACATAAGGCAGAGTGTCTAGGTGGGCAGTGACCAGGACAGCTCAGGAACCGGGATCTGAACTGAATCCCTGCTGGCTCAGGGACCAGATTTGCTGCCACACCCTCATCTCTGAGGAGCAGCAAATACAATCACCAACATAAGATTCAATTAAAGGTAAGGCTGGTAGAGGAAACTGCAAAACCCCTAGCCAAGGAAATGAGAAGCGTGGGGAGAAAAAGAAAAAAGAGGAAAAAGAGAGAAGAGAAAGAGGGATCAAGCTTTAAATAACCCTGAAAACCCCAAATCTAAAAGACACAAATTAAATTATATCTAAGAGATACTAGTCAATAAATCAACTATTGAGAGATTTTTTTTTCACTTCAGGTGAAACCAAATACTAATATAATCTGAAAAATTATTTAAAATAAATGATTTTAAGAAATTTAAAGAAGAAAGTGAAGGAATAACATGAAATAAATAATAAGAAATTGTAAAACAAAAATAGGAAGAAATGAATTTTCAAAAGATGGGTGAAAATGAAAAAGAACCAATTTGAAATCTTGGGGTAACTCTAAAAGAATAGAAATACAACCTATACCTTCCCAACCAATAGAAAGGGAGAAAAGGGAGAGAGAAAATTTTATCAATGCAGCTGAATGAATGGAAGGAAAAAAAGAAGCAAAGAAAAAATGGCAAATGGAAGGTACAAAATAAAACAGTAGAAGTATCTTCAAATATATCAGTAATCATGATAAATGTAAATGGAATCAATTTACTGATGAAGAAGCAGTGATTATCAAATTCAATTTTTAAAAATTTGGGGCATACTTACAAGCCACACAGAAGGAGTATGATAAAGGTAGAGAGAAAGATATATCATGTAGACACTAACAAGAAGAAAAGTAGGCTTTTAATACTTGTATCAGACAAAATAAAATTTTAGGCAAAAAATTTAGTAGTGATAAAGAGTGACAGTATATAATACATATATATATATATATTTTTTTTTTAAAGATTTTATTTATTTATTCATTTATCCCCCCCTTGCTGCTTGTGCTCACTGGGTCAGCTAACCACGCTGTGCGGGCGGGCTTGCCTTCACCGGGAGGCCCCGGGAACCGAACCTGGGGCCTCCCATATGGTAAACGGGAGCCGTACTGATTGAACCACAGCAGCTTCCCCAGTGTATAATATTAAAAAGAATAATACACTAAGAAGCTATAAAAGTCCCCAACTCACATGACTTTACCAATATAACCACAACATATAAAAAGCAAAACTAATCAAATTACCAGGAAAAATTGATAAATCTATCACCATTGAGGAAAAATTTAACCCTTATTGAGAAGACTGTTATGTGAAGCAGACAAAAGATATTTAGAATTTAAATTTAATCAAAAAATATCAACACTTTTAAATCTATATAAAATGCTGTGTTCAATAGGGAATTGATCAAATAAATATAAAAATTGATCATATATTAAATCACAATATTTTCAAAGAAATAAAATCATAAGGTCCATATTCTCTATCCATAATGCAATTAAGTTGAACGTCAAACTTCTAAAAGCTTAGAAATAAAAATGCACTTTATGAAACAGGTGCGTTAAAAGAAAACCATAATAGAACACAAAATATTTTGAACTGAAGAGTATTAAAAAGATGACATAACTGTTATAGGTTGTATTGTATCCTCTGTAAAAGTCAGGATTCTCCAGGGAAACAGAACAGACAGGAGATATATTTATAAATGATATAAATATTATGATGAGATTTATTGTAGTAATTAGCTCATGTGACTGCAGGGATGGGAAAGTCCAAATTCCATAGGGCAAGCTACAAGCTGGGAACTCCAGTGAAGGTTTTCCATGAATTCTGGAAAAGCTGACTGGCTGAAGTAGAGATGGAAATTCTCCCTCTGACTGCTGAAATCATGAGTTCTCCCTTGAAGGCCTTCAGCTACCTGGATGAAACTTCCCTCGTTGCTGAAGGCAATCTCCTCAGTTGATTATAGATGTAATCAGCCTAGATGCAATCAACTTACTGATGATTTAAAGCCATGAAATGTCTTCACAGTAACAATCAGGCTGGTACTTGATTGACCAACTATTGGACACCATCACCTAGCCAAGGTGACATGAACTTAACCGTCCAGCCTCCAAAAAAGACATGCTCAAGTTCAATTCCCTGGTCAAGTGAATGTGATCTTATTTGGAAGGAGGATCTTTGAAGATGTGATTGGTTAAGATGAAGCCAAACTGGATTAGGGTGGGCTCGAATTCAAAATGACTGTGTCCTTATAAGAAGGGGTGTATTGGACACAAATAGACACAGAGAGAGAAGATGCCCACGTGACAATGGAGGCAGAGGTCAAGTTATGCCACAAGCCAAGGAACTCAAAGGATTGCCGGTAACTGCCAGAAGTGAGGGGAGAAGCATGAATCAGATTCTTCACTACAACTTTAGAGAGAGCAGGGCCCTTCTGACACCTCAAATGTAGATGTTTAGCCTCCAGAACCGAGCTAATAAAATTCTGTTACTTTAAGCCACCTAGTTTGTGGTGCATTGTTGTGACAGCTTTAGGAAGCTAAACTAAGGCCGTATCAAAACAAGTACAGGAAGTGAATGTAGCTGAACCAGTTGGATGCCTGCCTACCACATGGGAAGTCCTGAGTTCAGGTCCCAGTGCCTCCTAAAGAAGACAAGCAGATGCCACACCCACTTCAACAAGCAGATGCCTAAATGAGCCGGCAGATGCACAACCGTGGGGAGTGGATGTGGCTCAGGCCATTGGGCACTAGCCTCCCACGTGGGATGTCCCAGGTTCAGTTCCCAATGCCTCCTGGAGAAGGCAAGCAAACAATGAGCAAACAAATGAGAGAATCATTTGGAGGATGGGGGTGGGGGGGGAGGGGGACTTAAGTCACACAGCTAAAGTGAGGCTTAGAGGTTAATATCGTTCCAGCCATCCAGTTCTCTTCCCTGAAAGCTGCTAATTTCCCTGTTATAATTAGTAAGGTACAGAACAATGTATATAGTATGCTACCATTGGTATAAAACAGAGTTAAAAAGGAATATGTATAGGCTTCACTTAATAATACATCTTGAAAATTGTCCTTTTTTATGGTTGAAAAGTATTTAGGGTGAAACTTTAGAAGCATTTACATTAAAGTAAAAAATAAGATAAGGATGCCCACTCTCACCCTACTGTTTAATGTTTTATTGACGCTCCTGGCCAAAGCAATGACTAGAAAGATAAATACACAGTATAGTAATTAGAAGGGAAGAGAGAACAGTGTTTTTATTTGTCGGCAATAAAATTATCTGCATAGAAACCCCAAGAAAAACTCCCAGAACATCCACTGCCAAATTATTAGGATGAATAAATGAGTCTAACAAGGTTGCTGGATGCAAGGCCAACATTTAAAAATGATTGTGTTTTATATACAGCAATTACCAATTGAAAAGTTTAATTCGGAAAATAAATCCCATTCATAGCACCATGGGTCACAACATCAGATCCTCATGGAAAACAAAGGGAAAAAAACATGGTGCCTGCAGGGTCCAGCTGGAAAAATCCCAACAAAGGTTTTTTATTGGGTTGCTTCATCTGTCCATGCCTGAGCCAGCCATTGTGGTGGGGGATTTGTGATGAACAAGTGTAATAGAACATGTGGTTGAGGCAAGGAAGGTGCAGTTCTCTCAAAATGTCTAGGGTAGATGCTGGGTAGCAAAAGAGTGTTTTATCTACCACACTTGTCTGTCTCCCCAGCAGACCCAGGGACCGTGTCTGTCTGGAGTTTCTGGACTTAGCATGGTGCCTTACACATGTGGAGCCCCAATAAATGACCCATGAATGAGTGGGTGCATGTGACCCAGGACCACCAAGCCTGGAGCGTCCTCTCCTCAAGACCACCCTGAACCTCACAGGTCGGGGCAGCCCCAGCCCAGTGAAAAGAAAATGAAGGAAGCAGCTCTTGACTGAGGTTGATGGGACCCCTTGGAGGACAGATGTGACTGTCATCCAAGGTTCCGATTCCAGACCCTTGCGGGACAGTGCTCTGAACTATACTTGCAGCGAGCTTGGCTCCCTTCACCAATGTCAGTGGTTTCCAGCAGTGCAGGGCCCTCTGTTTAAGGGGAAAGGAGGGGATCTCCCACTCTGCCAAGCACCTGATCCTGAGGGAGGGGAGGAATTAATTATCTTAAATTTTACAGAGCAAGAGAAGTAAATGATTCTATTTGTAAGTGCCGATAGCATCCCCAAACATGCTCTCTTTAGCACCATTACTACCACTAGGTGGGCACAGAAAGGGGAAATGAGAGCAAATGAACATTTGAACATAGCCAGAGTGTTGGAAAACTTTTAGGAGCAAGGACTTCTCCTAGGCCTTTGTCGAGGCCATGTCTCCAACCTAGTGGCCTCATTGTTCCCTTCTCCCAATGCCTGAGTTCCCGTCATCCTTTTAGGCTCAGCCCACGTCCCTCTCCCCTGACTCTCCTGTTTAAAATGAGAAAGTTTTCATAGATGACTGGTTTGCTCTTAGTGAGAGACTGTAAAAAGGTTTTTTTAACCACCTGAGTAATCTACCTAGAAGGGAAAGATTCTATGTCTTATCAGAATAATATTGATATTTATTTATTATTGATATTTATGTTGACTTTAATATCCTTTATTGTTTTAGAAAACAAGTCTCACTTTTAAAAGAATTAAGTCCTTTTACAATCATATTAACTCCTCCATTTACTTTCAAAATCATTTATTGTCACTTTGGTTAAATAGGAAAACAAACATTGTTTATCAGTGACCCACGATCCTGTTTAAGAAAATGTTTAAACCTACTTTTTGACATTTCGCCTTCCTAAAATAAAAACCTAAATGACATCTTGAAAAAAAAAAAAGAAAATAGAAAGTATCTCCCTCTGGCCTCTGAACTCCTGTAGCACCGTCATGAATATCTGATTCTGTTTTTTTTTTTTTGCCCTGCATTTTTTTCCTTTTGGTAACTTCCCTTCCTCCCAACACTTTGGGTTTCTGACAGGCCGTCAATCAAAAGGCCCCACCTTCCCGACCACATAGGTGGACCTAAACCTCAGGCTGGCCAACCAGAGTAGCCATCCACCTGGACACAGCGACTGGTCTGCAAGTGGGCAGAGGACCCAAGGGGCACTGGACCATGGCTGGCGCTGACGGGCATCACCTTTTCTACAACCCAGTGCCAGAAAATGAGGCCACTCAAGAAGAAAGCAGAGCGGAGAGACAGTGATCAGAGAGAGTCCTGGTTACATCACAAGAATGCTCTAGATTTAGCTGTCCCTGAAGCCGTCAACTCCGGACTTGAACCAACACATATATAGCCTTTTGCTTAAACTACGTTGCATTTGGGTTCCCATGATTTAAATCAAGAGTCTTGATCAATTCATCCTCTCTGTATTAGGACAACTCATTTTGGCACATAACATTGTGGCAACCCAGTGAAGCTGGTTCCTCGGAATAGTCTACTTTTTCTACAGAAAGGTCTGGCTTAACGCTACTACATGTCAAGGGCATCAGGACAGGCTCTTGGGTTCTTTCAGTGTAAACCCCTCTTATCTGGCACTTTTTTTTCTCTCCATATGGTGGATCATTCTTTGGTGCCAAAATAATTTAGTGGCATACCAAATTGCTTAAGGTGGCTTATGCAGAATTTCCACTGTTGGCTGGCTTTGTCTGAAGCCTTTCCCTCTTAGATATATATATATATGTCAGCACTGTCTCCCTCTATGCCTTCCTTTTCCATCTAAGGGGGAACAGGTGAGCACAAACTCACTACCCCATTTTCCAAATGCCTCCTTTTCAGCCTGACACCTCACTTGGAGAGCCTGTGGAGGTTCAGGAGCCTTGCTGAGAAAGGGTTCCTCTCTTACGGCCTCAGGGGGACCCCAGGCTTAAGGTACAGCTGGCTGTCTCTGGTATAGTGTCCAGTCTGGATCTGTCTGTGTTGCTGCTTGCCTGCGGTTGTAGTTCAAGGGGCTGGGGAGCAGGGGTTTGGCTGACTCTCCTGATACCCATTACACTTTACTTAATAATAACTTTTATCATGTCAGCACTCACTCCAGTGCACACAATGGCTCCCTACTGCTACCTACATCCCAATCAGCCATTTGCCCACAGCTGCCCTGCTTAGGCTAACTTCCTTCCTGCATGTTCTCTCTCTACACCCCCAAACGGATTAGGTGGGCCTGCTCCCTGCCACATAAAAATACCAAGCCCATTCTCCCCTCAGAACTTTTTTCTTGATGTTTCTCCTGTCTAGAATACCCTTCTTTCTTCCTCTTTACTCTTTCTAAATCCTTTAAGTCCTACCTCCTCCATGCAGCCTCCCCTGATTTTTCTAATCTATGCTAGAAAAAACAAGAGACACAAAACATAGAACATTACCAAATAGCAATGCCCTATAAACAAGACTGCACAGTCTATCATTTACTTGTGGCCCATTGTGGGATTTGAATCCATATTGCCTCCTAACAGTATTACACATTTCTTGAAGGCAAGCAGGGCTAGGCACGTAGCCAGGATATGATTTATCATACTTGTTTGGTCATCAGCATCACTTCGGGAATTTGTTTTAAAAATACAGATTACCTGGCTTCTCTCCTGGAGATTCTGGCTCAGTAAAGTTGGGGGTAAGATGCTAGGATCTGTACAAGCACCCTGATATAATGCTTGGAAAACACAAAGTTAGAGTGACCATATTTTCAAATCCCAAATCAAGATACATATCTGACAAGTACAAGTGTTTTTTTTATGAGAACAAAGCATGGGATATTTTGAATTTAGATGGGCCTGGAAGTTTAACCTCTCTGAACCTCAGTTTCCTCATTTGTTAAATGGGAATAATAATAAAAGCCACTTCCTAAGATTGCCATAGAATTAAACCAGGTCTTATATGCAAAGCACCACGTGCTGCGCACAAAGGACATATTTGCAGTGAGTGCTAGTAGATGTTAAATTATCGAAGCTGGGAAATCAGCCAGGTTGTTGGAGGTTGTAGGATAGAGCTGCATGCTCTCTATTCATCTTAAGAGAGGAAGCACTTGGTCATAAAGTAAGTGCTTACCCCCCCACTGGGGGGAAAGCCCCAACAGCATGAAGTAACTCAGCTGCAGACTGAGAAGTTACATGTTTTATTTATTATGCAAATTGGGAGTGCTCCCATAACTGGATCCTCGCAGAGCTAGAGAATCTTTTCCTTCCTCAATGCATGTTTAGGCAACATCACAACTGAAAGTTACTGTTTGTGTTTGGAAGATGTATGTCCCCTTTCTGACCTTTGCTTACAGGCAACTAGGAGGGCAGCTGTGGCAGAAGGACCCAAGGGCTTGATCGTCTCTGCTCCTATGGCAAAGGAAAAACCATGGCCATGGCCTGGCCTGAGCCAGGATGATGTGGCCACCAGACAGTGTCATTTAAGACTGAAAAACCCAGGCTCTGTAAATATACCAGCTGAGTCTTAGATGAGTGGGGGGGGGAAAGACCAGTGGGTGGGAAGGGGTTTCTCCTGCAGGCAATGGATAGTCCCATTACAATAATCTTGGGTTAGGAAAAGGATAGGGTCTTAGCCTGGGTAAGCTTCCCTCTCCTCTTAGGGGACCAAGGTCAGTTGGACTTGTACCTTGAGGGTAGAAGATGCCTGGAAGTGCCATTCTAGGGGAGGTTTCACAGCCACTGGTACCATTTTGGGGGCAGGAGTTCCATGGTCTTATGTCAATAGAGTTCTGCCAGGGAGGTGGGGACCCACCTCTAGCGGTAATTATAAAGCTTTCTCTGGTTTGTACTTCCTTTGCCCAAACCCTCAATAAGACTTTGCGGGAAGAATTTAGTGCTAGAAAGAATTTAGCAGAGAATCATCTTTTCCTGGCATGGGAGTCTCAGCAGCAGCCAGCAGCAGAAAATCTGCTAAGGGAACCAGGGAGGACTTCCTGGAGGAGGCAACACTTGATTGTCCATCAACACATGTTGCTGAGCCAAACACTTGAGGTTGGCTTTGGAGGTTGTCCTCGGCCCTGTGGTCCCTCTCATGATCCTCAGAACTGACAATTCCTGATGTCTCTCAAGGATGATTTAGGTGTCCAGAAAGTCTGCTTTCAACCTCACTAGGTCCACCATGGGCTGGGTCCATCAAGCAGGGCCATTTCCCTGCTTTTGACTTCCCCTGTGGCCACACTGGCATCCTCCCTCCACACGCCCTGACACGCGCTCAGAAATGACAGGGTTCTTTTGGCTCCAGCTGGCCAAGAGTGAGGCCTGCCAAAGCGTGCTCTGAGCCAAGCGGGTGGCCTGTGTAAATGAGTAAAGGAACTGTGCTCAACCCAGTTCTAAGCTGGAAGGTGAGGGCAGCCTTCCAGCTATTTCTTCCAACCTCGGATGCCATTTAGTGCTGGAAGTTCGCCTGAGGTCGGCCTGACATATCTGGTGAGGAATGCAGCTTGCTGGGGATTCTGAAGCAAAGAGGCTATTGAGAAGGGGAGAAGTCCTTAGCAGGCGGAGGATCTGTGTGCATCCAGGGCCTGTGGACTGGTCTGGCAATGAGTCTGGCACTGCACTGAATGCCCAAGGGTCTTCTGGACAGGTGGACATGGGCCCCCAAGACTCTTGACTACCTTGAGGTCTGGCAGAGCAAGACCCCATCAACCACAGCTTTGTCCTTTAAATCCATAAATCCTTGTGTCTCACAAATGAGGGATAGGAAGATGTGGCTGAAGGGAGAGCCATAAATAGTGGTTCTTCTGACTGTGCCAGCAATCATAAACTGCAGACTTAATTCAGTAAAAGGGTCATAGGATGGAGCAGGGGAGAGGTCAGGGAAATCTCCCCTTGGTCTCAAAGCACTCTTGACTTCAAAGAAGTTCCTGAGCCTATAGGCTCCCTGCACTTGACCTTGAGTCCTGCTCCATACATTTTTGTGTCTTCTAACATGCCCCTGCCATGGCCTGGCAGACAGCTTCTGCTGGGGCTAGCTTGACCCAATATGCAAGGGGTGCTCTGAGCCCTGGAGCATATGCTGCCTAGGTGTATATTCAGCCTACTGAGGGTTAGTGGGTGCTAGAAGCATTGCTTTTCTAATCTTAATATGCCTATGAATTATCTTGGGATCTTGCTAAAATACAGATTCTGATTCAGTAAGTTTGGGTGGATCCAGAGAGTCTGTATTTCTAAAAGCCCCCAGGTGATGCTGAGGTTGATGCTGGGGCATGACCACACTTTAAGAAGAGAAGGACTAGAAGGCTCAGAAGATACTGCTATGGGTTCAGGACTTGGAATTGTTATAAAGACGAGCTCTACTCCCAGCTCACAGCCATTCGTCCTCATATGTGGGTCTCTTAACCCCCATCAGTAGACCCCACCCTGGTCCAAACTTAGGTGTCCAGTTTCTTGAGAGATATGTGAGATCAAAGCTTGGAAGGGATCTTAGGGATGATTACTTCCCCTCCACCCACCCCTCTCTTGTCCTTTCATTGTTGGATCCCCCCTGTGGCCTCCCAGACTGGTTGAACAGCCTCTCCATGTCATCCCCTCCTGACAATGCCCAGTTGCAAAGAATTTGCCAAAAGGCAAAGTACAGGGAACTGTCCCCACAATACTGTTCTCACTTCAGATACCAGCCACAAGTTCAGGGGTCCCCAGGATCACTCTCAGTTCATACCAGCTGGCTACAAACTCAGGGCTCCCTATAACCACTCTCAGGTTTGATAATTTGCTAGAACAATTCACAGAACTCAGGAAAGTACTACTGTTATTACAGTGATAGGATACAGATTAGAACTAACCAAAAGAAGGCACACATAGGGTGACATCTGGGAGGGGTATAAACAGAGCTTCTGATCATCCTCTGCCTATTACTTCTTCCTGGTCATGATAAGTGACAACTCACACAGACTGTTGCCAACCTGGGAGCTCACCTGAGTCTTTTGTGTCCAGAGTTTTTATTGGGCCTCACTCACATATTGCCTGAGTTGCTGCTCTTTGGTTTCCAATCCCTCCTGGATTTTCTGGGGTTCTTCTGAAGCTCAGAATGGATACAGCTATCTCAAAGTTCCCATCATGTCACATTGATAGACTGTCTGGTAGCACCCAGACAAAAAAAGACACTCTTATTGGGCAGGGCTTTCCATGGGCCAAGAGATCTCCTTCTGGTAGTTGAGGGCAAAGGACAGACCTATTCTTGGGTAAGATTAATTCTTCTATACATGCCAGTCCATTCATGGCCAGCACTAATGAGCACATGGATCTCCTCCCACTTCTTCAAGATTCAGCTGTGGTGTCTCCTTTTCTGGGACCCACCTGGAAAAAGTGATCTCCACCTCTTCCATACCACTACAGTTAACCTGAAACACACATGGTACTTGTCATGGTGTGATTGCAATTACAAATCTACATAATTCTCACTTCTGCTATCCTTGAGTACAGAGAATAATAACACAGTGCCTGGTTTATAATAAATATTTGTTGAATCAATTAGGCTGTTTTTCTTCATTCTTCTTCCTCAGAAGGCCCCCTCCCTTTGCATCCTTGGAGAGAGCTATCACATCCTACAGGAGCCTTTCCAGGTTTAATAGCACTAGTCACCAGTTTCTCTAACCCCTTTTTAGGAAAATTTAAGACAATATTCTCAAGTTTGGCTGCTCATTAGTATTAACTGGGGAGTTTTAAAATTACTGATGTCTGGGTCTAACCCTCAGAGATCTGATGTATTTGGTTTGGAGTGTGGCCTTGGCACACTGATGATTCTAGTGTGCAGCCAAGTTTGAGAACCAGTGGGAGTAAGAATCTTAGGTCAGTACCCAGAGTTTGGCATCAAGTCAGCCTTGCCATTTAGCCTGTTCTAACCATGGATCCCCCAGTTCTATGAGCAAGCTCTTGCCCTGGTCTTTTTTTTTTTTTTTAAAGATTTTATTTATTTATTCATTTATCCCCCCCTTGCTGCCCGTGCTCGCTGGGTCAGCCAACCACGCCGTGCGGACGGGCCTGCCCTCACCAGGAGGCCCCGGGAACCGAACCCGGAGCCTCCCATATGGCAAACGGGAGCCCTACTGATCGAGCCACAGCCGCTTCCCTTGCCCTAGTCTTGAATCTAAACTACTTGAGATGAAGGGAGGCTGTATGACACATGAAGAAGGAACTGGAGGCTGGTGTAAGACAGACCTGAAGAAGCAGTGGGAAGACAAGCAGGCTTGCTTGGCATGGGGATGTGGTGGAGCCACAGAGTGATTGGTGTGGGTGGCTGGTGAGGAGGGGCCTAGTCAGATGCCAGTGGCCTGAGAGGGAGGCCCAGTTTTTCCTCCTTTTCCAGGCACTGGGTGAGTGGTGGGGCCATGGGACAAGTGGCATGGGCAGCCAGCGAGGAGGGGCCTAGCTGGATGTCAGCACCCTGAGAGGGAGGCCCACTTTTTCTTTATTTTTCCTTTTTTATTTCTTTTCTTTTAATTTTTTGTCCTTTTGCTTGTTTTTCTTTTCTTTTCCATTTTTTTTCTTTTCTCTTTTTCAGTTAAACACAGGCAATTCAGAAGATTTAGAATAAGTGGAGCCAAGTGTTAAAGAAGAGCCTTAACAGAAAGTCAAATAAAAACAAAACCCTAGGAAGAAAGAGAAACTGACCAACAGAGTAAACCCATCAAAATAAACAGATGCCTAGACATCAGCAAAATTTACAAGCCATACTAAGAAACAGGAAGATATGACCAAACAAAGCAACAAACTAAAAAACTGGAAGAGACACAGAATTTGGAACAATTAATCAAAGAAGTCCACACAAATCTCCTAAATCAATTCAAGGAGATAAAAGAAGAGATAAGGGATATTAAGATGAATAACGTGAACATACAGAAGAAATTGTAAACATGCACAAAAATAACAGATCTTATGGTAATGAAAGGCACAATAGGAGAAATAAAAAATACACTAGAATTATACAACAGCAGATTTGAATAGGCAGAGGAGAGAATTAGTGAATTAGAAGATAGGACATCCAAAACTGCACAGATAGAAGAGCAGATGGGGGGGAGGGAATGGGAAAAATTGATCAGGGACTTAGGGAAGTGAATGACAGAATGAAATGCACAAATATATGCATTATGGGTGTCCCAGAGGAAGAAAGGAAAGGAAAAGGGGCAGAAGGAGTGTTTGAGGAAATTTTCCCAACTCTTATGAGGGACATGGATCTACATGCCCAGGAAGTACAGCTTACTCCAAAAACAATAAATCCTAACAGATCTCCTCTGAGACACATACTAATCAGATTGCTAATAGCCAGCCATAAAGAGGGAATCCTGAAAGCAGCAAGAGAAAAGAGATCCCTCACATATACAGGATGCTCAATAAGATTAAATACTGATTTCTCATCTGAAACCATGGCAGCAAGAAAGCAGTGGCATGACATATTTAAGGTACTGAAAGAGAAAAACTGCCAGCCAAGAATTCTATATCCAGCAAAATTGTCCTTAAAAAAATGAGAGAAAGATTAAAATATTCACAGATAAACAGAAATTGAGAGAAGTTGTCAAGAAGATTCTTGCCCTTCAATAAATACTAAAGGATGTTCTACAGGTTGGAAGGAAAAGACAGGAGAGAGATGTTTGGAGGAGAATGTAGAAAGGAATATTATTAGTAAGGGTAACTAAAAGCATAAAAAGAGAAACAAAAATAAGATATGACATATGTAAACCTAAATATAAAGTGGTTGAAGTAAGCACTGCCTTTAGAGTAATAACATTGAATGCTAATGCATTAAAATCTCCAATTAAGAGACAAAGATTGGAAGAATGGATTTAAAAAATATATGATCCTTCTCTATGCTATCTATAAGAGACTCATCTTAGAACCAAGGACACAAATAGATTGCAAGTGAAAGGTTGGAAAATGATTTGCCACACAAACAATAACCAAAAAAGAACTGAGGTAGCTATACTAATTTCAGCAAAATAGACTTTAAATGCAAAACTCTTGTAAGAGACAAAGAAGGACACTATATATTAATAAAAGGGTCAATCCAGCAAGAAGAAAGATTAATCATAAATATTTATGCATGTAACCATAGTGCCCCAAAATACATGAGGCACACACTGGTAAAACTGAAGGGGAGAAATAGATGCCTATAACATAATAGTGGGGGTGAGGATTCAATGCAACACTTTCAGCAATAGACAGAACATCTAGATAGAGGATTGTAGCTGAATGACAATTTGATGTAATCATGAATTCCAAAAATATAATTGGATCATGCTCGTAAACTTATCTGTTAATCTGGGCATGATTAAGTTATGATTAGGGCATTGACTGGGCCACTTCAGTAGGGCATTGAGCCCCACCCCTTGGTGGGTGGGGAATCAAATATAAAAGGCATGGTAAGAACAGAGTTGAAGCAGTTTTTGAGAAGCAGTTTTGATGTTGGAGTTTTGATGTTGGAGAGAAGGCCCCAGGAGAAGAGAAGTGAGCCGTTCGCCTGATAGTCTACAGCTGACCTTGTGGAGGAAACAGAGGAGTTAAGCCTGGAGAGAAATGCAGCCCTGGGAAGAGATGAACCCAAGAACCCTGAACCCTGGCAAATGTCAGCAGCTGTCTTGCTCCAACACGTGGCAATGGACTTTGGTGAGAGAAGAAACTTAACGCTTTATGGCCTGGTATCTGTGGACTTCTACCCCAAATAAATACCCTTTATAAAGACCAACCTTTTTTTGGTATTTCACATTAGCACCCATTTGGCTGACTAATACAAGGATCAATAAAGAAACAGAGATCATGAATAGTACATTAAAGAAACTAAACCTAACAGACAGATACAGAACATCGCACCCCAAAACAGCTGGGTATATATTCTTCTTGAACACTCATGGATCATTCTTCAGGATAGAACACATGCCAGGTTATAGAACAAGTCTCAATTTGGAAAGATTGAAATGATACAAAGTACTTTCTCTGACTACAATGGAATGATACTAGAAATCAATAATGGGTAGAGAACTGTAAAATTCACAAATATATGGAAGTTAAACAGCAAACTCTTCTCTTTTTTAAAGATTTGTTTTATTTCTATATTTATTTCTCCCCACCCCCTCGCTGTTTGCACTTGCTGTGTCTGTTAGTTGTGTGCTCATCTTCTTTTTTTTAGGAGGCACTGGGAAATGAACTGGGGACCTCCCATGTGGGAAGGAGGTGCCTAATTGCTTGAGCTACTTCCACTCCCTGCTTTGTTGTTCCTGTCATTATGTTTTCCTCTTTGTGTCTCTTGTTGTGTCAGCTCACCGCACTGACCCATTGCGTCGGCTCGCTGTCTTGCTCGTCTTCTTAAGAGGCACCAAGAACCAAACCCAGAACCTCCTATGTGGTAGGCAGGAGCTCAATCACTTGAGCCACATGCACTTCCCAACACACTCTTTTGTAAATGGAATTTTCCCCAATTTCCTCCTCAGGTTTTTCAATACTAGTGTATAAAAATATTACTGATTTCTGTGTGTTGATCTTGTATTCTGCCACTTTGCTGAACTCATTTTTTAGCTCAAGTAGCATTGTCACGGATACTTCAGAATTTTCTAAGTACAGGATCATGTCATCTACAAACTGTGCCAGTTTTACTTCTTCTTTTCCTATTTGGATGCCTTTTTTTTTTCTTGTCTAATTGCCCTAGCTAGAACTTCTAGTACAATATTGAATAACAATGGTGACAGTGGGCATCCTTGTCTTGTTCCCAATCTTAGAGGGAAAGCTTTCAACCTTTCCCCATTGAGTACAATGTTGGCTTTAGGCTTTTCATATATGCCTTTTATTATATCAAGGAATTTTCTTTTTATTCCTATCTTTTGAAGTATTTTTATCAAAAAAGGGGGCTAGATTTTGTCAAATGCCTTTTCTGCATCGATTGAGATTTCATGTGTTTTTCCTTCAATTTGTTAATGTGGTGTATTATGTTGACTGATTTTCTTAAGTTGAACCAGCTTTGCATGCCAGGAATAAATCCTAGTTGGTCGTGATGTATGTCTTTTGACATGCTGTTGGATTCAATTTGCAAGTATTTTGTTGAGAATTTTTGCATATGTGTTCATTAGAGAGATTGGCTTGTAATTTTCTTTTCTTGTAGAATCTTTATCTGACTTTGGTATTTGGGTGATGCTGGCTTCATAAAATGTGTTGGGTAATTTTCCCTCCTCTTCAATTTTTTTGGAAGAGTTTAAAGAGGATTGGTGTTAATTCTTTTCGAAATACCTGGTAGAATTGACCTGTGAAGCCATTTGATCCTGGACTTTTCTTTGCTGGGAGATTTTTGATTACAGATTCAATCTCCTTAAATGTGATTTGTTTGTTAAGTTCTTGTATTTCTTGTAGCATCAGTGTAGGATGGTTGTGCATTTATAGGAATTTCTCCACTTTATTTAGGTTGTCTAGTTTGTTGGCATATAGTTTCTCACAATATCCTCTTATGATTCTTTTTATTTCTGTGGAGTCATTTGTAACTCCCCCAACCCCTTCATTTCTGATTGTATTTATTTGCATCTTCTCTCTTTTTTTCTTTGTTAGTATAGCTAGAGGTTTGTCAATTTTATTGGTCTTCTCAAAGAACCAGTTTTTGGTTTTGTTGATTTTCTCTACTTTTTTTTTTTGTTGTTGTTGTTCTCAATTTCATTTATTTCTGCTCTAATCTTTATTAGTTCTTTCCTTCTGCTTGCTTTGGGATTGGTTTGCTCTTCTTTTTCTAGTTTCTTTAGTTGTTCAGTTAAATCTTTGAGTTTAGCTCTTCCTTCTTTTTTTTTTTTTTTTTTAAAGATTTTATTTATTTATTCATTTATCCCCCCCTTGCTGCCCGTGCTCGCTGGGTCAGCCAACCACGCCATGCAGGCGGGCCCGCCTTCACCAGGAGGCCCCGGGAACCGAACCTGGGGCCTCCCACATGGTAAACGGGAGCCCCACTGATTGAGCCACAGCCGTTTCCCCTTCTTTTTTAATATAGGCATTTAGGGCTATAAATTTCCCTCTCAAGACTGCTTTTACTGTATTCCATAAGTTTTGATACATTGTGTTCTCGTTTTCATTTGTCTCAATATATTTACTGATTTCACTTGCAATTTCTTCTTTGACCCACTGATTATTTAGGAGTGTTATTCAACATATTTTCAAATTTACTTTTTTTCTGTCTATTATTATCATTCCTTTACAATCTGAGAAGGTGCTTTGCATAATTTCAATCTTTTTATATTTATTGAGAGCTGCATTGTGTCCTAACATGTAGTCTATCCTGGAGAAAGAGCCATGGGCACTTGAGAAGAATGTATAACCCACAGAGTTTGGATGCAGTGTTCTGTATATGTCTGTTAGTCTAACTAATTTATCATATTGTCCAAGTTCTCTGTTTCCTTGTTGATCTTGTCTAGTTGTTCTATTTAATGATGTGAGTGGTGTGTTGAAGTCTCCAATGATTATTGTAGAGATGTCTGTTTCTCCCTTCAGTTTTGCCAGAGTTTGTCTCATGTATTTTGGGGCACCCTGGTTAGGTGCATAGATGTTTATGGCTGTGATATCTTCCTGGTGGATTGTCCCTTTTATTAATATATAATAATAGCCTTTTGTATCTCTTATAACTTTTTTGCACTTAAAGTCTGTTTTGTCTGATATTAGTAAACCCTGCTCTTTTTCGGTTACTATTTGTGTAAAGTATCTTTTTCCAACCTTTCACTTTCAGCCGTTTTGTGTCCCTGGGTTTAAGGTGACTTTCTTTTAAGCAGCATATGGATGGCTCATGTTTTTTAAAAGCCATTCTGTCAGCCTGTATCTTTTGATTGGGGAGTTTAATACATTCACTTTCAATGATATTACTGTAAATGCACTATTTACTTCCACCATTTTATTCTTTGCTTTTCATATGTCAGTCATATCACAGTTTTGTCTGTCTTTTTACTCTTTTGGTTATCCTTTCTGCTGTTCTTTCTTCTATACTCTCCTCCAAGCTTCTCTCTCTTGTCTTTCTATTTCAGGTTCTAAGGCTTCTTTTAATATTTCCTGCAAAGGTGGATTCTTTTTTGCAAACTCTCTTAGTTTCTGATTGTTTGTGAATATTTTATACTTACCTTCATATATGAAGGACAATTTTGCTGGATAAAGAATTCTTGGCTGGCAGTTTCTCTTTCAGTATCCTACTTGTATCATACCACTGTCTTCTCACCTCCATGGTTTCTGAGGAGAAATCCACGCTAAATCTTACTGGGCGTCCCTTGTATGTGATGGTTTGCTTCTCCCTTGCTGCTCTGAGAATTTTCTCTTTATCTTTGACATTTGACATTCCGACATATGTGTCTTGGAGTATGTCTATTTGGATTTTTCTGATTGGAGTATGGTGCGCTTCTTGGACATGTAAGTTCATTTCTTTCGTGAGAGTTGGGAAATTTTCAGTTATTATTTCCTCAAATACTCTGTCTGCCTTTTTTCCCTTCTGGAACTCCCATGACATGTATGTTGTTGCATATCATGTTGTCATTCAACTCTCTGAGCCCCTGCTCAATTTTTTCCATTCCTCTCTCTCCTCTTCTCCCTTCAATTTCAGCTGTTCTGTCTTCTGTATCACTTATTCTTTCTTCTATCATTTCGAGTCTGCTGTTATATGCCTCTAATGTGTTTTTCTTTTTCTTTTTCTTTTTTTTATAAAAAAATATGGAATGCTTCACAAATTTGCGTATCATCCCTGCGCAGGGGCCATGCTAATCTTCTCTGTATCGTTCCAATCTTAGTATATGTGCTGCTGAAGCGAGCACTCTAATGTGTTTTTTATCTCACCTATTGTGTCTTTCATTCTCATGAGCTCTGTTACTTTTCTGTTCAGGATTTCAAATTCTTCTTTGAACTCACTCAATGTCTTCTTGGTGTCATTTATCTCTTTAATCATATTGTCTTTCAACTCACTACTTTGATTTTGGAAATTTGTGCGCAACTCACTGATTATTTCTCTTAAATCCTGCATCTCTTCTGGGGCTTTTATATATTCATTTTCTTGGGCCATATCTTCTATTTTCTTAGTATGGTTTGTAATTTTTTTTTTTTTTAAGATTTTATTTATTTATTCATTTATCCCCCCCTTGCTGCTTGTGCTCGCTGGGTCAGCTAACCACACCGCATGGACGGGCTTGCCTTCACTAGGAGGCCCCAGGAACCGAACCCGGGGCCTCCCATATGGTAAACGGGAGCCCTACTGATTGAGCCACAGCCACTTCCCTGGTTTGTAATTTTTTGCTTATGTCTAGTCATCTGATTAGGATGTAGTTTACTCAGATGCTCAATTTCTTTCTGTTTTTTAGGGATTTAGTAGCAAGATACTGTGTGTTACCACTACTCTTTGATTTTTGGCTTGAACTGGGTTATTAGGATTGTCCCTGCTAATTGCTCAAAACTGGGCACTGGACCCAGTAATTGGCTGTAGACTCGCTTCCAAGGGCCTTGGGGAGGGAGGCTGTAGAGGCAGAAAAAGCCTCTCCTATTTATTTATTTTATTTTATTGAAGTATATCACTCATACATAAACATACATAAACAATAAGTGTATAGTAATAGTTGTGAACTTACAAAACAAACATACATAACATCACACAAGAATCTCATACCTCACCCTACCTTTCATTGTTGTGAACCATTTTTAACTAATGATTTAAGAGCATCCTCAAAATATTACTAATAACCAAACTATCTTACAGTTGGTGTATTTCCCCCCCAACCCAGTCTATTATTATTATTACTATATCATTTATTCATGAACATACAAAACAATAAGTGTATAGTAAAAGTTGTAAACTTACAAACATGCATAACATCATACAGGAGTCCCATACATCAACCCTCCACTTACACTTTGCATTGTTTGTGAGACATTTGTTATAAATTATGAAAGAATATTATCAAAATCTTACTACTAACTCAAGTCCTTATCTTACATTTGGTGTATTTTTTCCCCCAACCCACCCTATTATTATTTTTTAAATATATTTTTATGACAGAAGTTGTAAACTTACAAAACAATCATGCACATGTGCAGAATTCCCATACAACGCCCCTCTATCAACACACCACACTGTGTTAGAACATTTGTTACAAATTATGAGATAATATCATCAGGCTATTATCAGGTCCATAGCATATATTTGGCATACTTTTTCCATACTCCCCCATTATCAACACAGTACCTCTTTGGCATAGATGCAAGAATATTACATTATTACTGTTAAACACAGTCCACAGGTCACTCCAGTTGTATTTTTCCCATGCTTGCCCACATTCATACCACCCTGCAATAGTGACATAAATCTGCTCTCACTCACAAAGGATACTTGCATCTGTACTATCAACCACAATTCTCACCCACCACTGGGTTTATTGTGTTAGTCAGTCCCTAGATAATTCTCCAGTTTTATTTCAGTTGGCATTTACATCCCCAGACTACCCTTTTCAGGCACATTTCCATTTATGAACCAGCTGTTACTCACCTTAATGTGTTACCATCAACTCTATACATTTCCACACATTTACAGTAAAGTTAATTAAAACTCCTACATACATTAAACATCAGTAGTCCATCTCAGTGCTCCTCTTATCTCCTTTAAGGATCCACCTCGGTCCTCCTCTTATCTACTTTAAGAATCCACCATCCTTATCTCCTTTAAGAATCCACCACTACTAGCTCTTGAAGATATTTTCCTAAATTTTCTTCTAGTAGTTTATGTTTCTTGTTTGTATATTTTTGTTTTTGATCTATTTTCAGTTAACTTTTGTATAAAGTGTGAGATAGGGGTCCTTTTTTCTTCTTTTTTGCTATGGATATCCAGTTCTCTCAGCACCATTTGTTGAATAGACAGTTCTGCCCAAGCTGGTGGGTTTGACAGGCTTGGCAAAAAGCACTTGACCACAGATGGTGAGGGTTTTTTCCTGAGTCATCAATTCAGTTCCATTGGTCTATGTGTCTGTCTTTATGCCAGTACCATGCTGTTTTTACCACTGTAGCTAGGTAATATAATTTAAAGTCCAAAAGTGAGAGTCCTCCAATTTCACTTTTCTTTTTTAAGATGTTTCTGGTTATTCAGGACCCCCTACTCTTCCAAATAAATTTTATAATTGTGTTTTCCATTTATTTAAAAATGCTGGTGGAATTTTTATTGGGATTGCATTGAATCTGTATATCAATTTGAGTAGAATTGACATCTTAATGATATTTAGTCTTCCAATCCTTGAACATGGAATGTTTTTTCCAATTATCTAGGTCTCTTTTTATTTCTTTTAACAATGAGTTGTAGCTTTCTGAATATAAGTGCTTTACATCGTTAGTTAAGTTTTTTCCAAAATATTTGGGTTTTGTCTGTCATATTTTACTTTCACCACTCTTTTGACACTTTTAGTTACTTTTACTGATATAATCTTCAATTCTAGACTCTCTTCCAAGCCTCTTTCTCCTCTCTTTTCTTTTCAGACTATAGCACACCTGCAAAGCCAGTCTCTTGGTTACAAACTGTCTCTGTTTCTGTTTATCTGTGAATATTCTAAACTCACCCTCATTTTTTTTTTTTTTAAAGATTTTATTTATTTATTCATTTATCCCCCCCTTGCTGCTTGTGCTCGCTGGGTCAGCTAACCACGCAGCACGGGAGGGCTTGCCTTCACCAGGAGGCCCCGGGAACCGAACCCGGGGCCTCCCATATGGTAAACGGGAGCCCTACTGATTGAGCTACAGCCGCTTCCCCACCCTCATTTTTGAAAGACAGTCTTGCCAGATATAAGATTCTTGGCTGGAAGTTCTTCTCTAGCAGGATCTTAAATATATTATGCCACTGTCTTCTTGCCTCCATGGTTTTTGATGAGAAATCAGCACTTAATCTTATTGGGTATCCTTTATATGTTATGTATTGCTTTTCTCTTGCTGCTCTCAGAATTGTCTCTTTTGCCTTTGGCATGTGACACCCTGATTAGTATGTGTCTCTGGGTTGGTCTATTCACATTTATTTGGATGGGAGTATGTTGTGCTTCTTGGACATGTATATCTGTCTTTCAGTAAGGCTGGGAAGTTTTCTACCATTATTTCTTCAAATTTCCTTCTGCCCTTTTTCCCTTCTCTTCTCCTTCTAGGACACCTATAACACATATGATTGCACGTCTCTTGCTGATGTTTAGTTCCCTGAAAACTTGTTCAATTTTTTCCATTCTTTTCTTCATCTGTTCTTTTGTATGTTTGCTTTCAGAGGCCATTTCTTAAAGCTTACCAACACTTTCTTCTGCCTCCTCAAATCTGCTATTATATGATTCCAGTGTATTTTTAATTTCATTTATTGCAACTTTCATTCCCATAAGATCTGCTATTTTTCTATGTATGCTTTCAAATTCTTCTTTGTGCTCATCCAATGTCTTCTTAATATCCTTAATCTCTTTAGCCATTTCATTGAACTTATTAAGGAGATTAGTTTGAACATCTATGATTAGTTGTCTCAACTCCTTTATGTCATCTGGAAGCTTATCTTATTCCTTTAAGTGGGCCATATCTTCCTTTTTCTTGGTGTGGATTGTAATTTTTTGTTGGTGTCTTGGCATCTGGCTTACTAGATGTATTTATTCTGGGTGCAGTTTCTCTCTTTAGTTTGAGCTTTCTTGCCCTTTCTCCCTTGTTGATTGTGTAGTAGGAGCCAAGGATGTAGTTGGTGCTTTAAGCTGTGGAGGCTCAAGCTGCCCTCATGCTCCAGGGACCGATGAAGCTTCTTCCAACTTTATTCTTTGTTAGGGGTCAGGACAGAGCCACAGCCACGTGTAATAATCCAAGTCATGCAGGCCTAGACTGTAGTTGCCCAGAGAGCCTGGGGCAACTACAGGCAAGCTCCATCCCTTGCCTGGGGCAGGGATAGAGCTGCAGGTATGGGCAGCAATCTATGCTGTGTGGGTCCAAAATGACTGCAGTTGCCCTGGTAGACTTCTGACTGTTCAGTCTGTGCCAGCTGAATGTACCCGCAGCTACCTGGAGAGGCTGGTGCAGGGCTCACCAGCTTCTTTCCTGCTAGAGGTGGGGCTGGAGCCTAGGTTAGGGCTGCAGCCAATTTGGGTTAAAGAAGCCAGTCCCTACTGTCACTGTGATTTTCAGTTAGTCCGGTTTCCCCTCATGTCAGAGGCAGAGTCAAAATGGCGGCTACCGACCTCTTTCTTATTTGGACAGGTTCAAACTTTAGCTGTTCTTAGGGTTATACTTTAGCCAGTCAAATTGACTAATCAGTAGCTAAAGTCGGTGGCCAACCATCTTTTCCTCCCCTGTTTTTGGGAACAGAGTTTCCAACTCCAGCCATAGAATAACTCCTGAGGTGTCTTGTGCCACCAGAGTAGGATGGTCAGCAGCCTCTGCAGCATGGCCTGTATTTTCCCAGAGAGGCTGGTGCAGGTGCCCCCAGCTTCTTCCCTGCTGGAGGTGGAGCTGGCACTTAGGCTAGAGCTGCAATCAGATCTGGATGGAATGAAGCCGGTCCCTACCAGCACTGTGATGTTCAGTCTGCCCTGCTTTCCCTCATGCCAGGGGCAGAGTTAAGATGGTGGCTACCAGCCTCTTTCTGACTTGGACAGGTTCAAACTTTAGCTGTTCTTAGGATTATACTTTAGCCCACTGAATTTACTAAATAGTAGCTGAAGTTGGTGCCCAATCATTTCTTCATCCTCTGTTTTTGGGACATAGAGCTTCCACTTCTAGCCATGGAATAGCTCCCAAGGTGGCTTGTGCCACCAGTGGAGGATGGGCACCAGCCTCCGGGGCGTAGAATGCTCTACTTACAAATCTTTTTTGCAGATATGCAGTCTCCTCTTTCCATTCTTTCCATGTTTCAGGGTGCTCTTCTGGTCTCCTGGAGCCCCCAACCAGTGCTTTAGATAGCTCTGGGTGATTACTAACTGCCCTATAGCACAAGCTGACTCTTGAAGCTCTTTACTCTGCCACCACCTTGTTGGCTGTCCCCTCTCCTACTTAGTTTTAATTTTCTTGCATGCACTTCCTTGGTCTGCCAGCAGATATGCTCTTTGGCAGCTCTCAGTTCAATGCCTGATCAGAGTGTATTTGATGCAACACAGACTGGATCAATGTGATAGCACTTCCTGCCTGGAGGCTAGGAGACTTGTAATTCAAACTTTCTGAGAGTTCACGCCTTCTCTGGCAGCCCCCTCCCTTTTCTGGGCTAAGAAATATTTCCACTCCCCTCTGAGTCCTCAGCAATCAGTCCCGGTTATTAGAGAAGGAGATTGGGAGGGTCATATATCTTTAGCTCCTTGCCAGCTCCCAAGGCAAACAATGGCACAGCCCCACTTGACCAGAAGGGCTCCTGGACACAGCAGACTAAATTTGTGAGTCAAAAGCTGAGTCAGCCTTAGGCTGTGTCCCTCTCTCTCCCATTTCCTGGGGAAGTGCTGTCTTCACCAACACACTTTTAAGCAATCAGTAGGTCAAGGAGGAAATTGCAAGAGAAATAATTAAATATCTTGAGGCTAGTGAACATATCAAAACTTATGGGAAGCAGCAAAGGCAGTGCTGAGAGGGAAATTTATAGCTCTCAATGCTTACATTAAAAAAGAAGAAAGAGCTAAAATCAAAATCTCACAGCACTTCTGGAGGAACTGAAAAGAGAACAGCAAACTAATTCCAAAAAAGCAGAAGGAAGGAAATAACAAAGATTAGAGCAGAATTAAATGAAATTGACAATTTAAAAACACTAGAAAGAATTAACAAAACCAAAAGCTAGTTCTTTGAGAAGATTAATAAAATTGATGAACACTTACCTAGACTATAAAGAAAAAAAAGGGAGAAGATACAAATAAATAAAATCAGAAATGAGAGAAGTGATGTCACCATTGACCTTACAGAAATAAAAAGGATCAGAAAAGTATACTATGAAAAACTGTATGCCAGCAAGTTGGACAACTTAGATGAAACAGATGAATTTCTAGAAACATGAACAACTTGCACTGGTGAAAGAAGAAATAGAATCCCTCAACAGACAAATCACAAATAATGAGATTGAATCAGTTAACAAAAGCCTCCCAACAAAGATAAGCTCAGGACCAGATGATGTCACAGGTGAAATCTACCAATTATTCCAAGAAAAATTAATAATAATCCCACTCAAACTCTTCTAAAAAATTGAAGCGAGAAAATTACTTCACTCATTCTATGACGCAAACATCACCCTAATACCAAAGCCACATAAAGATACTACAAGAAAAGAAAATTACAGACCAATCTCTCTCATAAACTTAGATGCAGAAATCTTACAAATCAAATACTTACAAATCAAATCCAACAACATATTAAACAGGTTATACATCATGATCAAGTGGGTTTTATCCCAGGTATGCAAGGATGGTTCAACATAAGAAAATTAATGTAATACACCGCATTAACATATTGAAGGAGAAAAATTACATAATCATCTCTATCGATGCCTAAAAGGCATCAGACAAAATTCAGCATCCTTTCTTGATATAAACACTTTGAAAGATAGGAAAAGAAGGAAATTTCCTCAAATTGATAAAGTGTGTATAAGAAAAACACACAGTTCACATCATACTCAATGGTGAAAGGCTAAAAGCTTTTCCTCTAAGATCCGAAACAAGACAAGGGTGACCACTGTCACCACTCTTATCCAAAATTGTGTTAGAAGTCCTTGCTAGAGCACTTAGGTAAGAAAAAGAAATAAAAGACATCCAAATTGGAAAGGAAGAAGCAAAACTTTCACTATTTGCAGATGACATGATCCTATATATTCAAAGTCCTGAAAAATCTATGACAAAGCTACTGCAGCTAATAAGTGACTTCAGAAAAATGGTGGGATATACTATCAACATACAAAAATTAGTAGTGTTTCTATACACTAGGAATGAGCAATCTGAGGAAGAAATCAAGAAAAAATTCCATTTACAATAGCTACTATAAGAATCAAATATCTTGGAATAAATTTAACTAAGGATGTAATGGACATGTAGTACACAGAAAACTATACAACATTGCGACAAGAAATCAAAGAGACCTAAATAAATGGAAGCACATTCTGTGTTCATGGATTGGAAGAGCAAATTTCATGAAGATGTCAATTTTACCTAAATTTATTTATAGATTCAATGAAATCCCAATAAAATTTTCAACAGCCTTTTTTTTTTTTTTACACAATTGGAAAAGCCAATTATCAAATTTATTTGGAAGGATAAAAGGCCCCAAACAGCCAAAAACACCTTGAAAAAGAAGAATGAAGTTGGAGGACTCTCACTACTTGACTTTAAAGCATATTACAAAGCTACAGTGGTCAAAACTGCATGGCATTGGCCCAAGGATAGACAACCTATGGAATTGAAATGAGAGTTCAAAAATAAACCTGCAAGTCTATTGCCAACTGATATTTGACAAGGACACCAAATACACTCAAGTGAGACAGAATACTTTCTTCAATAAATTGTACTATGAGAACTGGATATCTATCTCTAAAAGAATGAAAGAGGATACCTATCTTATGCCCGCCCTATACAAAATTTAATGAAAGATTGATCAAAGACATAAATATAAGAGCTAGGACCATAAAAATCATAGAAGATAATGTAGGGAAGCAGCTACAAGATATTGTGGTAGGCAATGATTTTATAATCTTTATACCCAAAGTGCAAGCAGTGAAAGAAAAAAAATAGATAAATGGAACCTCCTCAAAATTAATAACTTTTGTGCTTCAAAGAAGTTTGTCAAGAAAGTGAAAAGGCAGCCTACTCAATGGGAAAATATTTGGAAACCACCTATCTGATAATATCCAGCATATATATATATATATATATATATATATATATATATATGCAACTCAACAATAAAAAGACAAACAACCCAATTAAAAAATGGGCAAAAGACTTGAACAAACATTTTTCCAAATAGGAAATACAAATGGCAAAAAGTACATGAAAAGATACTCAACATCACTAGCTATTAAGGAAATGCAAATCAAAACCACAATGAGATATAATTCTACACCTACTAGACTGGCTGCTATTATAAAAACAGAAAACTATAAGTGTTGGGGTGTGTGTGTAAAGAAATAGAAACACACATTCACTGCTGGTAGGAATGTAAAATGGTACAGCCACTGTGGCAGACAGTTTGGTGGTTCTTCAGGAAGTTAAGTATGAGAATTGCCATATAATCTGGCAATCCTTATCACCCAAAAGAATTGAAAGCAAAGCAAGGACATGAGCAGATTTATGACATCAATGTTCATACCAGCATTATACACAATTGCCAAAAGATGGAAGCAACTCAAGTGTCCATCAACAGACAAATGGATAAACAAAATGTGGTATATACATACAATGGAATATTATGCAGCTGTAAGAAGGAGTGAAGTACTGATGCATGTGACAACATGGATGAACCTCAAGGACCTTATGTTGAGTGAAATAAGCCAGACACAAAAGGATATGATGTCACTGATATGAACTAAGGATAGTGAGCAGACTCATAGAGGTAGAGTCTGGAAGATGCTTACCAGGAGATAGAATGAGAGTAGAGAATGGTTATCTGATGCTTAATTTGTACAGAATTTATACTTTGGTTGATTGTAATGGTTTGGAAATGGACAGAGGTGGTGGTGGCATAGTGATGTGAGTGAAATTAAGAGAGCTGAAGTATGTGAGTGAATGTGGTTGAAAGGGGAAGTTTGGGGTCATATATGTTGTTAGAAGGAAAGCAAGAGGATACAATGGGGGATTGTATAATACAGTGAACTCTGTGGTGGCCAAGGATTGTGGTTAGTAATACAAATATAAGAATGTTCTTTTAAGATCTATAACAAAGGAATGTTGTTATTACAGGGTGTTGATAGTGGGGTGATATATGGGGAAAATTGCACCTAAAGCATAGTTCTATGGGATATAATTGTATCATTGTTGCCACAGGTATGTTTTCTGGATAGATAGAGGCCCACAAAGTAACTAACAAAATAGTAAACTTTCTTCTTGAGGAAGACCTGTACTTTTTCAAATAAGATGGCAAAAATCTCTGGAATATGTAAACCTTGCCTAATAAAAGCAAACAGCCAATAAGCCAAACCCTCAATCTTAATGCTTTTACTTTTGAACCTTATTCTGTAATAATGAAACCAAGCCTAATTATAATTAATGCCTATAGCAGTTTGATATTGTTTATGAATTCCAAAAATAGATATTGGATTATGTTTGTAAACTGATCTGTTCCTCTGGGCATATTAGATTATATTGGATTCAGAAGTTTCACTTTTACTTGATTAAATAATGATTAAGGCTTTGATTGGGCCAGGTCATTAGGGTGTTGAGTCCCCATGCCCTTGATGGGCAGAGACTCACAGAGAAACTGCACCACAGAGAAGGGAGGAGAGAGATTTGATCCTGAAACCCGGGAAGTAAACATACAGAGAAGCAGATACATGAGAAAGGAGAGAAGGCTCCATGAGACATGGCAGAAGACCCAGGAAGAGAGATAATCTGTTCGCCTGATAGTCTACAGTGGGCCTTGTGGAGAGAGCAGAGCAGCTGAGCCTGGAGAGAAATGAGCCCCAGGGAAGAGAGGAGACCAGGAAGACTGAACCCTTGCAGACGTTGGAAGCCATTGTGCTCCAACACGTGGCAATAGACTTTGGTGAGGGAAGTAACTTATACTTTATGGCCTGGTAACTAAGCTTCTACCCCAAATAAATACCCTTTTTAAAAACCAACAGATTTCTGGTATTTTGCATCAGTACCCCTTTGGCTGACTAATACAATGTCTAACAGTTGAAAATCTCCTTTTTACTCCAATGTGGCCTCTATGCCAAACTCTGCAAAAACAAACAAACATAACGCACACAAAAAAACCCTCACTACTTTCCCCTGACATGGGACATGACTCCCACGGATGACCCTCCCTGGCACCAAGGGGTTATTAGTAAGTGTTAATCAGTGATGCATTTGGTAGAAGACCTTGACCAAATGGGGATATTAAATAAAATAGAGTTTTTATGGCTAAGAGGTTTCAAAGTGAGTCAGGAGGTCATTCTGGAGGTTTTGTTTATGCAGGTCTTTGGTAGATTTCACAAACTGCCACAGTAAACAAAGCCTCAAAAAAAAGTGTTCTAAAGGTCTCTAGGGACATCTGGACACCATAGGCAAGCCACATGGCCTCATGAAATCAACACCTATCTGGAAATATATGAAAATCTATTTCCCCAATATAACATAGTTATTCTTATTTAAAATTCCCCTAATCATGACCTTTACTCCTTTTATTTGAACCTATAATTTTCAATGTACTTGTTAAAGATATTTCCCAGAGACTTAAATATTCAGCTTGTTCTTCTGCTGGTTGAGTCCTGAAACCAGCAGAGTTATGGCCAATTCCTATTTTCCAGTTCTTTAGGTTTGCCCTGGACAACTAACAAAATTATGATGACGGACCAGTCCCATCCCCAAAATAAGGCATATTTTCAACTGCAAGCAAAACAATTCCTTTTCTCTGCCTCATAATATCTATGTCCCTTTTCAGCCTGAAGCAGTCAGAATAGACATCGTTGCAAGATTGAGGAATGAGAAAAATAAAGGGAGAGTATAACTACAGACTAAAGCAGAATTAATGTTATTGTTCCTGTTATCTTGTGTTAATGGAGTAACTTGTAACTCAATATAAAGAAAAAATAAGGGTTGGAAATCAAGAAGTAAAGCATCCATCTGAAAAAGTTAGAAATAGCACAGCAAATTACCTCCCTCCAAGTATAAAGAAAAGGTATAATAAAGATGAGAACAGGGGAAGCGGATGTGGCTCAACTGGTTGGGCTTCCGTTTACCATATGGGAGGCCCTGGGTTCGATTCCTGGGGCCTCCTGGTGAAGGCAAGCTGGCCCGGCCCGCATGGTGTGGTGAGCCCACGCAGCAAGATGACACAACAAAGGGAGACAAGCAGACACAGAAAAACGTGCAGCAAATGGACACAGCAAGCACAAGCAACAGGGGGGGCAGGGGATAAGTTAATAAAAATAAAATAAATCTTAAAAAAAGAGATGAGAACAGATACATTAAATAGGAAGGAAACATAACACAAGTGGATTTAAAAGGTTATTTTTGAAATGAGACCCATAAAATTGAGAAAGCCAAAAAAATAAATAAATACAAATAAAAAGACAGACCTGGGTTCAAATCCTGACTCTACCACTTAATCAGCAAGGTAACTTGAGGCAATTTTCTCAGTTTCTCTAAGCCTTGGCTATAAATGTGCAAGCATTTATAATTTCTCAAAATTCTGTGGGATGGCTGGAAAATCCTTCTGGCCTGGATTGTTTTGGCGGGGCTTGATGGGCTAAGGCAGTATTATGGGTTGCATTGTGTTAGACAAAAAGATATTTTAAAGTTCTATCACAGAGTACCTCAAAACACAACCTTATTTGGAAATAGGGTCATTCCAGATGGAATTAGTTAAGTTATGATCAGGTCATACTGGAGTACAGTGGGCCCTTAGTCCAATATGTCTGGTGTCCTTATAAGGGCAAAAGGCCATGTGGAGATGGAGGCCAAGGCTGGAAGGAAGCAGCTACAAGCCACGGGATGCCAAGGCCTGCCAGCCACCACCAGACGCTGTAGGAGGCAACGAAGAATTCTTCCCTAGAGCCATTGCAGAGAGCACAGCCCTGTCCACACCTTGATTCCCGACTTCTGGCTTCCAGAACTCTGAGATGGTGGGTTTCTGTTGTTTTAAGACATCCAGTTTGTTGTCAGTTATGACAGCCCTAGGAAACTAAGACAGGGGGCCTCCCTCGGATGCCGGGCAGTGGGCTTGATGTCCACTGGGGCAGCGGAGGTGGCTCGGCTCATGTCCGCGTCTCTCATGCTGGCTAGCCCAGGCTTGTTCCCAGGGCAGTTGGTGATCACGAGCTTCTGAGGAGCTGTGAGACAGGGAGCCAGTATACACGTCACGCCTCTGTCTGCTAATATCCCACTGGCCATAGCTAGTCCCGAGGCAAACCAAGAGTCTTAGAGAGGAGACCACCAGAGGACACTGCTCTGCTTACTATAATTATATGTAGCCCCAAAATGAAAAGACCCCTTGGCACTCCCCAAGGAACTTGGGCCTACCCATCCTTTCCTTATTACCTATGTAATTACCTATGGAAAGTGGTAATAAGCATTACAGAATACCCTGAGCCTGAGGAGTTGGGTCGCTGATGATGATTTCATAGGCTGCCAGGCCACGATTTTGTTGTATTGATTCACTGCAGAGGCAATCATTAATTCTCTTATTCATTATAGAGATTTTAGGCATTGCACTAGATGCAGTGAAATTGTTTTTAAAATGAGTGAAGGGAAGCGGCTGTGGCTCAATCAGTAGGGCTCCCGTTTACTATATGGGAGGCCCCAGGCTCGGTTCCCGGGGCCTCCTGGTGAGGGCAAGCCCGCCCGCACGGCGTGGTTGGCTGACCCAGCGAGCACAAGCAGCAAGGGGGGGATAAATGAATAAACAAATATAATCTTTAAAAAAAGAAAAATAAATAAATAAATAAAATAAAATGAGTGAAAATGGGTTCTTCTTCCTGGGAGCTTTATCATCTGCACCGTGGGGAGGAGACAGACAGGTGAATGGCACCCAGAGGTCAACAAGAACTTCAGATGGTCTCTGTTTGTGTTTTCTGTTTTTGCCTGTGTCAATTTGCATACAGAAATCACCCCACTTTGGAGTTCCTGTGCTTAGGCAAGCATGTTTGTGAGCCACAAGTATTTAACTGCAACTTCACAGGGAAAACAGAGAGAGGGGTGCCTGGTACCCCGCTCAGCCATCACCCTAAACAACCCAACCAGGTGATAAGTTTCTTCCAAGTTCTTCCTCAGTGTCTCACCATCAGCAGTGGCTTTTTCCCTTCCTTTGCTCTTCCTTGGAGCAGTCCCAGGCTCATTAGCTCTGTTTCTCCCGTCCCAGATCCCCTCGTCAGAAGTGCATTTCTTTCCCCCTCCTTTAAGAAGAGCAGTGCAGCTCTCCCCTGGCTCCCCCCACATCAAAATATTTCTTCATCTCCATTTGCAGCTTAGGACCCTCACCTTACCCGAAACAGCTCATCAAATTATTTAGTCCAATGTTTCCTCCAAGGGGAACTTTGTAAGTAAAAATCTTCTCCATCATTTTATATATCCAGCTACTTCTAATATCAGGCATATTACATTTGGTGCAAGAGCAACAGGGAGGAGTGATACAGTCTAAAGGATGCCTGAAGGAAGGGTTCCTGGAGGAGGCGGCAGGGAACTTTTTGAGAGCTTTGATGGAACTCTTTTGAGAGGGCTGGTTATGAATTTCAAAGATGAATGATTCAAAAACATGTTCATCCTTCTGATCATTTGAGTGGATTCTCGAGGCCCTATTCCTTCCCTGTCTGCACCACTCCATGCCCATATGATATTAGCTCAATCAAAAATGAGAATTGGAGTAAAGAAGTTAACATGAGTTCTTTTCCTAGTTAGTGCTCAGGAGGGGAATACAGGCCACATCCTCATCATTCATAACACATAGAACAATGAAGAAGAAATATTGGCCCTGTAATTTCAATGTTTTCTCAAACTCTGTCTGTGTATTGTTTGTTACCTTGGTTTGGTTTGGCTGGGGCTTCTTGTTGCTTTTCACATGCTTTGGAACTAGACAAATCTTGGCACTCAGATGTCCCATCAGCCTCACAAATAAGGCGCCTGGAATTGGTCATCAGAACAAGGCAAGGAGTGTATAGTCCAAGTGCAAAGAAATTCCTCAGTTATTACTGCATTATGTTGTTCTTTGTATCAAAAGCAATTTAAGTGAGAGAATTTATTAATCTTTTATCATACTACCGGGAACAGAGGCCATTTTTTTCTCATGATTTCCAGGCTAAAGTAGACTGTCATCTGGACTTCCGTAAGACATTTATCAGAAACCAAATTTCACCCAAAAGACATCTTGGTTTTGAGAAGATCATATCCAGAAGTAAAAAAAGAGTCATAGTACACTTGGAAGATGCAAAAATTTAAGTGCACATGGCATTTTGTGATGTGTGTGAGTGTGTGTGTATGTTAGGACTCTTTCTGTTGCAAATACAGCAACCCAACTAAGACTGGCTTGAGCAAAATGGGCTTTTATTTGTCTTTTAATTGTCTGTAGTGGAAAAGTCCCAGGGAGATCATGATTCATTCATGGCTGGATCCAGGTGCTCAGATGATGTTGTGTGAGTGCCTATTCTCTCTACCCCTCAGTTCTATTTCTCTTCTTATCAGGCAAGCTCTCCCTACCTGGTGTGTCCATGGGACCACCAGCAGCTTCAGACTTAACTTCTGCCAGCTCAACAACACTGGAGGAATAGACGAGCTTCTTTCCTGATGGTCTGTGCAAAAGTCCCAGGCTTGAGTCCACTCAGTAGCCTAAATTGGATTTCATGCCCATCCCTGGAGACCCTGAATCAAAGGGTGGAGGGTAGGGTGGGGTAGGTGGTGTGTGAGGTAAACTACATAGACTAAAATTTGTGGGAAGGGTTGATTCCCCTAAACAAAACTCGATGATGCTACCAGAAAGGAAAATGGTTCGGCAAATACAAGAGCTGTCCACTACAGTGGGATGCCTTCTTAGCAGAATAAATAAAACAGGGCAAAAGAAAGGCAGCTGGCAGTGTGCGGGCAAAGAGCAGTGACTAAGTCTATACTAAGGGAATTGGGGCTGGCAGGCCTGGTTTTCAATCCATTTGTGCTGATTAATGACAAAAACAATTCTATCCCGTGACTCCAAACATTTCCTTTTAAAATGTCATCCAAGTGCCCAGTAGTTATTGATATTCGTAGACGTCTCTGTCAACCAGGGCGCTGGTCTACCATGGGCAGCCTGGTGAGCAGACAGTTGTCTGTCAAGACTGAAGGAAGGTGTTTCAAAAGCAAAGGCAGAGGAGTCGGGAATTGGCTTGGATGGTTCACCATGAAGGAAGGAGGAAAGGGGGTGAGACTTTGGCAATTTGTTTTTAATGTTTGCTTGCCCTGAATGCCACAAAAGCTGCGTATATTGGCGTCTGACTAATGAAAGCAGAGGGGAAGCCAGGCTGGAAAGCTGGCCCTATTTCCATGCACAATTAGGTTTGTTTGTTTAGGTCTCTTTTTATTTGTTTTCAGATGACTCAGATAGGAATACTGCAGGCCCTTTCAAAGCGAAGTGTTCTTCTGTGTATTTTGGGTCTAGGGCTTCGCCAAGTGTAGAAAGACTTGGCTGCTGGAGACTGTTTCCCTATCCAGGGGTTTTTCAAACTTTCAAGTGGAGCTGCAGGAATGCCTTTCCAAGCCAGGGTATTTTTCTTAGCAGACCCCAGCCTGGGGTTGCAGGGGGGACAGGGATTGCAAACACACAAACCCAGAAGTCTCCAAACAGCACACAATGGCCCCCATTGTGCTGATCTCCAACACGGACTCCGGTTGATGGTTTTACCATGTATGCACTTCAGTCCTCACTGGAAACCTGCTCACGAGTCTGCCTCTCCCTCTCCAGACAACCAAGACCAGAGATGGAATCTCCCCTGTTCTGCTTTCAAGGGAAGCCCCTTTCCATGTAGCTTTGGAAGCCTCCTGCAGAGATGCAGAGATATTTACAAGCCAGGGACCTGCCAAGCACCTGACTAAGCTCCTCCATCTCAGGAGAGCAACTCCCCATGGTATGATTTGCTCCTGGCCAGGTGACCTACAGTCCAGGACCTTGGGACGGATTGGGCAGTAGCCTTTCCTCTTTTAGACAAGCAGGATGCAAACCAGGCACTGAGGTAGGCTTCTCCAATCTCCCTTACCTAGAGATTTCTTTCCAGAAGAATGTGATGAGTCAGAGGACTGAGACAGCCCAAAGGGGCCCTGGTTATTTTCAAATATGAAGGGTTTGTATAGGTACCTGGAGAGGTTTCCTAAACTCACTGGAAGCTGGGTCCCAGCTTATGAACCTCTGGCAGTCCCCCCTGTTGAGACTAGCTGTGTTCTTTTAGTAACTTCAGGGAAATTTCTGGTCACCAAGATTTTGTTTTTTAATACTCTCCTCTCTCCAGATATACTTATAGACTTTTCTTCTCTTCTAATGCTCTGGTTTGAAGCCTCCTGAGGCTTTCAGGAGAAAGATTTATTCTAACAAAATCTATGTATTTCAGGATTTTTTTTCCCAAACCACTGTCTTCCAGGTCTATATCCTGGGATTGAACAAAATTCTGCTCAATCACTTATACTGCTGTGTAATGACAAGTGGCATTTGGAGCGATGGCCCCAGCGTCTTAGCAGACTCTGAGATGAAGACTTGGGAACAAGCAGTTTAGTTGGGAGGTGAGCCCAGGAAACATGTGAAGGAGTGGAGAGGTGACTTTGGAAGAGCAACTGAGGCTCAGACCTGCTAGTGACACTCTGAGAGACTATGTGGAATATGCCTCAGAATTGTCCCAAGGCCAGGCAAGGAAGCTGTCCTTCATTGGAAAGTCCAACAGCCAGAGAAAGCGCTCAGGCAGAGAGAAAGACAAAGACCCAGGCTGACGTGGGAACCCTGTGCAGGCCTCCTCTGGGGTAGGTGGAGGGGAAATGGGATGTGGGACACTGTAGATGCTGTGGCTACAATGGCTAGTAAAGGTGGAGACACCTTAAGAAAGGCCTCTTCTCATGAAAGCAGCACACAATGTATTAACTTATGACTCATAAAATGAAATTAATGTTGTGTTTTGTCCAAAACTATATTGAGATACCATAAGAAAGGCTTCAGTGATTAGGAAGATTGTACTGTCTTCACTCCACTGTGCTCACCAAGGCAGGGAATGGGACTAGTTGAAACAAGGGCTGAGAAACAAAAGGTTTTGGTTTGACTCTTTGTTTGTTGTTAATCCATTTATTTAGCAAATATTTACAGGTTGCCCACTTGGTTCTGTGCTGAGTGCTGGGATACAGCAGGGAATGAGACAGGATCTGTCTCTGCCTTCAGGAGATCACAGTCCAAAGTAGGGTATAGATAAGTAAAGAGTTAATTAACAGAGACTGTGTCAGTGCCAGTGTCTGGGAGCAGACAGGAGGAGCCCCTAATCTAGGCTGAAAGAGTCAGGTGTCCCGGAGGAAGCAGCATCATGGTTGAGGCCTGGAGGACAGGTAAGAAAAGAAGGGAGGAGAAAAGTGTGCCAGTGAGAAGGAACAGAATGTGAGAAGGCCTAGAGGCCAAAGGCAGAGATACAAAGACTGAAACAAGTCTGGGGCTGTTCTCTAACAGGTGGTGAGTGGAAGTAAAGCTGGAGGTAAGCAAGACCTAGATCATAGAGGACCTTGTGAGATGCACTATAGTGTTTATATTGTGTACCCAGAGCACTGAGGAATGGTTTATTTTCATTATTCTTATTCAATTGACATTTACTTATTTGTTTCAATGTCTCTTGAATCCCACATCTTGTTTCTGGGTTCAGTTTCCTTCTTCCTGAATATTATCCTTTAGTAGTCCTTTCACCCATGTCTGTAAGTGGTAAACTCTCTCAGTCAAGAGTGGATCCAGGGAAGCGGCTGTGACTCAATCAGTAGGGCTCCCGTTTACCATATGGGAGGCCCCGGGTTCGGTTCCCGGGGCCTCCTGGTGAAGGCAAGCCTGCCCGCACGGCGTGGTGAGCTGACGCAGCAGGATGACCCGACAAGGGAAGACAAGCAGACGCAGAAAAACGCACAGCAAATGGACACAGCGAGCACAAGCAGCAAGGGGGCATAAATGAATAAATAAATAAAATCTTTAAAAAAAAAAAAAAGAAATCTAGAAAAATGGCAGCATTTTTATGATTTAACTATATATTTTTCCAACTTCTCTATCATACTCCCCCTCATGTTGATGGCATTGGAGTGACCATGAGTCTTTTGGGGATTTGGCTAAGAGGAAGTTAAGTTGGCCTACTTTTACCTTGGCTCTCATGGGAAAAATTAGGTGGTTTGCAGCCATTCCCATGTATAGTTCAGTTATTGCTGGGTATGTGCAGGGATGTCTTCCAAGAATACTCCTACCATTCACATGCTTACTTGCCTGGCACATAGCACCAGAGGCTGCATGGAGTTATGAATAAGTCTTACAATGTCTGGCACCAAAAAATATATGGATATGATACTAAAACTTATTATAAACCACAGTAATCAAAACAGGATAGCGCTGGCATAAGAACAGACATATAGACCAATGGAATTAAATTGAAAGTCCAGAAATAAACATTCATATCCATGGCCAATTGATTTTTACAACGGTGCCACATCCACTCAATGGAGAAAGAAGAGTCTCTTCAACAAAAGGTACTGGGAAAACTGGATATCCACATGCAAAAGAATGAAAGTGGACCCTTACTTCATACCATATACAAAAAAATAACTCAAAATGAATCTAATACCTAAATTTAAGAACTAAAACTATGAAACTCCTAGAAGAAAACATAGGTAAACACCTTTAGGACCTTGTCTTAGGCAATGGTTTCTTAGACTTTATACCAAAAGCATAAGCAACAAAAGTAAAAAATAGATGAATGGAATTTCATCAAAGTTAAAACCTTTATGCATCAAATGACTTCATCATGAATGTAAAAAAAAATCTACAGAATAGGAGGAAATATTCAGAAACCATATATGTGATAAGGGTTTTTTTTTTCCCCTCTTAAAGAATTTATTTTACACCTATTCTACTACACAGCATGGCAGTTTTAAGCACGACATATAACTCCCTAGTAAGATAAAGCAAAAACAAAATTATCTTATTAGAAACACGGTACACCATCACTTTATATTCTTCAAACATTATTGTACTTTTTTTATTTTTTATTTTTTATTATTTTACTTTACCTTTCATAATTTGACAACATATCCATGAAACACTCTGCAGACAACTACTGTTTTAACAAAGAACACTTTTAAGCAGACATGACTGTCCTAAATTGCTTATTAGGTGTGAATTTTACCAACATTACTTATATATTAGTGGTAACAGTGGAGCTGGAGAGTATTGTGCCTTCTCCAAGCTGTACAGCAAGAACCACCAATAGTGTGGTGGAACTTGTGGCCCTTTCCAAGGCGAGGGCTCTTGCAGCCTGCACACATCAGCCCACGCATCTCCCTGTGCTTGTGGACTGGCTTGGTTATCCATTGGGTGTCTGGATTTCTTCTGATGGTTTTATGGAATGGATCAATGAGGATAACATCAAACAATTTGTTTGTGGAATCTTCATCAACCCAGTAAGAATTCAGGACTCTCAGCACCCCACAGTGCCATCCAGCTTGCTCCTCAGCAACAGACTGAAAGCTCCTAGCAAACTTCAGCTGGTTAGCACCATGATGGACAGGCTTGCCATCGGTCGCACCCTTAGGAACAGGGTGTTTGCGGCCACCACGGTGCACTTGAATCCTGTAGATGACATAACCTTGCTTGGCCTTGTATCCCACTCTGCATGCTTTATCTGGCCTAGTGGGGCGGGGGGCCCTTTGGAGTGCAGAGAGCTGGCGGTACTGCCAGTAGCAGACCTTTAAAAGAAAGCACATTGCATTGGACTGCTTATTCCTCCATAGCTCCTGAATGTATTTGTAAGCATCCATCTTGGCTTACCCTGATGGCTGCCACCAGATGGAAAGGGTGATAAGGGTTTAATATCCAGGATATACAAAGAAATCCTACAACTCAACAACAAAAAGACAAACAACCCAATTTAAAAATGGACAAAGGACTTAAATAGACATTTCTCCAAAGAATATATACAAATGTCCAATAAGCACATGAAAAGATGCTCAACATCATTAGTTATTAGGGAAATGCATATCAAAAGCACAATAAGGAGGAGTGACATCATCAACACGGTGACATAAGACATCCCCTGAAAAAAAACTCCTGTTTTATGCAGCAGATAAAAGGACAAATCCCACTTGCTTAGAACTTTGGAAGATGGTAAAGACCAGAGAAGGACTCCACAAATGCTGAATCGAAGGCAAAGAAAAATATCTGGTAAGAAATTTCCATTCCAAACCCACCAGTCCTTTCCACTTTCCCTCACTCTGTCCTGTGAAGCTTGAGAGTCAGGCAGATTTATTGGCCTGGGTCCCTCCCACCACAGACACAGACTATAGAGTCACTCATAACAGCAAGTTAGGACCACAAGTTAGAACCCCATCCAGGCACAAGGACCCAAGTCCACAGAGACCCAGGGTGAAACACAAGCTGCTGAGTCCGGCATACAAAAGAATCCATGGAGGGGGGTGGAGGGGAATAAAAGAGAATGAGAGACTGTGGTAGAATGGTTGGCAAGTGGTGTGCTCACTTAATCCAGTTTCTGTTGGCTGGATCAGCTAAATGCAAAACTTCTTTTCTGAAGTGACCCCATCTGGCTTCCCCAGGCAGGATACACTATGGGGAAGAAATCAGAGGCTAAACAGTCTCACAAAGAAAAAAAGGGAGGGGGATATAAATGGAACTGCTGTAAAACAGGAGGGTTCCAGAACTGAAAAGTGTAAGGAAAATGGGGCACTGAGTAAGGGATAGAATTTAAGCAGACTATAGGAGCTGGGGAGGAAATTCTGCACAAAAACAAACAAAACAAATAAAAATTCCCAGAGACAGAAGAAAGGAAAGGAAGCTTTCTCCTGGAGGTGAAACAATTACACAAAAAATGCAATCTTAAAAATTGTACTGCATATCTCAGACAAGAATCAGATGAAGAGAAGAAAAAATTGGCTCAAGCATGGGCTATTCAAAAGGTCTAGAATAAGTTGGACCTAGCATCAGAGAAGAGACTTAACATAAAGCCAATCAACAATAAAACCCTAGAGGAGAGGGAGAAACTTATCTTCAGAGTTAACTCATCAAGATAATTAGATGCCAAGATATCAGCAAAAAAATTAAAAGCCATACTAAGAAACAGGAAGATATGGCTCAGACAAGGGAACAAATTAAAACTTCAGAGGAGACACAAAATTTGGAACAACTAATCAAAGAAGTTCAAAAAAATCTCCTAAACCAATTTGAGGAAATGAAGGAAAATATGGATGAAGAACTAAAGGATATTAAGAAGACAATGTATTCTCTCATTTATTGAGTGGTTCTCCACCCACTGTGACCATGCCCCATGAGCATTTGAACAATTTTATATACCTTTTATGTATGTTCAGGTGAACTTCCTCCCATGCACCCCCTATCCCAGACACCCCCCACCAATGATCCTTTCCCACCCCAGTTGTAACCCTTCTGTGAGAATGAGAGAATACTGAATTCCCATTCTGGAGTGCTCTGCCATATTCTCCAAGGGAGAAGTAATAGTCCCCCAAGTGCAGGGGCAGTGTCTGGCAAAGGAGGATGATCCACTGATGGGGTCTTGTTATTGATGACTAGCCTTATGAGTCTTTGCTCTTGAAATTGAAACTTAGCCTATTGTTATGGGATGCCTAAGGGTTGCCTCCTGAGAGCCTCCTTGTTGCTCAAATGTGGCCTTTCTCTAAGCCAAACTCAGCACATGAATGCATTACCTTCCTCCCAGCATGGGACATGACTCCTGGGGATGAGCCTCCCTCGCAACAAGGGATTACTAACAAGTGCCAATGGGCAATATGACTGGAAAAAAGACCTCAAATAAAAGGAGGAAAAGGTAAAGACAAATGAGTTCGTATGGCTAAGAGACTTCAAAGTGATTCGGGAGGTCATCCCACAGGTAACGCTTATGCACATCCCAATAGGACCTCATAGGTTTCCAATGTGGATATCACCCCAAACAAAGGGACTCCTGAGGACTCTGGAGACACCCAGGTCCTATATCAGGGTGGATAGCCCCAGAGTTTCTTGCCTTATCAGTGGGCCCTACTTTGGAATCCTTTCTCCTGAAAGTGACAGAGTTGGACCCAAATATGTCTTCCCTGCACATGGTCCATCTGTTCCTCCTATTCAAACCTATATGTGGTGCTGGAGTTTGTAGGTGTACTTACAGAGACTGGAGTCTTTGGGCTGTCCATGAGCCAGCTGGGCCCGGAATCTTGGTGCAGCTGCAACTCCAACTCTACAGCTCAATGGACTCACCCTGGACACCTGGTGGGGAGATGATGACAGACAACGGCCATCCCAGGGAATGGAGAGAGCCTGCAGCTACAGGCAGGATAATCCCATCCATCTTATCCATGGGATATAAGCCCCCTCTCACTTGGAGGTAAAGTGGACATCACCATCTCAGACTCCTCAGGATTGGGGAAAGAGCTATGGACTAGAGTAGACTTACTGGTATTCTGTTATAGACATATTGTGATTCACACAATGGAAGTAATTACAACATTAATGTGGAGCCAGTGGCCACTGGATGCTTTAGGGACAGAGAGAGGGAAAAGCTGTTGTAATACAGGGGCTTTTTCGGAACTTGGGAATTATACTGAGTGACATTGCAATGACAGAGATAGGCCATTTTATGTCATCATATAGCATGCAGAACTGTGTGGGAGAGAGTGTGGTCTACAATGTGAACTATGGTCCATGCTTAGTGGCAAAGCCCCAAGATGTGTTTATCTATTGCAGGTGATATGCCACTCTAATGAAGGATGTTAATGTGGGAGGTTGTGGGAGGAGAGGGAGGTAGGGCACATGGGAATCCCTACAATTTTTGTGTAACATTTATGTAATCTAAGTATCTTTTAAAAAATTTAAAAAAAAATTATTAATTAAAAAAAAAGAGAAGACAATGTATGAGCATAAAGAAGAATTTGAAAGTATAAAAAGAAACATGACAGAAATTATGGGATGAAAGGCACAATAGCAAGATTAAAAATACACTAGACGCATACAACAGCAGATTTGAACAGGCAGAAGAAAGAATCAGTGATCTAGAAGACAGGACAATTGAAATCATACAGTCAGAAGAACAGATTGAGCAGTTAGGCAAGAAAAAAAAAATTAAAAGTCATCCAAATTGGAAAGGAAGACATAAAACTTTCACTACTTGCAGATGACATGATCATGTATATAGGAAGTCCCGAAAAATCTACAACAAAGCTACTAGAGCTAATAAATAAATTCAGCAAAGGGGCAGAGTACACTATAAAAATGCAAAAATCAGTAGTGTTTTTATACATTGGTAATGGGCAATCTGAGGAGGAAATTAAGAAAAAAATTCCATTTATAATAGCACCTAAAAGAATCAAATATCTAGGAATAAAAGCTGAGGATATAAAGGATTTATACACAGAAAACTACATAACATAGCTGTATTAGTCAAGGTTCTTTTGGGAAACAGAATCAAAGGAGATATCTGTCAATAAAATGAGATTTTATAAGAGTCTCTCACATGACTGTGAAGATGCACAAGTCCAGGTTCCGCAGGCAGGCTGCAAACCAGGGGCTCCGATGAAAGTCTGGTGAAAGGTCCTTGATGAGTTTCTGGGAAAAGTTGGCTGTCCAACGACGAGTTGGGAAATTCTCTCTGAATGTTGAAATCACCTCCCCTTTTAAGCATTCAACCGATTAGATAAAAGCGTCACCCATTGATGATGCAATCTCCCTGATTGATGCAGATGTAATTAGCCATCCATGCAGTAAACTCACTGGTGATCAAAGTCCATAAATGCTCTTGTATTACAATTAGCCCAGTGCTTGCTGGACTAAACATCTGGACACAATTACCTGGCTGAGTTGACACATTAGCCTAACCATTACAATTGCTAAAAGAAATCAAAGACTAAATGAATGGTCTATGTTCATGGACTGGAATATCATTAGGATTTCAATTTTACCCAAAATGATTTACAGATTCAGCACAATCCTAATCAAAATTCTAATAGCCTACTTTATATGGAAGGGTTAGGGGCCCTAAATAGTCAAAAATATTTTGAAAAAGAAGAAAGAAGTTGGAGGACTCACACTCCCTGACCGTAAAACATTTTACAAAACTATAGTGGTCAAAACAGTATAATACTGGTACAAGGATAGATATATTGACCAATGGAATCAAATTGAGAGATCAGAAATAGACCCTCAAGTCTAGAGCCAGTTGATTTTTGACAAGTCTGCCAAGTCCACTCAATGGTGAAAGAAGAGTCTCTTCAACAAATAGTGCTGAAAGAACTGGATCTTCATAAGCAAAAGGATGAAAAAGGACCCCTATCTCATACTATATACAAAATTAACTCAAAGTGGATCAAAGACCTAAATATAAGAACCAGGACTATAAAACTCCTAGAAGAAAATGTAGGTAAGCATCTTCAGGATCTTGTGCTAGGTAATGTTTTCTTAGATTTTACACCCAAAGCACAAGCAATGAAAGGAAAAAATAGATAAATGTGACCTCCTCAAAATTAAAAACTTTTGTGCATTAAAGGACTTTGTCATGAAAGTGAAAAGACAACATACTCAATGTGAGAAAATATTTGGAAATCACATCTCCAATGAGGGTTTATTATCCATAATATATAAAGAAATCTTACAACTAAACAATGAAAAGACAACTGAATTTAAAGATGTGCAAAGGACTTGAATAGACATTTCTCCAGAGAAGATATACAAATGGCTAAAAAGCAAATGAAAAGATGCCCAATTCACTAGCTACTAAGAAAGTGCAAATCAAAACAATGAGATCATTTCACACCCGCTAGAATGGTTACTATAAAAAACAGAAAACTACAAGTGTTGGAGAGGATGTAGAGAAATAGGAACACTCATTCATTGCTGGTGGTAATGTAAAATGGTGCAGCCGCTGTGGAAGACAGTTTGGTGGTTCCTCAAGAAGCTAAGTATATAATTATCATATGACCCAGAAATTCTGCTACTAGATTATATACCCCAAAGAATTGAAAGCAAGGACTCAAAGAGATATATGCACACCGATGTTCATAGTGACATTACTGACAATTGCCAAAAGATGGAAGCAACCTAAGTGTCCATCAACAGATGAATGGATAAACAAAATGTGGTATATACATACAATGGAATATTATTCAGCTGTAGGAAGGAATGAAGTCCTGATGCATGCAACATGGATGAACCTTGAGGACATTATGTTGAGTGAAATAAGCCAGACACAAAAGGACAAACGTTTTATGATCTCACTGATATGAACTAATTATAATAAGCAAAGCCATAGAATTAGAATCTAGAATATAGGTTCCCAGGGAATATATTGGGGGTAGAGAGAATGGGGAACGAATGCTTAATTTGTACAGAATATCTATTTAGGTTGATTGTATATGTTTAGAAATGGTCGGTGGTGATGGTAGCACATTATTGTGTGTGTAATTCACAGCACTGAATTATATACTTGAATGTAGTTAAAAGGGGAAACTTTAGGTCATATATGTTACCAGAATAAAAAATAAAAGATAAAAACCCCCCACAAGATACTATTTCACATTCACTAGAAAGGCTACTATTTTAAAAAAAGGAAAATAACAAGTGTTGGTGAGAATATGAAGAAATAGGAACCCTTGCATATTGTTGCAGGAATGTAAAATGGTTCACCCACTGTGGAAAAGTTTGGTGGATACTTGGAAAATTGAAAATAGAATTACTGTATGACCCAGCAATCCCACTTCTAGGTATAAACCCCAAAGAATTGAAAGCAGGCACTTGAACAGATATTTGCACAATCATGTTTTATAGCAGCATTATTCACAATTGTCAAAAGGTGAAAATAACCCAAATGTCCATCAACAGAAGAATGGATAAACAAAATATGATACTTGAATACAATGGGAATGAAACACTGGTATAACCTTGAGAACTTCACGTTGAGTGAAATAAGCCAGACACAGAAGGATAAATATTGTATGATTTCACTTACATGAAACAATCAGAATATGCAAATTAAAAGAATCAAAAATTAGAATACAGGCAACCAGGGTGAGGGTGGAATTGGAGAATAGAGAGTTAATGCTTAATTGGTACAAAGTTTCCGTTTGGTGTTATGGAAAAATTTTGGTAATGGATGGTGGTGATGGTGGCACATTGTGAATGTATTTAACACCACTGAATTGTGTACTTGAAAGGACAACAAGTCACACGAAGTCACTTTACCACACCCTATTAGTCCAGGCAGTTACAAAGGTCCACACAAGGCCATGGGAGGGGTTGTAGAGCCCACTTGTTAATTCTTTTGTTTTCTTTTCTTTTATTAGTTATTCTCACCAAAAGTTTGTTAGCAAAGAGACTGGCCCATTTTCTCTAGCTTTGCTAGACTGGCCCATTTTCTCTAGCTTTGCTAGTCTTCCACAAAAAGCTATAGTGAGACTAATCTTAATTCTTCAAGAGGAAAATACTGAAAAATTTTACAAGAAATATAAGTCACAGTGCGAGAAATCATCGTATACAAAATTATTTTATTAGAGATCACAATTTTACTCACACTACTTCTTCTTTTGCAGCTGTAGTGTTCAATTTTTATCATATTTACTCCTTCTAATTGACTGAATGCATTTAAATGCTCATTAGCTAAAAATAATTTCTGTGTAGAATTTATGTTAAACTGCTACTGCAATAAGAAATGCATATTCATTTACATGCTGGTTTGCTCTCCTATAGATTTCCAGGTTTACTAAAAGCTAAACGGCAAAGATTTCTGCATAATTACTGCATCCTTGAGGTCGTTCCAACATTAATATCCTGATGTCTAACAAGACCCCTTAGTGAATACTGCTACGTTTCTTACATTAGATTTTTCTATGATGTGAGTTCATTGACATAAAATGGGGGATGTATTTGAAATAAGATATGTCCCAAAATTATTTTATTCATAGGACTTCTTTCATGTACGAATTAGTACATGCTTTATAAAGGATTATTACCTTGGCTCTTTCTGTCATTTGTTACTCATGTATAGGGTTTTTCTCCAGGGTGGATTTACTTTTGTCAGTTAAGGAATTCACACAGGTTAAAGGCTTTCCCACAATGACTGCATCAGTAGGGTTTCTTTCCAGTATGAACCCTTGATGGACAGTTTTAGGTTTGCACTGTTGCCAAAGAGCTTCCCATATTAACTACATTCATAGGACTTTGCTATAACACAAATTTTCTGATAGCTAATAACACTATGATAAATACTGCAGTCATTTGGTTTCTCTCTGGTATGATTCCTCACGTGTAACAAGATTCATATAACCTAAAGTCTTTTCCACAGTTACTTGGCTATTATGTTTCTCTCCATTGCATATTCTCTGATGAACAGAAGATTTGACCTTTACTAAAAGCTTTCAGGAGCCAGTGTATCTCAGTGGTTGAGCACCAGCTTCTCACATATGAGATCCCAGGTTCAATGACTGGCACCAGTACCTGGGACATGACTGCAATTTCCAACAGCAAACAGAGCCTTCTTTCCAGGTTCCTGTCATAGAGAAGGGCACTGTCTCTCTGGGGCTCCAATCTTTCCTTGAACTAAAATTGAACATGGAAGTACCACTTCCCAGGTGCTACCTGCGTGTAAATCAACCATTCTGTCATGCCAGTCGCTGGTGAACAAAAGTCACCACCACTTAATTCTAAACCATCACATATCAAAGAGCTGCTATTCCGTCTTGTTTAAATATCTTTTCTAAGAACAAGACAAGAGTTCAGAAATCTTCTATATGTCATGCATTTTGTCTTTGGCTGTGCAAGAATGATGAAAGTGACCCATATTGCTGCTTATGTCCAGTAATACTGTTACCCTTTTGTGGTGCTATAGTTACTTTTGAACATACAATTAAAGGGTATGAATAAAATATCATATGGTTGGATTTCTGAATCACTCACAGCTTCCACCATGTTGGTTCTATTTTGGTGACAATTGCACTACAATTTCCTTAACTGATTCTCCATTGAATAATTATTTCTTTATGTTATTATCTGTAAGAGTTGCTGAAATCTCTCGTCAAACAAGTAAAAGTTGAATTAGTCTGTTATCCACAGTGTGTTTAAACCTAAAGATCTCTGATTTTTCTGCATGTCCAAATGTCTGATGTGCATGACACACAATTCACACATTAAAAAAAAAAATCATTACCTTTTTTTGTGCACAGGAAAGTATAAGTAAGAGAGAAACGTTTTTAATTCCATATTTTCTAGAAGTAAATTTGTACCTAAGTTTTAGAGCTTGGCCAATCTCAAAAGCCTTTGTCTTCAACTAATGAAACAGTGGGCTGTTTGTTTATATACATTGTTAGCTGCAGTTTACTGAAAGTAACATGTATCTCAATAAACACAAATGTACCTGATTTTGAGGTTTTCTTCTTCAGGAAATTTTGAGGATATAAAGTAATTCAGCCTCACAAGATGTGAAAAATTTCCAAGCATGACTTTTTTTGAAAGACTAAGCACATTTTTTTTTTTTTTTGAGGTACATAGTTCAACCTACCACACATCTCTAGAGAAAACCCAGTCCCATTGCATTGCAGCCTATTCTAGGGCTAATGCTTACCCCGAGGACTGCCATCACGTCAGCTCATGGGTAACCACTTTCATTTGCAGTTCCTCTTTGTTTCTGACATGCAGGCAATTACCTTGCTTTCTGACAATATCCGTTATGTATTCAAATTTCTAGGCATTTTATATCATGAGGGTTAGTTTAGCTTATTCTGTTGCTGGACTGGTGGCATGATGAAAGGGGTGTTTTAAAAGGTAATTTGGAAAAATTGGAAGCAAGCAAGATGCCCGTCAATGGGTGATTGGATAAACAAGCTGTGGCATGTCCATACAATGGAATGTTATTCAGCAATAAAAAGAAATGAGCTATCAAGCCAAGAAACGAGTTGGAGGAACCTTAAATGTATATTGCTAAGCGAAAGAACCAGACTGAAAAGGCTACATACTATATGATTCCAACTAGAGGACATTCTGGAAAAGGCAAAACTATAGAGACAGTAAAAAGATGAGTGGTTGCCATGGGTTGGGGAAATGGGGTGGAGGGAAGGAATGAATAGGTGGAGCATAGGGCATTTTTAGGGCAGTGAAACTATTCTGTATGATACTCTAGTCGTGGACACATGACATTAGGCATAGTTCAAAAACCAGAGAATTTTACAACACCAAGAGTGAGCCCTATTAAACTGTAGACTTTAGTTACTAATAATGTTTCAATATTTGTTTAATTGTAACAAATGTATCACACTATTGCAAGATGCTAATACAGGCAAAACTCTCTCTCTCTCTGTGTGTGTGTGTGTGTGTGTGTAATGTGGGAACTCTCTGTACTTTCTGTGCAATATTTCTTTTTTTTTTTTTGCAATATTTCTATAAACCTAAAACTGCTCTAAAAATAATTTATTAAAAGACATAGAGAGAATGTATTCATAGCAAGAATATCACCCTGAAAAAGTAATTCTGGCTACTTTTAATTCTGGAGAATGGATTCACAGGTGGAATAAAACAAAGAGTGGAATAGCTGATGGTATTTAGCTGCAAAGGTGAAAAATGGTGACCTGGACAAGAAAGTGGGAGCAGAGATGGAGAAAGGAGGATGGATTGAGAGAGGGAGGCACACCCAGTGTGGAACACAGGCAGCTGGGTGTATGGTGCTGCCCTCTTTGAGACAGGAAGGAGAGAAGGAAGAGCAGTCCTCTGAGGAAAGAAAGGAATTCTGTTGCACATGTGGGTTTGATGTCGGTGTGCAAGAGGACGTGACCAATTCTTGATATGAGATAAAGGTTGGAAGCTTGGGAGAGAGACCAGCGCCACCTGGACACGTGGGCTTGGCACTTGCAGTGGACATTAAGGATGTGTAAAGTGCTTAGAAGAGAGCCCGGCCCTATGTGAGGGTGAGCTGCTGCTAGTCATTGTAAGAGGAGGCAGGCATGACTCACAGGCACCGACGTCGAAGGGCAACTAAGCTGTACTCGTGAAGAGGCTTGAAGGACACCAGGAAGCTTGTAACAGGGGAATTCACACAATCTGAAAAGTCGGGGAGGGTTTTCCTGACAAATTGGGGCTTGAACTGAAATCTGAAGACTGCATAGTCACTGGAGGGAAGAACATTCCAGGCTGAGGGAATAGAATGTGCAAAACTCTGTGGAGAAAGGACTGTGGACAAATATAAAAAGCTAAGCTGCTCTTATGGTTGAGAAAGGTGTGGGAAAGAAGTGTTGCCTCTTTGAGGGAGCAGACTAGACAATTAATAAAAGCTTCTTTTTAAGACACAAATTCTGGAGTTCTGTTGTTCTGATGTTATTTTAACATCTTATTTCAAAAAGAAAAAAATCTACAGAAAAGTTGCCAGAATAGAATAATGAACTCTCATAACCATCACTAGGATTTACCAATTGTTAAAACTTTGCCATATTTGCTTTCTTTACTCATCTGCCTATCTATCTGTATGTAGACATACTATATATAAAATATGTAAGATCTATATCTAAACAGAGTACTATGGTTATTATTATCATCGCTGAGCCATTTGAGAGCAAATTACAGATGCCATGACCTTCATCCCTAAATACTTCAGCATGTATCGCCTAAGAATAAGGACAGTCTCTTACATGACCAGATACAATGATCTAATTCAGGACTGGTTCTGAAATGGCAGAATACTATGACCTTTTAAAATAAAGAGGTCATTCCACAGCAAACCTATACTGAGCACCTAGTATGTGCCAGGAGCTGTCCTCTGTCCTGAATATTCAGTCTGGTGTGGGAGACAAATCAATAGGTAGATACTGATAGCGAAATGTGGAAAGGGCACTGGCAGATGTAAGCAAGAACACCAGGAGATCCAGAGGGAGGGAATCTGAGTTCAGATTTCTGGTTGTCTATCCCATATCCACTCTCCCTTTCTCTCTCAATAACTGTACCTCTGTACTATTAGAGTTTCCAATGTGCCCGACTAAAAACCTATATTCCTCAATTTCTCTTCTGAGAGTCTCTCTTTTGAGAGACTAAACATATGTAAGCAAAAGTCACTGGGTGAAACCTCTGGGAAAGCTTATTATGGGGCCAAAGTCAGCTGGAAGGCACGCATTTTTACCCTTCATCCTTCCTCCATCCCGCTGCTAGGAATGACATTGTGATAGCTAAAACTGCAGCAACCATCTTGCAACCATGAGGTGACATTAAAGACAGAAGTCAGTGATAGGAATGGTTTGGCAGAAAGACAAAATGATCCTGGACCATTGGTGATAAGGTGATGACATCATACCAGCCCTGAAACATCAGTTTCAGCAGTGAATTTTAGTTTCAAGAAGATCAGCCTTCCAGCAGATGGAAAGGCATCTCATTGATGGCTGTACTGAAGGCAGAAAAACCAGTAAGACAGCTGATGTGACAATCCATGCAAGGATTGGTAAGATGCTGAAATAATGCTGCATAACCGTGAGGGAACAAGGGCTCTGCCTTCAGCAAGACGTGGGGGCCCATCTGGGCTTGGCCACTTTCTAGCTATGTGACCCTGAGCAAATGATGTAACTTCCCAAGGCCTCTGTTCCTTCCTATTTCCACAGGGTTGTTAGAAGAATTAAAAGAGGCCATGCCATGCTTAGAACAATAGTACCTGGCATGTAAATACTCACATGGATGATGTCCATGGCAGTGAAAGACAGATTCTGGGCAATAAAGTAGAATCAGATAGACTCAAGAGTAGTGTGTTGAGACCAGTTGGATAGTGGAAGGGTAAGGGAGAGGAAGGAGTTTAAAAAGTCTCCTAGGTTTCTGGGTGAAGGTTTGCTTTGATGGGGGCACCATTCTCTAAGATAGGGAACAAGGGAAGAAGAGGCAATTGGGTGAGTAAGGCAGAGATCAATTTTGGACACATGGAGCTGGTGGTGCCTTTGAACCTTCACGTGGAGATGACGAGTTTTCACCTCCATTGCAGAGATGGACCTGGCAAGGAGCTGAGCTGGAGACAGACTGGAGAGTCATAGGTACTCAGGCTGAACACTGGGGATGGAGGAGACACAGTCCTAGGTGAGGGGGTGGGGTGGGGGGATGGGATCACAGTTCTAGGTGAGGGCGTAGGTCATAGGCAAGTGTGTAATATGACAAGAGAAGAGGGTCAAAAGGGAGCCTGTGGGCATCATAGGTGGATAAAAAGGAACCAGCAAAGGAAACAGAGGAGGGTCAGGTTTAAAGTTGTAGGAAAAACAGATGACATGTTTCCAGGAAATCCAAAGGGAGAGAGGATTTGCAGAAATGGTCAGCTGCCCCACTGCAGAGCCATCAAATAAGGTCTCAGAAGTGGGCATTGGGTTGAGGGGCAAAGAAGTCATTGGTGACTTTGGCCCAAGCAAGCTTGGGGCATGAAGGGGCTGGAAGCCAGAGTATGCTCAGTGGAGAAGAAAATGAGAATTAATGATCAGGGGCCCTTGGAGACAGCTTGTGTGCAGTAGAGGAGGGAGTTATACCAGAGTGGGACCTAATAAGGAGAGGGGGGAAATGGAAGGAAAATAAGATGCTAAAAAGAGACTTAGGGAAATGGGAAGTGTGGGTTTGATGCCCCAGAGAGGAGCCAAAGCTGGGCCAGGATGTGCCCACAGCATGGAAAATGGGGAAGCCGGACAGTCCAGCAGGATAGGCTGAAAAAACTGCAGGGAAATCTCTCCCATCTAAACTTCCAGGGACAGAGGAGGGCAGAGAGAAAGAGGGAAGGAGGTGGACACAGAGGAGGAGGGGAGGAAGGAGGAGGAAGAGGAAGGTGGGGTGGGGGGAGAAAGGGAGGGAGGAAGAGGAGGAGAAAAATGCTGCTTTTCTGTAATTAAGCACCACTGTGTGCCAGGCACAGAGTCAGGACTACACAAGCATCCTCGCCCACAGCCCCCTGAGTTAACACCTGTTTCAGCAGTGAGCACCTGAGCCCAGGGAGGTTAGGAAACCAGGCAGAAACTGGCAGAGCCATTCCTGAGGCCCGAGAGACCCTCTTATTCACAAAGCTCTGCTATGTGGGGTTCAAGGACAGGAGCACCGAGCCGGATAGACAGAGCACGCAGCCCCGAGGGAGAGGATGGATTTAAGTGATTTTAAACAGAGATGCAGGAGAGCGTCCAGCTGGTGTATCAGAATCAGACCTAAGCGGGATTCACCCAACAGCAGCCCACACCCTAGGACCGAGGTTACCTGGCTCCTGAAGCGAGAGCAGCAGCGGAGCGTCTCCCAGGAGGGGGCAGCAGCGCCATGTCCAGATAGGGCCTGCCTGGTCTCACAGGCCTGGGGGGCTGGGAAGGAGGGTGAACTCCCGCTTTCCCTGGAGGGCTGGGCCCTGGGGGGTCTCCTCAGGCTGGGGAAGGACTACCGGGGAAGGGTGGGCCATCCCAGCGCTCCCAGCAGCCTGCTGTGCTGGCTGCTTCCCGTTCGGAGGCTTGAGATATTCCTCTTGGGCCTTCCATCCTTGGGAACAAACTCTCCACCCATGCTGCTGAATGAGCCCTCCTGGCTCCCTCCTGTGAGCAAGAGACCCCACTTGGCACTCACACCCTCCCCTACAAGGCCTGGGGACAGCCCCAGGTCTAAGCAGGGGTGGCCTGCAGCTCTACCAGGAAGATCCACGACCTAAGAGCAGCCCCAGGCTGTGAGGCCAGCTTACAACTGGCTCTGCTCTCCCAAAAGCTTGGTGGACCCAGGTTGCACCTGTCTAACTCACTGCACATCGGATATGAAGGGAAAATAGAGCATCATTATTTTGTTTAGAACTAATCTGGTCTTTCCCCGCTGAGCCCCATCCCCTCGTTAGTGGCATGGAGAGGCTAAAGGAAATGTTCAGTATTTTCAACCTTCCAAATAATGTTGGATCTTTAGGAAAGACACTCAGTGTCCCAGAGAGCCCCTCACCCCCCTCCCACCCAAGCTCTCTTGTCTTAGGCCCTCGGGTGCATGGAGCAAGGGGGGCTTTACCCACTCATGACCCTGGGAGCAGTGGGTTCTTCGGTCCCATGAAGGTCCTTGCATGTGTGGGCTGGCTGCTGTCCACTGGTCTTTGGGAAGATACCCCTTCTATTGGCAGGTTCCAGTACTGAAATTGTGGCCCACTCTTCCAGCGGCTGTGCTCCTGGTGCCGGGCTCAGGGACTGGGCCTCAGATGGACCACAGCCCTAAGGCTCTTTTCATACCCTCCGTTGGCTCTCCAGCCTGCTCCCTGGGAGATCCACCCCCTCGACTGGCTGGGTGGTCACCTCGTCTGTAAAAACAAGCTCCCTGGTGGGCCCACTGGCTCCCCAATCAGTACCTGCATCCCATGGGACTGGGGGTGGCCCAGAGAAGCTCATCTCAGGCCTCCTCTTGGCTGACCATCCGGAGGTTCTTTCCCGGGGTTCTTCTGGAGCAGCTGGCAAGGGGGCTTCCTCCCAGACTTCTGGAGAGTTCCACTTACTTCTCTAACCCACCTCTCCTTCTTGAGACCCGGATATGTGGCCAGCAGGCCAGCAGCCGATGACTTTGCTATTCTTGGTCTGTCCACTTCCTCACTTTTTGAAGATTCCCAGGTACAGAAAAAGGGTGGGCTTTTCCTTTACTTCCTTTCACTTTTCCTTCTTCCTCACTCCAGTTAACTCTATGTGGCTGGCTATGGTATCTTCTCTATATTTGGGAGAACTGGTTTCTAAAACTTCTGGCTTAGTCTTGAAGGCTAAAGGAGGAGACAGAGGAATTCGAAAAATCCCTTCTCTGGATAATGGCCTGGCTCCTAAGGCTGGGACTTTCTGCATAATCTTACTTTGAATGACAAAAGTTGAACTTTACCTGGATCTCTCTGAAAATTCCTCCTATAACCGGTTGGAATCCTTTCCTCTGCACAGTCATCTCTCTTCCCATAGGCAGATGGATGTCTAGGGAGAAATGTGGAGACTGTGTACTTAAAACTGGATTCTCCTTCCCCTCCCCTACAGCCTGAAGAATGTTATTCTCATCTGGTCATAATTACTTAACTTTTTTTTTCCTTACTGTTTTGTCAAACCCCCAGGTCCCTTTTACTCACTCTCCAGAGGGATTTGTCAGCAACGTCCCTCCTCCAAGATGCATGGTTTGCCTAAGTTGGAAGCAATTCTGTTTCCTACCTGTTCTCCTCATTCCACAGCATGCCCCAGCCTACCTCCACAGCCTCAAATCCTGGGCTGCCCTTTCAGGTAAAGTCCGCACTTTGGGCAGATTCACTGCCTTCCATTCCTAATACACAGAATGTGCTTTCCCACCACTTGGTCCTTGCATGTGTTGTGCCCATGACTGGATTTTCCACCTTCTATCCCTTTTCCAAGGCTCATCTCATTGTCATCGCTATGTAAAGCCTTTCCTGACTCTCCTAAGTCAAATGAGATTCTTGACTCCTCTGAGGCCCTGAACCATGCTGAATCTCTCACGTTCTGCCCCATATTAGAGTTCTGTGTGTTTTTGTCATTTCCCAACTAACTGGACTCTCTACAAAGGCAAGAACCATGTATCACAGCACTGCATATCGCCCAATGGAGTTATAGGTCAACTTAAGTTGAAAATGATTATCTATAGGAATGGCCCTCAATCAAATTTTAAAATAGGCCCAGAGCTCAGTTTTCTGTACTTTCCTCTTTTAGTGAATTCACATAAATCATTTCATTTCTTTGGGCCTCAATTTTCTCATTTATTAAAGACTGTGCTGGTTTGCATGATGTCTTAGATCATCTCTATCTCTAATAGCCTATACTTCTCTCTATGCTTTCCTGTGTATGTGCGGTTGTGTATGTCTGTGTGTGTGTGTAGCAATAGTAGTAGTAGTGGGGCAGTGGATGCTAACTGGGGAGGTAAGGTGGAGTAGTGGAATTGACACAGGCTTTACATTAAGACAAACCTGGGTCTAAATCCAGGCTCAGGCACTCATCTGCTGGTTGACCTTGGGCATGTGACCTCTGAGTTAACTGGAAAATGAGGATGATCATTCATTCACTCAGTAAACATTTACTGAAAACTACCAAGTGCATGCATTGGGTTGGAACAGGGTATATTGAATAAGTAAGGCACGACTTCTCTCCGTAGGAGGCCAGAGTCAATTAGAAGGAGACACACTGTAAATAAGTAAGTGTAATAAAGTGTGAAAATACTATATGAAAGAATTTCCAGAATACAGTGGGGGCACAAAGGAGGGTGAGGCCAAAATGGGATCAGAAAAAGCTTAATAATACAAATTCTGTTGTTTGTGTGAGGTAGTTTCCTGGAAGAAAGTGGATCCCAAAGTGTTTGAAACCTTGATGAAAGACCCATTCAAAAGTTGCAAGCATTCTTCTTCTCTGAAGTTGGAGCTTTATTCAATTTGGGGTACAATTCAATTCCTTTGGTCCACATATCTGTCCTTATGCCTGTACCATGCTGTTTTGATTACTGCAGCTTTGTAATAAGTTTTAAAATTGGTAAGTATGAGTCCTCCAACTTTTTTCTTCTTTTTCAAGATGTTTTTGGCTATTTAGGGCCCTTACTCTTTCATATAAATTTAATGATTGACTTCCCTATTTCTGCAAAGAAATCTGTTAGAATTTTTATTGTGATTGTATTGAATCTGTATATTGCTTTGGGTAGAATTGACATCACAACAATATTTAATCTTCCATTCCATGGACACAGACTGTCCTTCCATTAATTTAGGTCTTCCTTGATTTCTTTTAGTAATATTTTGTAGTTTTTCCATGTATAAGTCCTTTATATCTTTGGTTAAATTTATTCTTAGGTATTTGATTCTTTTAGTTCCTATTGTAAATGAAATTAGTTTCTTGATTTCTTCTTTGGATTATTCATTAATAGTGTATAGAAACACTGCTGATTTTTGCATGTTAATCTTGCACCCCACCACTTTGATAACTTGTTTATTAGTTCTGGTAGCTTTGTTGTGGATTTTTCAGGATTTTCTGTATATAGGATCAGATCATCTACAAAAGGGAAATTGTTCTTCTTCCTTTCCAATTGGATACTTTTATTTCTTTTTCTTACTTAATTGCTCTGGTAAGAACTTCCAGTACAATGTTGAATCACAGAGGTGACAGTGGACATCCTTGTCTTCTTCCTTATCTTAGAGGGAAAAGTTTTACTATTGAATACAATGTTAGCTGTGGGGTTTTCCTTTTTTTTTTTTTTTTTTTTACCAGGAGGTCCCAGGGATCGAACCCAGGTCCCTCCATATGGGAGATGGACACCCAACCATTTGAGTCACATCCATCCCCCTGTGGGGTTTTCATATATGTGTTTTACCATGTTGAGGAAGCTACCTTCTATATACAGTTTTCTAAGTACTTTTTTCAAGTAGGAGTAATGGATTTTGTCAAATGTCTTTTCTGCGCCATTAAAATGACCCCTTGGTTTTTCCATTCATTCTATTAATGTGGTGTATTACATTGATTTTCTTATGTCAAACCATCTTTGTATACCTGAGATAATGTACACTTGATCATGGTGTATAATTCTTTTAATGTGCTATTGTATTGAGTTTGCTGGAATTCTGTTGAGGATTTTTATATCTATATTCACAAGGGATATTGGTCTGTAATTTTCTTCTCTTGTGCTATCTTTATTTGGTTTTGGTATCAGGGTGAGGTTGGCCTCATAAAATGAGTTAGGGAGTCCTCTCTCCTCTTCAACTATTTGGAAGATTTTGAACAGGATTGTTAATTCTTCTTGGAATGTTTGGTAAAATTTTCCAGTGAAGCCATCTAGTCCTGGACCTTTCTTTTATGGGAGGTTTTGATTATGTATTCAGTCTCTTTACTTTTTATTGTATGAGGAGATCTTCTATTTCTTGAGACACTGTAGGGAGTTCCAGTGCATAATCTATTTTTGATGAATGAATCTGAATAATTCACCCTAAACTGTTAAGAGAGTAGCTCTGCTTGTCCATTAAAGATACTTTGCAATTTAAAAGAGACTTCCATAGAGAAATGTTTACTTTTTATCTCAAAGGTAATTTTAGACCCTATGTTGTTCAAGTGAAGAAGAGGCATTATAAGATATAAGGAACTTAACACAGCAAGGCAACTCCTGATATCTGGAGGAAGTACAAATTTGTGGCTGTGAAATGAAGGGTATTTCACTAATTCTTTTTGACCCTGTTTCTGACCAGACTGGATTTCTCTCAGCACCATCCTGAGGAGGTGACAAATAATTAGATTTTGGACAAATCCAGGGAAGTGTGATGAGAGGATGAAAGAAGTATCAAGCAGGTGCCAGTGGAGAAGGAAAATTCAGGAACATATGGCCTGGGAGTCCTGCTTGCCTGCCTTGACCTTTGCTTCAGAAGGAAGGCTTAGCTCAGTAGCTGGCCACTGTTACCTCATGGTCATCCTGTCATTACAATGGGTCAGGAAGGGTTCCCAGAAACAAGGCCTTCCCAACATGTGAACAGTCTGAAACTTCATCAGGCAGAGTGTCTCAGCTGGAGCCTCAGCTAGGTCAGTCAGGGATTCAGGCATGCCTATATATCCAAGGGACCAAAGAGGACCCAACATGTCTATGTTCATGAGAACATGAGTTTGGGTTAGAATTGAGCCTCAGAGTAAGGTGGTTCTGAAAACATCTTGGGGGTCTGACACTCAGACAAGACCTCTGGCTCAAATCCAAGGATAGGTACATTTTCCTGGGAAGAGCTATCTGTAAGGAATACTGAGAAGACTATTTCATTGGACCCTCAGTGTGGCTCAGGGTGAAAAGAGCACTTTACTTTGGGATTCTCATAACAAAAGCAATTATACAAGTAGGGGAGGTGGATTCTTCCCATTTCAGTGGACAGTGTACCTGAAGAGTATTGGCACAGCAAAGCAAATTCAGTGCCAAGAACCATTAGCATCATGTTCATGTGTGTGTGTATTTTTGTGTCTGTATGTATATTTGTGTGCCCATACGTGTACCTGTTTGTGTGTACATGTGTACATATGTGTGCATGCAAATGTGTGTACATGCACATTGCACTCAGGAGCAGCTTTGTTGTGGCTTTATGGCACTTGTGTGGCAGCTTTGAGGACATCAGAAGATAGAACTAAAAAGAAAGAAAATGGCAGAGATTACAAGGTGGCAGAGAAGACTGGACCCATCTGTACACATGAGACAATTTTGGGGATGCCTAGAAAATATTGTCTAGGGCACAAAATGGAGTCCTCTCAGTTTCCAGTGAAGACAGAGACAATCAAGCATTTGCTTAATATTTATGGGGCACCTACCATGAGTTATGGACAGGCAGATTTAGTCTGTACCCTCTCAGAGAATCTAGTCTGAAGGGGAAGTAATCAAATTATCATCAGTGCAATAAGTGTTACAGATAGGAATGCAGAGCATGCTACAGGGGTGGAGAAGCAGAGTATAGGGATTAATCCAGCTGGGAGTGGGACAAGGACAGCTTCCCTGAAGAAGGGAGGACTGTTGAATCTATCAGGTAGAGAGAGAAAAGCAAGAGAAGCTGGTCTATTACTATCTATCTTCATGAACTTTTTTTACCCTGGTTGCTGTGGCCTAGGAATTTTGGACCCTGATTACATTTCCCAAGAGGTGGTCTCAGTTGACATTTAGCTCCCTGTCCTGCAACCCCGAACTTGTTGATCTCACTCACAAGTTTCTGTCCCTTTTCTTGTTGAAGATTAGACATCCCTGGTTCCTGAGGCAGCCTCCCTGGGTCTGGCTTCTCCGGAGTGACCTTTGTTCATGTAATCTTCTTTTGGAGAAGAGCAGTGCTTGATAAAAGCCAACTATTACTATAAGAAGTGACTTCTTCCCAACTGTCCCCTTTACTAGGTCCAGGGGAGAAGTTTTCTGTTTAGAATCCACAGGCATTTCTGCCAAAGAACAGTCTGAAAAATAGCCATAGCCTGAGGAAGCTGTTTAAACTCTATCCATTTTGACACTTGGCTGGATTAGCAAGCACCTCTTGCCTCAAAGAATGGGAAAGTTTCCAAAATTCGTCTGCCAGCAGAAGGGAGGCTGAGCAAACAGGCATATTGTTTTTTCATAGCTGTTTTTCTTGTAATGTTTGGTTGGCCAGCCATGCATTTTTGGAGTGTTACATAGGCTTACACTCAGTCTTCATCAGAGAACAATTAGGACAAGTATGGGGAGGAGGCCAAAGGGTCAGGGACACAGATGGGCCTCTGCTTCCACAGGTTAAAAGTTCATTTGCTCCAGAAGAAGGTCCATCTTTGGCTGGGGGAATGAGATGAGTAGAAAGAGGCAGAACAGAAAGAAGGCAAAGGACTTCTCCTTTCTGAAATATCCCTGCTCGTCACTTTTTGGGACAAGTCTCTGTGTCTTTGTTTTCCATAAGAAGCATCAGCAGCGCTGGCTGAATCAAGAAGCCAGAGGCCTCATGCCATACTAAAATAGCAGCAGTCCTGCATTTTCCAGCTGAGGGATTACTCCTTGGTGAGCCAGAGAGTTTTGGAACATCATTTGGAAGAAAAATCACATTTTTCCTCACAAAAAAATCTTAAAGGAAATTTTGCATGCAATGAAGTCAGGGATTAACTCTTGAGGGTAAGTGTTCCAGGGACAGCCATGGTTTTTTGTTTTTTCTTTTATCTTCTAGAACTCATGTTTCCTGGTGGAAGATATTTTTCTTTTGTAAAAGTTCAGCTAATCTGCCTGCTAGGGTAGAGGGTGCTGTCTCCCAGATGAATTGGTTAATAGAATGAATATGCTGGTAGCTGATGGAAAAGGACAAAAAGTAGAAAGAGAATTGCATGAGTTAGACTTTGCTGCATAACAAACCATCCCAAAACTCAGTGGCTTAACACAGCAACCATTTTATTTACTCATAATTGTGGGTCAGCAATTTTGCCAGGGCTCAGCTGGGTGGTTCTTCTGCTGGTCTCACCTAGGATCATTCATCTGGCTGCAGTCATTTGGCAGCTCAAAATGGGGCTGTATCTTCTAAAATGGCCTCACTTACTTTTCTAGTAATTGATGCTGTCAGTTGGGCCAGATATCTCAAGACCAGCTTCAGCTTTTTCACATGATGGCTGGGTTCCAAAGCAGCAAGCAAGAAGGAAATATTCAATGCACACATACTTTTCAAGTCTCTGCTTGTGTTGTTTGTTGTTCCATTACCCAATGCAAGTCAAATGGCTAAGCTCTGAGTCAATTTGGCACAGATACAAGGATGCATGATCTATTGGAAGTTATTACTCTGTCTACCCACCAGAAGGAAGTAAATCTGAAGTGTAATTGAACACCCTAACCTCAGTGGGATCTAAACTATATACAAATCAGAAGATGAGCTCAAGCTGAGGGAAGGAAAACCAGAAAATCATCTGGAGTTTTTGGAACAACATTCTTGCATATGTTGGGATAGGAAGATGCTTGGATTAGTAAAACTTGAATAACTCAAGTTGGAGTCATTTGTAGCATCCCATAAAATTTTATAGCAGTCCCCACCTTCCTTCTTCTCCTTCCATATTTACATATATACCCATTTAGATCAAACCCGATATTCTCCAGGCCTCTCAGCTTATGAGAAAGATGGCTATTTAGCCATAGAGTCTAAACTGGAAAACAAAACTACTTCCAATTTCTACAACAGAGGGAATTGGTTATACTGGTGATGGAAAAGTCAAGAATTAAATAGGGGATAGTGTGGGAATGCAGAGATTAGCAACAGCAGGCAGCCATTGCTATCCCAGGGATAAGGGCAAAGAGAAGAGGCAGAGTGTAGAGCCCAGGGACCATGGTCACCAGGTAGAAGCAAAAGCATGATGGGCCTGTTTGGTGAGACTGGATGCTTGGAGGAGACAGAACCACTGCTGAAGCAGCTACACAAGGCACAAAAAGGTGGGGAGCAGAAGCCTGGCTTCTCCCTTCCCCCACCTCCCCATCTCCTGCCAGTGCCGCTCGTTGATTGAACCCAGCCATAAGCTCATTGCTACAGGGGCCTCAGAAACACAACCTGTAAGGGGCAGCCCCCATATAATAGAGAGCAGAGCAGAAGAGGAGAAGAGTGAGAGAGGGGCAAAGAAGGCCCCAGACCAGCACAAGGAGCACATTTACATTAATAAGCTGTATGTTGCCCCTTCCTGATAAAGCAAGATTTCCAGTGCTCCTCAAAGCCCATTGGTAGTTTCTGTGTTTCCTGGAAGTATCTCATGTGAACTTAAGAAAGCCGTCCAACCCTCCTCATTCAAGGCCATGTTCCCAAAGATCATTGAGAGGAGGTGCCTACATCCCTGAGAATGTTGCCCTGCCCACACTGCTGACTTCTGCACCTGAGGCCACAAACCCTTGATGTGATATTGTATACTCCTGAGGATCCAAGACTTCGTGCCTCACTGGTCATCTCAGAAGAAAGGAAGAAGCCCCTATCACTCTGTGGTTATCTTCATCACCTGGCTCTCCATAAAGATAATTCATTTAGCTTCTTCCTACAACCCCTGCTCCGGTACACATCTGTGGGACTAAGTCAAGGAACAATATCTATCTTAATTTGCTAGGTCTGCTATGACAAATACCACACATGGCTTAAGCAACAGTAAATTATTGGCTCACATTTTTAGAGGCTAGAAGTCCAAAGTCAAGGTGTTGGCAAGGCCATGCTTCCTCCAAAGTCTGTGGTGTTCTGGTGATGGCAATCCTCTATCACATGTTGACCTGCCTCTGGTTTCTCCTACATCTGGCTTCTACTGACTAACTGCATCAGAATTTCCTTTGCTTATAAGAACTCTAGATATATAGATTAAGACCTACCCTGATTCTTTGAAAATTCTGTTAACAAACGAGTCCTCACCTTAACTAGTAATAACATCTTCAGAGATCTTATTTACAAGTGGGTTCACACTCACAAGAACTCAAATTAAAACTTGAACATATCTTTTGTGGGGGACATGATTTAATGCCCAACAGTATCCAAGAGAGATTCTTCCTTTCCCATTCTAGGAACATCTGACAAAAAACAATTCTTTCATTTTCCTTCCATCAGGACACCTTCCTGCAAATCCACTCCTGGAAGTCCATCCACTCCTTTATCAGACACATATAGGCATACTGTGGCTAACCTCAGATGGGTTCAAGCAGGGGCCATCATCATGGGCACACACTCATACACATATGCACAAACATGTGCTTGCACTGTTACAAACACAAACTCTGCAAGAATGTACAAGAAGTAAGAAAAATTATCACTGATAAAGCACTTCCAAGGTATTGAGTACTTTATACTTAATTTCTTTCAGCCTAACAATACCCTACAAGTAGATGGTATCATTTTCTTGTTTACAAGTAAGAGCACTGAGAACATAAAAGTTTTATGACCAGCTCTAAGTTACACAGCTAATAAGTGAAGAGGTCAAGATGTGCAGGTCTATGTAACACCAAAGTCCACGCCCTTCCCCTTCCATGTTGCCTCTCAACCTAGAAAAGGCATTTTATTCATATCTTGGCAGTATTTCTTGTTTTCCCTGACAGACTTGCATATGTGGTTATTTCCAAGGCTTCTAGTACCATTGAGTACTTCAGAGCACCATCTCCTGTTGAATGGTCCCTAGATTTTAATCTAAGTACTACCCTAAAACAATCATGACTAATGTACTATTTCGTGCTCCCATTTTGTTTTCCAAGGGCTTTTTGCTTGATCTTTAAGATGGGCATAATAGTGGGTAACTCCTGAAGATAGTATATCCTGGGGATCTAAAGGTAATTTAGCATTGTGGTTGAGAATACAAACTTTGGCACCCAGCATAGCCCTGAGTAAAGAATTTTCCATGTGCATACAGAGCTGCATTGTAGCTGGTTGCATGGGTGACACCAGCACAAGACTCAATCAGCCAAGTAAGGCTGGCCCTGTTGAATCTTAGCAGTAATACAGATTTGGGGACCAGGAAGAAGAAGGGAAAGGCAGAGAGATCACTCATTGCAATGGTCATTGTGAGAGGTGAAGTTTGATGGCCTTTCAGTTCTAAGTCCAGGCTTCCTGTACCTGAAAGGAAGGTGTGAGCAGCACAGCTGTTGGTAGTCAGGAATGTTGTTTCCAGAGAATGACTATCCTCCTGGCTATCCCAGCCTCACCCTACAAGTCTGAGTTGGCTTTCCTCTATGCTCCCTGATAGCCAGGGTCTGATCCTGAGAGCTGGGACCTTGGCTGCTTTGTTCACCATTTTATCCCAGGCAACTGTACATAGTAGGTGCTCAGTAAACACTTGCTGAATGAAAGAACAAATCAAACTGATGATTTGAAAAACCGATTGTAAATTTCACCTGTACAAAGTATTTTCTCCCATTACCGTGTTGATTCAGGGCAGGATTGTAAATGTCAACACATTTTACTGTACAATTTTATAATAATAAAAAAACAATGTAAATATAACAATATTACAGAATAATTAGAAATTGAAAAGAAAAAAATTATCCATAACCACTATTTTTGAAACAATTATTTTCATGCTGTTTCCCTCATGTCTTTGCTCAAGTGTTTTCATAATTTTATCCATTTGCAATATTAGGCACATCCCATTTTGTTTCTTGTATTTCTTTCTAACATTACAAGTATTTCTGTATTGCTTCCTAATCTACATAATCATTTTGCATTATGCATCAAAGTCGAGGCTTCACAAATTCAACTTCTGTATTAATGATGCTCCTCATCCATGGATTATCTTATCAGCGTACAAATGTGCAGTGATTTCTTCCATCTCTTAAACAAAACTCTCTCTATATGTCTCCTTCTGGCCTCCATAACTGTGTCTTTTCACAATAAAACTTCTCTCAGGTGTTATCTATCTTCCATTCACTTTTCCCATTCTTCTTTCCCTCTTCTCTCTTGACCCCACTCTACTCAGGCTTCCCCCCCACCCTACCCCCTCTCCACAAACTACTTTTGTCAAGGTCCCCAATGATGTTTATGATGCTAAGTCCACTGGTCATTTTCAGATCTCATCTTGCTTGACCTGTCAACAGCATTTGACATCACTATTCACTCTCTTTTTCTCTAAGCACTTTCTTTTCTTGAATTCCAGGAAAATGCACCGGTTTTCTTCTCATATCATTGACTGCTCCTTCTCAGTTTCTTAAATTCCAAATTTTGGCATATTCTTGAGATGAGTCCATAGAACTCATCTGTTGTCTGTCCACATTCAGTCTCTTGCAATCTCTTCTAGGCTTCTGCTATCTGTATACCCCGAGGACTTCATCGGTAGCCCAGAACTTTTCTCTAAACTGCAGGCTCTTACAAACAACTGCCCACTCGTCATCACCACTTGCATCACTAATGGGCATCACAAGCGTAATATGTCCAAAAATGAAACTCCTAACCCTCCCCTTTAATGTTTTCTCCCATAGTCTTCTCCATCTCAGTAAACTGAAATGTTATCTTTCCGTTTGCTCAGACCAAAGCTCTTCGGATCATCTTTGATTCTTCTCTTTTTCCCCCCACATTACATCCAATCTGTCAACAAATCCTATTGACTATCTAAAAACATGTAAAATCCAATTAGTTCATCCCCTCCACTGATTAAAGCAATGTTTCTTCACATTTGAATCATTTCAGGAGCATCCAAACTTCGTTCAGTTTTGTATCCTACAAGTTATTCTCAATGCAATAGCGAATTGTGGTGGGTTCCTGTTAATATAAGCCATATCAAGTAATTCCTTTGCACAAAATGTTCCAAGTGTAGTATTGCACGCAGCATGCAAGCCAAAGTCCTCATGACAGCCTGCAAGGCCCTCCACATCTGACACCTGTTCTAGTTTGTCAGGGCTGCTATGACAAATACTGTGGTTGGCTTAAACAATAGGAATTTATTGGCTGACAGTTTTGGAGGCTTGAAGTCCAAATCAAGGCATCAGCAGGACTTGCTTTCTCCCAGAGTCTGCCATGGTCTGGTGGTGACTTGCGTTCCTTGGTGTGCCTTGGCTTGCATCTCTGCCTCAGTCACATGGTGATCTGTCTCATTGTCTGTCTTCTCCTAACCCGCTGGGTCTGAATTGCCTCTGTTTCTGAGGACTTCAGTCTTACTGGATTAAAGCCTACCCTGATTCAATTTGGCCTCATCCAAATTGGACCTTCAAAGTCCTGTTTACAAATGAACTCACCCCCATAAAACTGGGAGTTAAGACATCATGTGAGACATGATTCAATCCATAATATACCCCATACTTAGACTCTGTCTACTGCTCTCCTCCTAGCTTGCTCCACTCACTCTTAGTTGCTCCTTGCTGTTCCTTAAATGTTCTGCTTCTACACAGGACCTTTGAATGTACTGATTTCTCTGCCTGGAATGCCCTTTCTAGAGGTATCTGACATTTCAACTCTTTCAGGTATTTGTTCAAATGTGAGGCTTTCCCTGACCACGCTAGTTAAAACTGCAGCCCAATCCTCTCCAGTTCCTAGTCCCTTTACCTGCTGTATTTTTCTCCATATGAGTCACTATATAATTTACTTATTTATTTTTGTATTGTAGGTTTCTTCCCAGTAGACTGTAAGATCCCTGAAGACAGAGATTTTTATCTTTTGTTTTTTTTTGTCCACTGTTATATACGTAGTGCTAACATATAATATTTGTTGAAAGAATTAATCTGGGTTCTAGCTTCATTCCCAGCTTCACATAGTTGAAATTTTTGCCCACGTAACTTAAAAAAGCAGAGCATAATAATGAAGAACAGGGACTGCCTCTGAATCTCTATTACTAGTTCATCACACAACAACCCACCTGCCTTCTGAGTCTTCATCTGTCTGCACAACACAACTGTGAGCTACTTGAAGACTGTATTTTATCATACCTTTTCTCCCTACCACCCAGCACAGGGCCTGCAGTAGAGGAATTGCCCGTTAAATATTTGCTCACTTGGTTTAAAAGCAAGAAAGAGCTACTGAAAATAGAATCTGGAAGTACCCATGGCCAGCTTTAACTCCTTCTGAGTTTTGTCTTGGGCCAGCTGAGTACTAAATTTATTCATGCATTTACTCAGTCAACAAAAGCAGCTTTGCTGAAGCATGTGATTGCTATTATTGTAAACAGTTTTTCTCCAAAAGAAAATGAGAAGACCTTTTCCTCTAAAGCTTTCCTGAGAAGAGTTTTTGTTTGAAACAGAAACTTCAGTGCCCCATCCAATCAGCACACATCCCAAATGCACTATGTGTGGTCAAGCACATGGTATTTTTAGCTCCCCATCTCCTGCTCCAGAATTCTGGAGAGCGTTTCCCTGAAGAAAGTCCTCCCCCACTTTAAGAACATTGGCTGCTGCTCACCACCCACGGCTGATGTGTGGTCACACACAATTAAGCCCGTACAGGCCATGAGTGGATAGACAGAATGAAGCACTCACAAATGAGCCAACAGTGGAAACCCCAGAGTGGGGAGATGCCTGGGCCCACCCTAACCAAGCCCCTGAATACTTGCAAAAGGCTAAACTCCCGTTCTTTCTTCATTTCCTAGCGCTTTCTTATAGCGACGCTAACCACCCGGTTAGTGTTATAATCCCTGTTTTATACTTGAGACAACAAGAGATAGACTGAAAAGGTCAACCCACCAATGAGCGAGGGACACTGCTATCATGACACTGATATTCTGCTACCTTTTCAGTTGTCAGACCTCTGGGCATGGCTTACTTTGTAGGAAGCTCAGAAGTGGAATGTTTTGGCCAACAGATCTACTCAGATTGGAAGCAGTTGACTTCATAATTCAAGACTCTGTCTCAAAGAAGAATTGATTTCAGAGGAAAACGAACCTTCTTTTTCCTCATACTAGCTCATTCTTCATCCCAGAGAGGCCCATTTCTATGTGCTCGTGTTCTAGGTCCATTCAGTTCCTTTGGGTTGCTTTTAAATCATTGTTTTAGTTTGCGAAAGGCTGCTGGGAACAATGTACCAGAAATGTCTTGGCTTTTATAATGGGAATTTATTAGGTTAAAAGCTTACAGTTCTGAGGCTGTGAAAATGTCTAAATCAAGGCATCATCAGAGATGCTGTCCCACCGAAGGTCAGCTGTTGGTGATTCTGGACTCCTTCCACATGGCAAGGCACATGCGTGCATCTGCTTCTCTTCCAGGTCTCAATGCTTCAGCTTCTGGCTGCTCCATCTGTGGCTTCCTCTCTGAGCTCCTGGGTTCCTTCTCTCCAGCTCTGCCTCCTTTTTTCTGTGTGTCTGCTGCTTTTAGTTTCCATTTATAAAGGACTCCAGCAAGAGGACTAAGATCCATCCTGGGTCACATTTCACTGAAGTAATCCAATGAAAGGCTCCCCAGCTGAATCCAATCCAATCAAAGGGTCCCACATCCATAGGAATGCATTAGCTTCAAGAACATGATCTTTCCTGGGATCCACAAAAAGCTTCATACTGCCACAATCATCATATTTTTCACACAGTATATAACAGAAGTTACAATTGTATACATAAAAAAAGGATGAACTACTGATACATGAACACTATGGATGGATCTCAACTGCCTTATGTTAGGTCAGTGTGTGATTTTGTTCCCCAAGAGACATTTTTCAATGTTTGAAGACATTTTTGGCAGTGACAATTGGAGAGGGAGGTGCTACTGGAATCTGGTGGGTAGAGGCCAGAGGTACTACTAAACATTCTTACAATGCACAGGACAGCCTTCCTCAACAAAGAATTGTTTGGTTCACAATGTCAACCATGCTGAGGTTGAGAAATCCTGTGCCAAGTGAAAGAAGCCAGACTCAAAAGGCTATCTATGGTATAATTCCATTTATATGACATTCTGGAAAAAGCAAAACTATAGTGAGGGGAAATACATCAGTGGTTGACAGGACTGGGCATAAGGGGAAAGGATTGACTTCAAAGGGAATTTGGGAGATGATGAAAATTCTTTATCTTGATTGTGGTGGTGGTTACATATAAAACGTGTTTTCAAAAACTCAAGGAAATGTACCCTAAAAAGAGTAAATTTTATCATATATAAATTATGCCTAAAAATGAAACAAAACAAAACTAACTCTATTTGAAACAAAGCAATTCTGGAGAAAGGTGGATAAAAGAAAAAAAAAAGCAGCCTCCAAAAAAAGGGGGGGAGGGGGGTGGAGAATGGAGGAACAAGTGGGTAAGAAAAGAAACAAAGGGAAACAGAAAAAGATTTTTGTTTTTCAAAACTAAATTATTGATTTTCCTTCAGCTTATAACCTGTTCCTACCTCAGAAAATGACACCGTATCCAATGTTACTCATTTGCTGTTGTTGACCAATACTTATTTTTAACAACTTTATTGGGGTATAACTGACATACAATGAACTGTAAAAGTTTAATGTATACAATTTGATAAGTCTTGACATACTTATTAAGCCATTATCACAGTCATAATGAACATCTCCGTCATCCTTGAAAGTTTCTTGATGTCTCTCTGCTCTTTCTTGCCGGTGGTAGGCTGAATTATGTGCTCCAATTTGGACATGCCTGTGGGTATGAGCCCATTGTAAATAGGACCTCTTGAAGATGTTAACTCTAGTTAAGGTGTGCCTACCTGAATGAGGGGTCTTAATCGGCATTACTGGAGTCCTCATAAAGAGAAACACAGGCCAAGTCCACACAGAAGGAAGCCAGAAGCCAGTGGGAACCAGAAGTGGAGAAAGGAGTGACGGCCTTTCTCCACATGACAGGAGGCAGCTATGCAAACCCAGGAAACCCAAGGACTGCTGGTGGCCAGCACCAGAGGAGAGACTCCAGGAGACAGCAAGTCCTGCAGATACCTTGATTTTGGACTTCTTCTAGCCTGGCAAGTGAAAACACTGCCCTTCCCTGAATTTCTCCATCCCTATGTACGACTGAATAATGATGCCTCAGTTCACTTATCTGAAAAAATAATAACTACTGATTGCACAGTGTTGCTATATGAATTTAAATGAGATGCAAGCATAGACAGATCCTTATTACACACCTGCTTTCTCTCTTTAGGTGGCAGATGCTATTGTATAATGAAAAAGACACTGAATGTAACAGCAGAAGACCTGGATTCTATGCTCTAATTTGCCACTTATTCTTAGAGTTGGGGTTAGAGTGGAGTTTAATGACTAAATAAATGTCACAAGCAATGAGAATATGCTCAATAAATGTTTATGGAATGAATGAAAGAATGCACCAGCTCTGTGCCAGGTGCTCTAAGCACCTTGACAAGCTTAGAAATCTAGCTTTAGAGACAAGAACAATACAAGTGAAAGAAATAGCAATAAATTAATGACAAAATAATGTGGCATTAAATACAAATGCACTTTAAACTTAAATACATCTCAAATCAAATTTCTTTTCTTCCCCAGAAAACGCACTCCTCTTCCTGAAAACCGTAAGCTAATGGCTGCTCCCACTGTCCACTTAGTCACCCAAACCAGAAACCTCAGGTGCATCTTCAGCTTCTCGCTGTCTCTCAACTTCACATTCAATTCCAAAGATACAGTCATATCAATTCAACTTCAAATCATTGCTTGATGCTCTTACCTCCTCTTCATCTCCACAGCAACAGGCAAGTTCCAGCTCTCATCAGTTCTTATAGCGACTACTTCAGAAGCCTACTAATGGTTCTCCCACCACTGGTTTCTCTTCTCGGCAATCTAATACCTTCCTGAAACATCATGTTACTTCCTTGTGTCAATTCTCTGCTAACTCTCTATCACACCAAGATAAATCACACTTACTTCATTTAAAAACTTTTTATGACTTGAACTAAGTTTACCTTGCCAGTCTCTCATCACTCCTCTACCCACACCTGAAGTTTCAACCATACCAGTGGGTTCTCCTTTCTCTGGGTGCATCAAAAACTATTTTATTCCTATGTCCTTTTACAGGTTCCTTCTGGCTGGAGGGTCAGACCAGAGGCATCCTGCTCTTGCTGAAGAACTCCCATTCACTCATCAAGTCCCACTTCAAAGTTTCCTTTCCTGATTTAATCAAGGAGAAGTGGCCATTCTCTCCTCTGTACTCCCTCAGAACATATTATGCTCTTAAATTTTTAAATACTATTATTTGTCTGTCTGCCACCCTTACTAATCTATAATTAAGTAAAAAAAAAAAAAAGAAACATTTTTAAAGCTTACTTTGCTCATCTTTCTCCTCCTGATAGTATGCCTAGCCCACTGTTAGAGCTCCATAACTATTTGAGAATAAATAATTTAAGGACTGCCTCTGGGTTCTTCAGGCCCAACCTCTGTGGGGACTCAAGGAATATTGATCAACTTGACCTTTATTGTCCATTGGCTCCAGGGGAAAGATCCAACAGGAGATCTGATGTTAGGAGTACTTTCTGGCTGTCACAAGGTCCTTACTTCCTTGGGGTCACTGAGGAGGGCTTTAGTCCAGCCCATTTCAAGTCCAGAGGGTGTGGAGGATTTTCAAGTGGGCTTCTTGGACAACTCAACTCATCCCCAAGTCATATTAGCCTCTAAAATCTTAGGACGGATCCCACAGTCGTCTGGCAGCCAACAAAGAGTACCTGAGACCTCTTCTTTGGAGCAGATCTCTTCTTCACAGTCTCTGAGTTTTTAGCTTATTCTCCCTACCCTTGTCATACCACGAGATGCCCCTCCTTAGGCTGTCAGTCACTCTGTGGTCCAACTGCTGGGTGGGGGTGCAAAAGTTACTTGGGATCTTGTAGGTTGAGAAGGAAAGATAGAATGTTAAGATGAAGGCCTGTTTTGAGATTGGAATGTCTAAAAAAATTAATGTCCCCAGGTAGAAAGGTAAACGGGCTAGCAGAATTCAACACCTAAACATGGTATAGAGCAGGGGTTCTTAACAAGGTGTCAATGAGTTTGAATTTAAATTTAAAAAAAACACCACTATTCCTGCGGGGATGTGTTGGTGTGGGGTGTGATATATTTATTAAATAATACACAGTATAATGTGGACTTAGTAAAAGGTCTGTGGTTTTCACTTGACTGGCAAAGAGGTCCATGGAACAAAAAAGGTTAAGAACTCCTGGTATAGAACATCTTCCTAAGGTACATTTCAATGTTTAATTCCATCAGCCTCAAAGGCAGAAAGTGGAGGAAGGAGGAGCAGAGGGAAGTGAAGATAGAGTTGGGGGGAGACTGGACTGAGTTGAGGAGACAACCAATGAGACCACCAGAGGAATTGTGAGGGCCTGAATTAAGGCAGCAGCTCTTGGATTCAGGCCTAGATAACTGGGTGGTTGGGAGGGGAAAGATAGAGCAGGTTTTAGGAAAAGATAATGACCAGTTTGGATTATGCTGAGTTTGGTTTGGCACCATCAGCTCTTACCTGTTTCCTACCTCGGCATACATATTCATATGGTCTGGTTTCTGCATCATCATCTGACCAGCCCTTCTCATTGCTCCAAAGTTCTCAATGTGGCCTGTGGGGCTTTGCCTTCTCTATCTCTGTCCACCCTCCAGCCTCATCTTCAGACACTCTTTCTTAACCACTGTACTCCAGTCACAATGCTCTCAAATCACTTCCTAGTCATACTCAACTCCTTCCTGCTCCAAGCTGTGACCATTCTCAGGAAAGCTCTTCTCCTTTTCTTGCTCCTCTTCTCTTCATAACTACTCATTCTTCAGAACTCAGCTTAAATTTCATAGCTCCTGTGATCCTGCTGCTAGAGACTTTCCTTAAACCTCTACCACTCCATCCCCTCCACCCATCATTAAAGTAGGGAAGGTCCCCCAGTTATCTGCTCCATTGGTCTTCTGCATGCATTCTTCTGGAATGTACTAATCTAATTAACATTCATTATAATCATTATAATGTCTATTACAATGATTGTATTTGATAATCATTATTTGTAATGATTTGTGGAACTATTTGTTTGTGGTCTATCTCTCCTGATAGTTTATGAGCTCCATCAGGACAGGGAGCCTATCTGTTTTGCTCTTGCTTTTGTCCACACTGCCTGGCATATAGTTGGTTCTGGAGACAGAGAGGAGAGACTGAGAGAATAGAAGGATGAATAACATCACCGGAGATTCTAGCACATAGTCGGATCTAGAACCCAGCAGGGATTTGAGATATAAATCTGGGGCCCATCAGCACAAAGGGTTTTTTCTTCAGAGATGGAGAAAAATGAGATTGCCTGGGGAAAATGCATACAGTGAGACAAGATGGAGGCAAGAAAGGAAACCTTGGGGAGCATCAGCATTTCAGATGGCCACATGAGTGAGGAAAGAGAACATCTCTAAAGGAGTTTGGCATGAAGGCGCTGCAAAAGAATTGGAAGGAAAACAGCGGAGGACATAAAGCAACAGGAAAGAAATGTCAAGTGCTCCCAAGAGGTAGAGCATGAGAAGAAGCCAGGTTTACAGGCAATTCAGAGGATAAAGGAACAAACTAAATGACATCAAGGGGAAACAACCAGACCACTGCAGAACATGGGGCATTCTACAAGACAATCAAGATGGTCTCTTAAAAAAAAAAATCAAGGTCACTAAGAAAAAAAAAAGTGATGGGGAAATTCTAGATTCAAAGAGGTTAAGGAGACTCAACTACATAAATACACTTATTGGATCATGGATCAAGAAAAAAATAGGACAGCTATAAAGCTAACTGTGGGGATATGTGGGGGAAGAGCTTTCCAAGAAGAGGGAACCGTTGGTGCAAAGGCCCAGAGGCAGGACCCTGGAACTGCAAGGAGGCCAGTGTGGCCAGAAGGGAGTGAGCAAATTGGGGGAGGTAGAGCCCATAGGGTCTTGGGCACTATTATAAGGACTTTGGACTTGTCTCGATTTTCAGTATAAGTTTGAGGTGTCTATTCGACATCCAGGTGAAGATGCTGAGCAGGCAGTTGGGCACACAAATCTGAAATTCAAGGAAGAAGCCAGGAAAGTAGATAAAAAATGTGAGAGTCATGAGCATATTCGATGATTTCAAAGCCACGAGGCTGGATGAGATCTGCAAGGGTATATGAGTATAAAGAAGTGAACTCCAGGGCACCCAAAGCACGAGGTCAGGAGAAAAGGAGGGCCCAGCCATGGCGATCTGGAGCACTGGCCGGTGTGGACAAAGGCCAAGGGAAAGTGGTGCCCGGAAGCCAAGCCAGGAAATCATCTCCAGTAAGAGGGTGACCTCCTGGTCCATGCTGCTGGTGGGTGAAGGAAGGTGGCGCCATGTAGGTTCATCCATGTGGAGTCACGGTTGGACCTTGGCAGGGTCGTTTTGGTGGAGTGGGATGGGAAAAGCCCAACCCAATCGCGTGTAGGCGAGATTCAGAAAAGAATGAGTGAAGAGATTTGAGTACAGACAATGGAAACGGGAGCAAAAAGGTGGGGTCATGGCCAAAGGGGAAGTGGGGTTAAGAGAAGGTTTTGGCCATTTGTGTGATTGGAGAAATGACAGCAAGTCCAGGTGCTGATGGGTCTGAGTGGGCGTGTGAGTGAGTGAGTGAAGGCAGGTACAACATCAAGGGAGGGCTCCCTGCCATATCAAAGAGACTGAGCAGGTTTGTAGGCCGAGAGGAATTCCAGGCCAAGGGTAACAGCCAGGAGCGAGCAGGGAGAGGAGAGAACAGAAGGGCCAGGGAGCTGGGCCTCACTGGCCTCTCTGCCTCTACTTGCCCTCTATGTCCTACCCTCCCATTGATATCAGATGCTTGGCTTTCCTGCCAGCTGCTTTGCCTGGAGCCCAATTAAGTCAAAGACACAAATTTGTCCTGCTGTGGCCCCACGAAGTCTGGCCTCAGGGCTGCAACCCATTTGGAAAACGTTTTAATTTCATTTGTGTGTTTTTTCAATTTGGTTATTAAGTGCCGTTTGCACATGGACAGGGGAAAGGCCTGTTTTGATTCGCTGATTCCCTTCCTCCCTGGTCTACGTGCCTCCCTGGTGAGTAATGGGGAGGCTGCTTTTCTGAAACACAAGGGAAAACTTTCAGCAAATTGCAAAAGCATGTTCCTTCCTTGAAAAATCCTTTCGCACTTCTTTTTTAAAGTCATGAAAAGCCTCCATTAAAATACTTTAAAAGGCCTTAACTTTCTTTGTTCTCTGCACCAAACTTTCTTTTTCTCTCTTAAGGGGATATATAATTTAAAGGGATAATAAACAAAACCTAAAACCAGAGGGATGAGTGATGTATTGAAGGGAATGAAACAAACTTTAGAAATGTCAGAGGTTTGCAGGTTGGAGGTGCCAAGGAAGGGGAAATTTCCATCTGCATTTTCATAGGATGACAGCCTGACAGCCTGGCAAACCCCCTCCATCCTCCATGCACGCAGACACACACACACACACACACACCCACACCCACACACACACATGCTTTAGGTTTCTTTCTAAACTTATTTACATTCAGCACAGAGCTAGGGCAGCAGGGCAGACAGAAACAGTGAACTAAGGCTCAGGAAGATATATTTTAGGGGCCTGAAAAATAAGGGGAGTAGGAGATGGGGAAATCAGAACCGGAGTTGCCAAGGATTTGCAAAGACTAGAGCAGGGTGTCATCTAGGCGGAGAAATGCAGACAGCTCTTCTAGGGGATGGGAGGCCTTATAAGGAGTTTCCCTCTGCAGAGAGAGGCATCTGTCCTGCTTTGAGTCTTTGTCTGACTTTGGCTTTCGGAATATGTGCCGGGGGAGGGAGGAGCAGAGGCTGGGGGTGCTGCAGCTTAGTGACTGCCTGGGAGAGGCCAGCCAGGGGACGCTCAGGGCTCGGGGGCCGGGACACTGCCTTGGCCCATTACTGGTTCCATCCCTGTTGTGGGAACTGGCCTGCCTCAGTCGATGTCTGAGTCCCATCTGGGGCTGCACGTCTGACGCACCTGTCATTAGCACTCTTGGCTTCAAAATTGGCCAAGTGATGATGGTGATCCCCCTCCCCATTTCTCTCTCTGGAGCACCCTCTTCCCTCCCACCTGCCCTTCATCTTATTTCCTCTCTCACTCCACCCAAAAGGACTCCCAGCAAGAGATTGAGAACTAGCAGGAAGCTGCATTTTGACGAAAACTTGAGACTGAGAAGTGACGTTTGATTCCCTGGAGGATTGATGGCTTGGAGGAAGGAGCAGAAGAGGTGAAGCCTGGAAGGATGTCTCCAGTCCCTGAAATCCTGGGTCATACCCGGTGGTACAGAAGGCTGCTTTGCTCCTGTCCCTTCCTAGTTCAATAACACACTCTTGGAGGACAGCGACTCAGCCGACTGGGGCGGCGGCTGCTGAGCTTCTGGGGATGCTCCAGAGAGCCTGGTACTCAGTTCTCCAGCTCTAACCACAGGCAGAAAGGAGCTTTAAATCTCTCTGGGCCTCGGGGCACTTCATCTGCTACAGAGGAGAACAGGCAGCCACACACTCTCTGCAGATGTGCCCCCAGGGACTGGGCTGGACCAAAGAAGCCTCTGGTTTCTGCTGCTAAGGAAGCTGTCCTGCCCTGCCCCTGCCAACCCCCTGGCCTGACACACCTTCCTGCCCTGCCTGGCCCCTGCCTGCTTCTTCTCCCCTCTCCCCAGCTGGCCCAGTTGTCTTCTCTCTGTTCCCCTTTCTTCCTGCTCCCTTTTTCTTTCTCTTCCTCTTTCTGCCCCTCTGATCTTCAGATTCCCCTTCTCCTTCCTGCTCCCTTTGGCAAAGAGCCGGGAGTAACCAAGAGTTAGCTTCAGTGGCCTCAAGCTCGGGAGTGGTTCCTGCTAAGCAGTGGTTTCCTTGGAAGGAAGGCCCTTCATCACACTCTAGACTTAGTGGGATTTTTTTTCCCCCCAGAAACACCCTCAAGGGCACTCAGGGGAGAGTGAGACAATAACTGTGTCTTCTTTTGTGCTAGCCCCAAGTATAACCCCAGCCCAGACAACTTGCCTCCTCCAGCCCATTTTGCAAATGGGGAAACCGAGGGTCTGAGAGACAAAGTAACTTGTTCTCCAGAATTTCTGCTGTTGTACCTAAGGGACCACTTACTAAATGCACTGAATTCCATCTTCTTCTTAGGAAAGATCTGGTCCACTTGGCTGCCTGAGAGTCATTAACAGTCAATTCTCTGACACGCCCACCTTCTGCATCCCCTCGTGGAGACACCAGCTTCCTCAGGTTTTCTCTGCCTCTTCCCCACACTCCAATTTAGCATCAGACTGGTCTACAGGTTGGATCATTCCATATGCCAAACTCCAAAGGAATCAATTGTGGGCAAGCAAGATTATTTGTGTTTTGACACAGTTGCCAGCTCCTCAAGCTTTCCTCTCCAGCCCCCTGAACATACAATGCATTTGTACACGCTTGCCATGGAATTGTTTCAGTTTTGTGAAACCAGGACTGGCGGCCCCGTGCCATGAGGCTGCTCCCTCGATTAATTTGGGGGCATGGGGAACCTAATAAAGAAGTTGTATTAAATGCAAAGGTGATCATCACGTTCAAATGTCCCCGTGGAGAAGCCTAGGCCAGATCCCTGTAATTATTCATCTGAACTAACTGGTCCTTTGCGGGGAGATGAGTGAAAGCAGAGTTTGTTCGGGCAGCCAGGAGAAGCCGTCCCCACCCCCCTTGGCCCTTGGAAGGCTCTTTTGAGGGCATGCTGGGTTTTACTCACGCCAATGGCTGTTTCCTATCTGGGCCGATGGGCTTGACCGAGCAATTGCCACACAGCCGGCACACGCTGCACAACGTGGTTAGGAGGGAGTGTTTATGGGACTCGCTGCTAATGACTCCCATTTATGGAACATGTGCGGAGCAGCTGAGTGGGGCCAGCCAAGACAGGGCAGCAATAAGGCCTGGAGTTTGCAGCCTGTCTGCACGCAAGAGATCTCCTAGGCAGCTGCAGTGGATGGCGCTTGCAGAAGCTTCTGGGGGAATCTGAGGCTTGTCACAATTCAGATGTCTCAGTGCAAATGATGCCCAAAGGTGGCTTTGCAAGGGAAGTTGCTGTCCAGACTGATTGAACGAGGCTAATAATAAAAGTTGCCGCTGTTATAAGAATAAATGCTTCATGCCAGACTTTGTGGCAAGCATGCACATGCATTTATTTTTTTTCATTTAATCCTCACAACAAGCCTATGAGGTTGGTACTTTTTTTTTTTTTAATTATCTTCCTTGTACAGAAGAGGAAACAGGCTCAGAGAGATGAAGTATTTTACTGAATGCCCCACAGCTGAGATTTCAACTTTGAGCCCAGTTAGGTGTTGGAAAAGTAAGTTCTGGAGGTTCACTGGCTTCATTTTACAATCAGTTAAGGCAGGATGGCCTGGAAGGTTAATACCACTATGCATGTTGGTATTAGAAAGAACTAGATTTTGAGCTCCAGCTCAGCTCCTTCCACATCACTCCACAAGCCTCAGTTTCCTCACTGAAAATGGGATTAGTAACAACATACGTACAACGAGGATTGTGGGAAGCCTCAGCCCACAGAACAGCCTGGTCTGCGTGCAGTCTTGGCAGGCAGCAGTCCTGGGCCAGCTCCCTGCTTTTGCAGCTTTCCAGCTCTGAGGCCTTAGATAAGTCACCAACAGCCCTGAGCCTTAGTTTCCTTGTCAGTAAAATGGGGGCAATGAGAGGACTAACCTCCCAGAGTGAGGTGTGAGGAACAGAGAAGCCGATACGTGTAAAACACCTTTGGCATTTTCCAAGGCACCACGGAACTGCTACTTGTAGTTTTTGGAAACCCTACTTTGCTTTCTCCCTCCTGAGCACAGCCGCCCAGCTCCTCACACGCAGTCGTGAGCAGGAAAAGAAACCGAAAACCGACTTTCAAAGTTCTTGTGCACTCCAGGGGGACAATGGGACCAACAAAAACAAAGCTCTCATTAAAAACAAAACTGATGTGTCCATATACAGACATACTTGTAGATAATCACTTGCAGCCGTGCAGAGACGTGCACAGAGGCTGCGGGGTTTTGCTGGAGTGCTTGGGGTGACATCCTCCATCTGGGAAGCTTTCTGGAAGGAGAGGGATTGGGAACTCACCGGTGCGGGAGCTCGACTTTGTTTCATCATTTTTATCCCCTGTGCCCAGAACACAGTAGGTGCCCAATGCATGCTTACTGAACAAGAACAGGAAGTGGGGAGCGGGGATTCCAAGCAGGGATTCCAAGCAGGGGAAATGAACAAACAGTGTGGTGGTGACTCAGAGGTGGGGCAGGCTTTCCACCAAATGCTCAAGGCATGAGTTTATTTTTCTTCAGTGTTTTCTGCCAGGGCTTGGCCCATGATAGTTATCCCTTGGGGGGAGGGGGGGAGCAAGAGGGAGAGAGAGGGAGCATTTTATTTATGCGGAGTTGTTAAATCCACCTTCACGTGTATTTCCACGGAAAACCACGCCTAACACGAGCCCCCAGCAGTAGGCAGGGGAAAGACTTCTCCTGTTAGGCACAGTCCCTCTTGGTTGCCTCCCCCAGATCTGTTTCCCCTTCTCTCTTGCTTGCAGTACCCCAATTTTGCTCCAGAGCCACTCCTCAGGGACAGTTACGCTGGTGGCTTTGTAATTGTATCAGCACGGCTTGGCTGAACTTGGTTTCCCAGAATCCTCTTTCCTGTATATTTCCAGTTGGGCCTCAAGAGATATTTTTGCCTGCACTTTGGAAGGCAAGGGTGAAGCTGAGAAGGCCAGGGCAGGGTCACCCAGTTCATTGGCAAGGAGTGGTGGCTGGGCCCGCAACTTTGTCCGGATCCTCCTTCAACTTCTCCAATTCCTTGGGCAGCTCTGTGCTGAGCTCAAGGATGATAAAGAGCACCAGCTTCTCCTGCAGAGCATCAAGCCTGGAGGCAGTGAGAACTGACGTGGGCTCCAGTCCACCCTGTGGGTTCCAGCACAGGCTCGTGAATTTCAGCCTGTCCCTTTACTTCCATCTTCCCTTCCCCATTGCCTGCCCCGAGGCAGATGCAAGCTGCAACATCAGATGCAAAGACAGCACCTCCTTAGGGACCATTTAACCAGCCTCCACATTTGTGGAAGGCTATACATCCCTTATGATAGATTTATATGTAGAATCGCCTTCTGGTGTTCTGCCTCTCTGACTGAGCCCTAACTGATATAGATGCAATATCTCCAGCTTAGAAGTAGATTCTGATTGTTCCTAGGGCCCTCCCTGGTATAGGTGTGATATAGGTGTGGGCATGTGACATGGCTCCAGCCATTGATGGGAAATCAGCAGAGGGGTGGGGGCTTCTGGAAAAGGCATCCTTGCTCCTCTAAAGAGACACAAAGAAAAGACAGTTCTCTTCTCCCACTGGACATTGTTATATCTGGATATTCTGCTTGGAATTGAGGCAGCCATTTTGTAACCATGAGGGACTTTACCCAGAGGACCAAGCTGAAGACCAAGGTAGAGAGAAAAGATGGAAAGAGCCTGTGTCCTTGATGATTGCTGTAGGTTGAATTATGTTCCCCAAAAAGATATATTGGGGGAGAGCAGACGTGGCTCAAGTGGTTGAGTTCCCACCTTCCACATGGGAGGTCCTGGGTTCGGTTCCCGATGCCTCCTGAAAAAAAACAAAAATGAACAACAAGCAAAACAAACAAAAATGTCAACTCAGGGAAACCAATGTGGCTCAGTGGTTGAACACCAGCTTCCCACATACAAGGTCCCACGTTTAATCCGCGGTCCCCAGTTAGCTCAAAAAAAAAAAAAAAAAAAAGATATTGAAGTCCTAAACCCCAGAGCCTCAGAACGTGACCTTGTTTGGAAATAAGGTATGACTGCAGATGGAATTAGTTAAATTAAGATGAGCTCATTCTGGAGTAGAGTGGGCCCTACATCCCATAAGATTGGTGTCCTTATAAGAAGAGGAGAATGCTATGTGAAAATGGAGACAAGAAGGCCATGTGATAAAGGTGGCAGAGACTGAAGTGCATCAGCTGCAAGTCAAGTAATGCCACAGACTGCCAGGAAACCACCAGAAGCTAGAAGAGGCAAGAGAGGGGTCTCCCCTAAAAGTTTCAGAGAGAACATAGCCCTGCTGACACCTTGATTTCAGGCTTCTGGCCTCCAGAACTGAGACAATAAATTTCTGTAGTTTTAAGCTGCCCAGTTTGTGACACTTTGTCACATACAGCAGCCCTAGGAAGCTAAGACAGTGGTGGAGTTGAGCAGATGAATGAAACTTCCTAGAAGCTGCCTTCCAGTTTTGTGAGATAATGTGTGTGCTCCTTGTTAAAACCAGTTGAGGCAGGGTTTCCTGTTTCTTAGGGGCAAAAACATCCTACTTCAATTCCCACTCCCCAAAAAAGCCTCCAATTTTCTTCTTGCAGTGGGCACCAGAGTCACTCCATGCACCAGGAGCTTTTCCAAATGTCAGTTTCCAGAGATCTTATTATCTGTCCCTTACCCCATGCTTGGTTTTCTCACCAGGAAGAATGGAAGATGCACCCTCCAGCAAGCAACAGAGCATTTAAAAGTAATAGGATTACCCACAATAAAAAATAAATAAATTAACAACAACAACAAAAAAGTAATAGGATTATCAAGATGGTTTCCATATTATGGCCCAAGGAAAAAGGGGATGAGGCTATAATTATGGTAATTATCAGACTCAAGTACTATATGAAGAGGATGAAAGTAACAAAACTCCTAACTCAAACGGCTATGTTGTGGCACTGGCTCCTTACCTCTTATCTCTCAACTCCAAGCCCACGCTGCTGGACTGTGCTCTGTGGTGCCGGGGGCTGGTACCCTGCGAGCCACATTTCCTGGGCTCTCGTGCCAGCTGGCTCCCTGTGAGGGTCTGCCCATAGGAGGCACCGGAGGGAGCCTGGGAGGCAGGGAAGAGGAGGAGGACTTCATTGCTGTCCTCCAGGTCCTGGCAGCATTTGTGAAGTAGGAGCAGACTGTGGGCTCCACCACTAGCTCCTTTTCCCCTGTGCACCCTCCACCAGGCCCCTGCAGAGAAGAAGCTGCACAGGCTTCCTCGTCCACTGGGCCACACACTTGGATGTCAGAGCACCTCTGCCCCACTATCTTGACTGTCGGGGCACCTGTCAAATCTTCTGGCCCCTACTCTGTGGTCCAAGCACTTCAGGGGTCGGAACACAAGGGAGGTAGTTTCCCTCCAAGGACCCAGAGCCAGTCCCGCAAGACCCCTTCCAAGGTCTTGGGTTCTGATAACCATCCTCTCCCCTTTTTCTGTTGGCCCTAAAAATTATTACTCTCTGGATAATTGCAACATCTCCCTTTTGATTTTTCACTGGAAGAAAATTTTTTCTGGTATTAAATCCCTTGTGTCTGAAAGATCTGGTGCTCTTTCTCTTTTCCTTGACCGGCCCTCAACTGAAAGAGTCAAGGTATTGGCTCATGAAACCCCAGAGTCCACATCAGGGAGGTCTGCAGGCACAATTTATTCCAGAGGGTCCAAATATTATTAGGGCCCCACTCTGTCTTCCCACATTTTACAACCCCAGTCTCTTCCGTATGTGGGTTATGTCTTCAGACTAGCTTCCCTCTAGGTAGCAGAAACGACTGCAGCAGGTAGCAAATTCTGCAGATTCCTCTCATCTACAAGCCACACCTCTTCTGAGGAAGAGAGGGAATTCCTTTGTCCCAGATTTCCAAACAAGATGGCTGGACTTCACTTTGCTGGGGCTGGCTGAGGCCCTTTGCCCACCGCTGACCCCGGCGCTGTGGCCAGGATAGTGCTCGTTCCTAAGGCCAGGGGTGGAGTTCATGTCCCCGGAGCCCATGAGTCCATTAATGGGAATCAGGGTGTCATGGGAAGGTGCATGGGAATGCCAGAGAGAGTAACACCCATCCCTACACTTCATCCAGACTGTCCTGGCAGTCCCAATGTCATACTGCTGTTGTTTTGTGTTTTGTATTTTTGTAATACAATACCTTTAAAAAATAGATAACCAAGTGTGATTTGATTTCTATTCCCATTTCACATATCTTCACAAGTGAGAAATAGCACTTTGGTCAGCCCTGTGTCTGTCCCGATTTAGGTTTCAGAGGCTATGTTCTTCCGAGTCGTGAGGAAAGTACAAACCGAGGAGCTTGGAGTCTCTTTGTGGTCAGAGAAATGATAAGGAAGACAGACACCAACCACATTTACCAGGAAGTCGTTGCCTATTTTAACCTTAAATTAATTCATGTTCAGTGGAAACATAACCTGAGAGAGCTCATTTCTGTCTCATCCATCGATAAGCTCACCCCAGACACAGAGTGTCAAAGACAACGCATGAGCCTGCTGGCAGCCAGCGCAGCTTTACAAATCGCCTCACGTGTGATCGACCCTCAGTTTTCCTTAGGAGCCAAGTTGTTCTTTGAGATAAACCAGTGTTGTTGTTTTTTTCCTCTTCCTCCCCTTCTCTTGCCCTCCCTCTTTTTCAGCAGACAAAAGAATTAAGGTCTGGGGAGAATAATTTGTTTGTACAAAGACATAGAGCAAGGCCAAGGCCCAGTCTAAGTCAGAACATAAACGGTTTTTAGCACCCAGGCCGTGTCCCAACACAAGACCCTCTTGTTATCCAAATGAGCTACATTCTCTCAGGAAATCCTGGGATCTTTGGCTATGCCCTTCAAGGGCAGCATTTGAGCTTTAAAAATGTATTTAATCTCGTTATTATCATCTTCCTGAATTAATTCTATCGGGGAATAACATTACCTAATATTTAAATAGCCCTTACCATGTGTCAGGCAGTTCTCTAAGCCCTTTACAGTTATTAGTTTATTTTATCCTCACAACAGTCCTGTGAAAAAGATGCTATTATTATCACCCACATTGTACAGATGAGGAAACTGAGGCACAGGGAGGTTGAGCAATTGGCCCACAATCACACAGCCAGCAAGGGTAAGCTCTGGGATTTGAACCCAGGTAAGCTATGCTCCTGGCATGCCACAAGCTCTGTCAGAGGGAGGAGAAAGTGAGCTGAAGAGAATGGAGGCAGGCAGTGGAGAGAGATACAGAGAAGAGAGGGAGGGCAAAGCCTTGCCTACTGTATTCTTGTGCTTAGTATCCCATAGGTACATTTTCCACCCAAAAGTTATGCTCCAATATTTTCATTCCCTTTTAGTCAAAGTTCTAGATTAATTCTGGCCACTACCAAAGTACTGTCTTGATTCCTAGAGATGTTGTAACAAAGTTGCACAGACTGAGTAGCTTAAAACAACAGAAATTTATTGTCTCACAGTTCCAGGGACTAAAGACCCAAAATCAAGATGTCAGCAGGACCATGGTTCCTTTGAAGTCCAAAGTCCATAGGGAAGAATCTATCCCATGCCTGGCCCAGCTTCTGGTAGTGGCTTGCCAGCAATCCATGGCATTCTCGGCCTCTTTTGTCACATGGCGTTCTCCCCTCTGTCTCTCTGTCTGTGACCAGATCTCCCCTCCTTATAAGGACCCCAGTCATATTGGCTTAGGGCCCACCCTCATCCAGCTTGGCCCCATCCTAACTAATCACATCTTCAAAGACCCTATTTCCAAGTAATGTCACAGTCACAGGACCAGGGGTTAGGACTTAAACGTGTCTTTTGGGGGGATGCAATGCACTCCATCACAGGTACCTTAGTTAGAAGATCCATGCCAGCAAGGAAGGTTGCCATGGCAGTTTTCCTGTGTCTCAGGAGAAGGTGACAACATCAAGTTTAAAAAACCCACCAGGAGTGTACCCTTCAGCCTCTAAATGATAACTCGGCAGCCTTAGCATCTAAGCTGAGCAAGGTGACTCCTTTTACATCCACAGCTCTAGTGAACCCACTGCAAGCACCTAGTCGTGCTCAAGTGGCCGGGAAGCATGCAGCTGCAGGAGCTCCTGCACAGAGTCATTAAGAGTTGTGGATTAAGAGTTGATCTGACTCATCTGTAATGACTTAAGTAAAAATAATCTTTTCCCCTTCTCCGATCAAACCAACTTGCAAGGAAGATGCTGAAACTCAGTATGCCTCCATATGTGTTCTGCTTAACACCCATTAATTGAGTTCCTTCTGCATGCCTGGGACTGTGCTGAACAAGGGATCTTCTAAAATGCAAGAAACATAGTCCCTGGCCTGAAGAAGCACATGTTGCTGGATATAACAGGCTGACCAGCTATATAAGAGCTGGTAAAGAACAGTGGACTCAAATTTTTTTGGACATGCATCTCTAGTATTAAAATGTTGAGGAGATAAGCTAGTCTATGAATATTGCACACACTCCTGGCCATCCTTTCTATTCCCTGGAATGGACCCCCTGACCTGGTAAAAGGGCCTCTGTGAAACCTCCTCCTCCCTAGGTTGTACTTACAGAAGGAGGCTGGGTCTTTAATAAGCCTTCTAGTGTCCTGGAGTTGTCCACAGCCACCACCTGGGCCCTCCCCAATGACTCAAGGCTCGTACACAAAACCCTGCTCAATGAGGGTGCCCTGGCAGCCCAGGTGTGCCCCCCGGGCCCCACTCATGCTCTGGAGGAAAGCAGGCAAGTTTTCCCATCTACTACTCATTATCTTTTTCCTCACTTTACCACCTTTGGGAGTCTGTGGTATATACACTTTCTCTCTCTCTCTCTCTCTCTCTCTCTCTCTCTCTCTCTCACACACACACACACACACACACACAAACACGAACACACACACGTTTATTCTACTTGTCTCTGGTCTCATGAATGATACTTGGGCTTCCGGGAGCACTCCTGGGCAAGCCCCTGCACCTGGAAAGCCTGCCCCCAACTTTCCGCCTAGTGGACCCTCTCCACATCCTGCAGGGTCTCACCCCAAATACCACCTCCCTTGAAAGTTTCTGTGGCAGCCTCCTTGCTCTTCTTCAAACCTAGCTCCCTTCAAGAGATTATGCAATTTTGTAAGAAAACTATGGATAGCTTTAAATGACAATTTAATTCTAGGAAAGGAAAGGAAGTCACTGAACAAAACAAAACAAAACAAAACAAAACCCAAAATGGCACATTTATAAAGAAGCACTGACGAATATTAACAGTAATTTTCCAAGCATGAAATGAAGGGTTAAAAAAAATCACGCCTCTCTGGGTTCGGAGTTAGTTTGGGGCAACATGGTGAAACCAAGAAGGTCAGAATTGTTGGTAAATATGGGACCCGTTACGGCACCTCCCTTAGGAAAATGGTGAAGAAAATCGAAATCAGCCAGCACGCCAAGTACACTTGCTCTTTCTGTGGCAAGACCAAAAAGAAGAGAAAAGCTGTGGGGATCTGGCATTGTGGTTCCTGCATGGAAACAGTAGCTGGTGATGCCTGGGCCTACAGCACCACCTCTGCAGGCACAGTAAAGTCTGCCGTCAGGAGACTGAAGAAATTGAAAGACCAGTAGGAGTGCCACCACTTGAACCATCTCTAGCCTGTAATAAATGGGTTAATTTATGTAAAAAAAAAATCACAACCATTTTTTAAAGGCTGTTCAGAAAGACAAGCCTAAATCCTTACAGCGCTCATTACCTGGCATCATGTTTCTCTTTGCTTTCAGCACTGGAACGCTCTGAGCTGATTGTTGCGCTGATCCTGTAGCTTTCCTCAGCCTGGTTTTGGAAGAGATGTTTGCCGCTGTCCCTATCTCAGCTTCTGTCTTCTGTGAAGAGCTAACCAGGGAGGCAGAGCGAAGGCCTGGAGGGAGCAGGAGCTTTGGGCTCGGCTCTGGGTTCAGGTCCCTGCTCTTTCACCCACTGGTGACATGCCTCTGACTCAGGCTGGGTTCCACCAGAAGCAGCCCCCAAGGTAGAGCGCGAGAGCATGTCGTTCATCTGGGCAGTGAATTCAGGGAACACCAAGCGGGAAGTGGAGGTGTGAGATGGGGAGGTGTATTAGTCAGCCAAAGGGGTGCTGATGCAAAGTATCAGAAATGTGTGGGCTTTTATAAAGGGTATTTATCTGGGGTAAAAGCTTACAGTTACAAGGCCCTAATGAGTCCAACTCAAAGTACCATAAGAGACACTATCTCACCAAAGTCAGCTGCCATGTGTGCTTCTCTGCCTGGTCTCTCCTTCCTTCTTCCTCTTACGTCTCCATGGGTGCAGGTTCTTTCCAACCTCAGCCGTAAGCTGGCATTGGGCTCCTTCCTTCCTGGGCTTTTTCAGCTGCTCAGCTGCAAACTCTCAGGTTAATGGCTCATCTCTCATTGGAGCCCCAGGATCAAACATGACAGAGTGCTCTACTCTTCCGTGTCTTCTTCCGTGTGTCTTCTTGAGTGTCTGAGTCATGCCCTGTTGACATGGTCGAATCAAAGCTCTAATCTTAACAGCTAATTTAATCAAAGACATCTCAGGGTGAATTTAATACAACCAAAGGGGATCACACCCAGAGGAACAGACCAGTTTACAAACATAATCCTTCTCTTTTGGGGGATTCACAAAAATTGTCTCCAACTGCCACAGGAGGGAAGGAAGCCAGCACAGCGTGATCCAATGAGCAGGTGACCACAGAGGGCTTAGCTTACAGGGGCTGCTATAACAAAATATCTCAAGCCAGTTAGCTTAAACAACAGGCATTTGTTGGTTCACAGTTTGGAGGCTAGAAGTCCAAGATCAAGGCATCAGAAGGCCATGCCCTCTCCAAAGTCTGTAGTGTTCTGATGGCAGCTTGCTGGCAGTCATTCTCTTCCTCATCACAGGGTGCTCCGTCTCTTTCTGTCTCCTCCTGTGGTTTGTACTTCCATGCCCAAATTTCCTTTGCTTATGAGGGCTCCAGTCATGTTGGATCGAGGTCCACCCTGACTCGGTTTGGCTTCACTTAATAGGCTGTTTGAAGATCCTGTTCACAAATGAGCTCACACCCACATGACTGGGGGTTAGGGCTTGAACATATCTTTATGGGAGACTTGATCCAATCAACTACAGCAACTGAGGAGTAACCCAAGGGGAACCTTTGGGAGACTGAGTCGAGCATCTGTCAAAGAAGTGCTAGCCAAGGGGTGAGGAGCCTGAGGCCCTGAGCCCCCAGCTCCCCTCAGCCACAGGCGGAGGGCTGTTCCCAGGGGATGGATTCCCACAGCCCAAGCCAAGCTAGCACCTGTGGCCAGAGGAAGCCTTCAGGAAGGGACCTCCCCGCGTCTTCAGGAAGAAGCCCTCAGGAGTGGGGAGCACCCTGAGGAGAAGGCAGGGACAATGGCAGTGCCTGCTACAGACCATAAAAGGAGATGAGAAGAAGAAGAGGGAAAACTTGGATGCCAACTTCAGGGTATGGTTGGAAAACTCAGTGAGGTCATATGTGTGAAACCACTATGTAAATTTTTAAAGTATCCTATATAAATATTTCCATTGGACACTGTCTTACTTTCCTAGGGCCTCTGTAACAAAGTACCACAAACTGGGTGACTTAAAAAACAGACATTTATTGTCTCGCGGCTCTGGAGGCTAGAAGTCCAAAATCAACCTGTTGGCAGGGCCTTCCTCTTCAACTTGTAGGGGAAAATATGCCCTGTGCCTCTTTCCCGGCTTCTGGCGGTGGCCTCCTGGGTTGTCACATGGTGTTCTCCCCTCTGTCTGTCTGTGCCCAAATTTCCTTTTCTTATAAGGACACCAGTCATGACAGAGGAGAGGCCCGCCCTGCACCAGTATGACCTCATTTAACTTGCCTAATTCCATCTGTAAAGACCCCATTTCCAAGTAAGGATCCATTCTAGTACTGGGGGTTAGGACTTCAAGGGATCTGTTTGGGGGACACAGTGCAATCCCTAACAGATGCTACTGATGGTGGTGATGATGATGATGGTAGCAACGAATCCTAAGCTGGGATCTGGACTGATACTGCTTGCTCCGCCTCCCTCTCAGGATCTCTGACCCAGTAGGTTGGGTCCCACCAGTAGATTTTAAGTCTTTACTTGGTAACTTTCCAAGGTGGCTGTAAGTGACATTTCCTCCATTTGGTGCATGGTTTGTCAGAGTGGAAAATGAAACCCTGCTCAGGATCTCCGCTGCCTCCAGCCCGGCACTCACACCTTTCAATAAGTACATGGGAGTGTCTTTTATTTTATTGCTAACATTTTTAAATTCAGCTTTTTAAATAAGTTATATATTTGCAGAGAGAGAAAGAGAGAGAGCTACAGTGGAATTATCCCTGACCCCTATTCACTCAGTTTCTTTCATTCCACAGGTCATTATTTTTATTAGTTTCTTATACAACTTTCCAGAGTTGTGTGTGTGTTTATATTTATTCATATTTATGAAAAATAAATTCTTATTTGACCTCTCTTTTTAAACAAAATGTTCTTTGCTTTAATCTCTCAGCACCATGTCTCTAGCTGTACATAGAGTTTTCTTTCTTTCTCCTTTTGATAGCTCTGTAGTATTCCAGATAGGTCTTGTTGCAGAAAATAATAATCTCTAGCAATCGGTGACTCTCAGCTATGGGCCAGGCACCCTGCTAAGTGCTGAGCACCCATCATCTTATTTAACCCTCACAAAGCCCCAGGAGGTAAGTAGGAACTATTATGACCATCCCATTTTACTGTAAAGAACTGAGGCTCATCAGTAAAGAACAGAGGTTAAGTACCTGGCCCAAATCACACTGCAGGTAAGGGGTGGGCCACCTTGGAGCTGAGCCTCTTAACCACTGCCCCACCTGCCTCTGGAGGAGAGGCCGAGGGACGTCGTTAAGGCAGTGAGCTGTGCCAAGTGTGTGACGGTCCTCGGCATGAGCCTCTCCGCCACCTTGGTTATTTCTTCGACAATAATGCCATATTGTGTTTCGCATGCTTTATTTGATTTGAGTGCCAATTTATATGGTTTCCTGCAGTTTTGCCTTTAAAGCAGGGGTTCTTAACAAGGGGTAATTGAGCTTGAATTGAGATTCAAAAAAACCATTATTCTTTGGGGACGTGTTGGTGCAGGTGTGATATATTTATTAAATAATACACAGTATAGTGTGGACTTAGTAAGGGGTCCGTGGTTTTTACCTGACTGGCAAAGGGGTCTGTGGAACAAAAAAGGTTAAGAACCCCTGCTTTAAAGAATCCCATTTGGGGCACACGTGATTGGCTGAAAGATGTTAAGGACTGGCCTGAGCATTTGCAGGACCTGCTGGTGGGGGGCTGGGAACAGCTGTCCTGAATGAGCTGAGGAAGAGGTGGAGCTGAACACTGGAGAGCCCTGTGGCAGCAGGAAGGGGGCCACATTGTGGGGCCTGGGGCTGGGGCTGGGGCTGGGGCTAGAACTGTGCTGAGGTCAGGGAAAGGTCGAGGGCTCTGGGCCAGGGGAGTGGGTTCAAGGGAGGAAACTGGGAAGGGAGGTGGGGTCAAGAACAGTGTGAGACTTGGAAAGAGTGTCTGGAATCTTCTGGTCCAAGCCCATATTTTTCAGGTGGGGAAACTGAGACCCAGAGTAAGGTAGCAGACATGGTGTTGTCCCCGTGTTTACAGGGTGTGTAGGTCTCCTGATTCCTCTTTCAGTGCACCTTCCACGACCACTCTGAGCACAGAAGCAAATGAAATGGTGTACGTGTGTATGTGTGTGTGTGTGTGTAAACCACTATGTGTGAAGACACAGCATAAGCCGAGGAATGCAGAGTGAGAGGAGTTGGCCAGGAGGAAGAAAAAGAATAAAAATGAAATAAAACCCAGAAATGCATGTGAGTCCCAAAGACTCCCAATCTGGAATTTTGCCTCCTTTAATTCTATGACAGCATTTGACAATACAATGGTATTCATTTTTTTTTTTTTTTTTTTTTTTTTTTTACAACTCCAGCAACTGCAGATTTTAAGGTTCCCAGGCCGTTTGGCAGCTTCACAGAGGCCCCACATGTCCAGACTGTGTGTTGCTGTCAGTGGGCACCCAGCATCCACTTGCCTTTCTTCAGCTAAAGCCCCACTGCACGACATGGGCCGAGAACAGAGGAAGGCCTTTTGCTAGAATTATTGGGGGAATGTTAAGAATTAAAAGACAGGCTCAAGTCCTAATCCCTGGTCCTGTGAATGTGAACATATTGACAAATAGGACCTTTGAAGATGTTATTTGTTAAGATGAGGCCAAACTGGGTTAGGCTGGACCCTAACCTGACTGGTATCTTTAAAAGCAGAGGAAATATGGACACACAAACAGGGAGAACCCAGCCACGTGACAGATGCAGAGACTGAGTTATGCCACAAGCCAAGAAAGGCCATGGATTGCCAGCCACCAACAGATGCCAGGGAGAGGTATGGAGTGGATTTTCTTCTGCTGACACTTTGATTTTGGACTTCCAGCCTCCAGAACTGTGAGGCAATATATTTCAGTTGTTTAAACCAACTAGTCTGTGGTACTTTGTTACAGCAACGCTAGCAAATTCAGAGAGCACCTGGATCCAATTGTGCCTGAAGCATATTATCCCTGGACTTTTACATTAGAGGAGGCATTCAATTATCTTTTCTGTGATATACATAGTGATTAAGAAACAGATTTCTTGGGTTTGAACCCTCAATCTGCCACTTCCTAGTTATATAGCCTTAAGCAAGACACTTAACCTCTCTGGGCCTCAGTATTCTCATCTACAAAAAAGGAAAAAAAATAGGAGTTATCTCAAAGATTTGATATGAAGGTTAAATGAGTTAACAAATGTGAAGCATTTAGAACAGTGATTGACATATAGCTAGCATATTAGTTGCTATTTTATTTTATTTTATTTTATTTTATTGTTAGTTAAGCCAGTAATTTATTAAGGTAGGGAGGGAAGAGAAATGGGAGAAAATAACAGATCACGAGTCCCCTGTAGCAAGTAAGGGGCTGAAGAGTGATAAAGAGGGCTGATTTATAGACTACAGTTTCCCATTATAGATTATAAATGCCCAGGTTTTACTTGCGTATTGATCCATGCAGGGGGTACACGGAGTGAGCAGGGTGCAGAAGCCAAGAGAGAGGGCAGAGCAGGAGCGCAGAAGCGGGAGAGAGATTTGACCTTTCAGTTGCTATTTTAAAGAGGTATATCAGTCAGTATGTTCTGGTAACAAACAATCCCAAAGTAGGGACTTATAACAACATTTTCTTCATTTTTGCTGGTACTTATACACAGCAACTGCTCTGCTTGTCATGGTAACTCAGAGATCCAGGCTGACAAATTAGCTGCAACCTCTAATGATACTGGTCATCATGATCAAGGAAAATAGCATGGAAAAGAATACCCTGACTCTTAAGGTTTCTGAGCAGGAGGGGTACAAGCCACTTCCACTCACGTTTCATTGGCCAAACAAGTCACATGGCTCCAGGTAACTTCAAAGGGGGCAGGAAAGTACAATCCTGCCCTGTTCCTAGAAGGAACAGCCCCAAGGACCATCACATTATAATTGTGTTTTTCTGTAACTGGTTGCGTATTGGACACTTGCAATGGAAAGATTCTCAAGTAATAAGAAACTATACATTTCCCTGGTTTTATACTTACCAGAGTCATGAGCCATGAGTAAGCCATGCTCCATTTAACCCCCTTTGCCCCAGCCCACTCAGACTACTCTGAAGTCTGTTGGTCCAGGCAGTCCATCTTCTAGATGCCAGGATCACATCACCCACATCTCAGCAATCATTTGCAGAGAAGAGGAAAGAAGTTGTATCATGGGCCAAGAGTTACAAATCAAAAAAAGAAGAAAGTATTGAGAGAAAAAACAAAAAGGAGGGAACGTTCTCCTTGAAAGAGGTGGTGTCTTAGATCAAGTTTCCTAAAAGCACATTGAGATGAGGATTCAGTGCAGGTGACTGACTGAGGGAGAGCTCTTATGAGAAAGGAGAAGTGAGGGACCCGGAGAGGGCTGAGGAAGAAACTCAACAAGAACGTGGACTCAGCTGGAGTCTAGTGCAGCCTGATCCTATGGGCAACTCTATAGCACAAGTTGCGCCACAGAGTTGGTCTTCTTTCGAGGCAGGGAAGCTGGTCTTTTGCAGCCCCATTGCAGTAAGTCACTGGCAATGAGTGGAGGTGGGAGTTAAACTTCTGGGAGAGGCAGCTCCTGTTGAGCTGGTCAAGGGTAATTCTCCAAGGAGGGGGTAGCTGTGAGACGTTAGGATCCAACACTCCCAGCAGCTGGAGGATGGGCCCTGGGCAGGGACCAATACCACCCACTCCAAGTGATCAGGAAAGCACGAGCCTCTACCCTCTTTCCTACCGCCTTGGAAGTATGAAACATATTGACATTAGGGGATAAGAAATGGCATCCAATAGTTCCCCACTTGCCTCCTAGGCTAACTATAAATTCTACCCCCAACTTTTATTCAAGGTTTATGCTCCAAGATTCTCAGAAACCTAGCCTATATGAAAAGTCACCTGGAAATTTCCTATTTTATGAATACCTCCTATGCATTTTCTCAGACTGTATCAATCAGGGTTCTCTAGGAAAACAGAACCAACAGGAGATATATATATATAAAGTAAACATTGTGAGATTTGTTAGAGGAATTGGCTCACATAACTGTGGGGATGGGCAAGTCCAAATTCTGTAGGGCAAGCCACAAGCTGGGAACTCTGATGAAGGTTTTCCATGAAGTCTCCAGGAGAAGCTGGCCGCCTGAAGTAGAGATGGAAATTTTATCTTCTGACTGCTGAAATTATCATGTCTCCTTTTAAAGACTTCAACTGATTGGATAAGACTTCTCTCATTGTTGAAGGCAATCTTCTCATTTGACTGAAGATATAATCAGCCATAGATACACTCAAATTACTGATTTAAATTCATGAAATATCCTCACATTAACAATCAGGCCAGTGCTTGCTTGACCAGACAACTGGACACAATAACCTGGCCAAGCTGACACATGAACTTAACCATCATAACCCCCAACTTAAGAAATTCTAGCCACACTTCAAAGTACTTTCAAATACTGCCTACTTCATAAAGTCTTTCCTGATCACTTGACAGAATATGAGCTTTCCCTTATTTGAAACCTCAAGTGCCTCACTATTTGGAGTGGATACCATTCTATGGATTTGAGTCATTTGATACATGTTATTCCCCAAATCTTTTGAGAATTCTTTAGGAGGAAGTGAGTCTTTTTCTCTTTGTAGAATCTAGCAAACACCCTACATAATAAAGGCACTTAATAAATATTTGTGTAGTTGAATAGCTACTTTGGTGAGATTGACTGCCCATGTGTTTTAGTTTGCTAAAGCTGCTGGGAGCAAAATACCAGAAAGGGTTTGGCTTTTAAAAAGGGAATTTATTAGGGTAAAAGCTTACAGTTCCAAGGCTATGAAAATGTCCATATCAAGGCATCATCAGTGATATTGTCTCTAGAGATCCTGTACTCCTGCACATGGCAAGGCAAGATGGCGGTGATCTCCGCTTTCTCCTCCAGCCTCACTTTCTCCCTGGGCTCAGCTGTGGCAATCAGGCATATGGCTCATCTCTTCCTGGGCCTGTCTCTTTAGCTTTGCTCTGCTCAACTGATTCTAGCCTCTGGCCTCTCTCTCAGCCTCTCAGGGCTTCTCTGTCTTTCTGCAGCTGTAGGCAATCCTGGAGTCCTCTCTCACACATGGAAGGGTCAAAATGGAAGCAGTCTTTGTGTATTTCTGCTTACAGTTCTCCACTTACATAAGACTCCAGCAAAAGGGCCAAGACCCAACCTGGGTCACACCTCACTGATGTAGTACAATCAAAGGCCCTAAATTGATCTAATAAAAAGTTCCTTTAACTGAATATAATGCAATCAAAGGGTCCCACACCCACAGGAATGGATTAGTTCTAAGAACATGAACTTCTCTGGGATTCATAAAAGCTTCAAACTGTCATACCATGCTTGATCCACAACTTTGTATTATCTATATCACCCATAACTGAATTTATTGAGCACTTGTTATATGCCAAGAACTGTGCATTCATTGGTCTTTTTGCATTGATTATCTCATTTAATTCTACTGTTAATTTTCCTCACTGATGCTCAGAGAGGTCAAGCAACTTACCTAAAGTCACTCAGGTAACAGCTGGTAGATTGGATGGGGACTCATGTTTGTGTATGTTCATAACCCAGATTCTTAACCTCTATGAGGCAGCTGTGATAAAGAAAAACACAGGCTTGAAATCAGAAAGACATGGCTTTGAGGGCAGGCTCTGCCACTGACCTTGGGCATATCGCTGAATGAACCTGCCAGAGCCTGTCTAGCTGCCTTCCAAACCCATTTCCTTTTCTTCCTGGGCAAACAGACAAGTGCTTCTCAGGTTCTAATGTGCATGTGATTTACCGTGGCCTCAGTGACACTAGGAGAGACCAGCAAAACACACACACACATGCACACACCCCTTAACAAAATGTGAGAAATTCTGTGATAGAAATATGCCCACTGTAGAAAAAAGAAAACCTGAATGAGACAGGGGCATAGAGGGAAGTAAAGAAAAGTATCCCAGAAAAGCTTACCCCAGAGCTGAGTCTTAAGGATAAGGAGGGGTAGGCCAGGTAGACTAGGGGAGAGAGAAAGAAAGAGCAGTGCAGGTAGGGGTTTCAGCACTTGCAAAGGCAGGCTGCTGAAAGAGGGTCCACTGAGGCATTTAGGAACTGCTAGTGGCTGAGTATGGCTAGAAGGTAGAGTGAGGTGGTCACTGGCAAGTACCAAGGCTGGAGAAGTAAGAAGAGGGCAGATCTAAGAGCCATTTGAATTATATATCAAAGATAAGGGGGGCCATTGAGAAATCTTGAGGTGAGTGACGCTGTCAGCCTGACCTTGAAAAACATTCTGGACCTATGTCCTTGATGCACCTAGGGTGATACATATTTCCTGGGGATACCAGCCAGGACCTCACTCAAGGAAACCCAAATAATGAAAGTAGCATTCACAGAGGGATAACCCCGAGCTCACTCTAATTTATAAAAGAAGTAAATCACAAAACTCTTAGTGCCTTCCCTGTTGCTGGGAGTAAATCACAGGCTTAGATGTCTGACAGTCTCAGGTTCCAATTCTGACTCCCTTACTTAGAGGCTGTGTAGCTTTGAAAAAGTTGTTTAATCTCTCTGAGCCTCATCTGCAGAATGGATATAATAATAAACTTCTTATTGGAGGGTTTGTTGTTAGGATTGGATCTGATTATGCAAGCTAAATGCTTAGCTATGTGCCTGGTATATAGTAAATATTCAATACATGCTATCTTATTAATATTTTTTATTAACTTTATTATTATTTTTTTTCATTAGAAATATGCCTCATAGCTGATGGGAGAACTCCTGTGTAATGACCCTGTGGTGGAAAATTAGTCTATTTGAAAAAAGAAAATCATTTTGTATATATGACTCCTAATTGATTTACCTCTGTCCTGGAAGGTCATCACAGTGTTTCTTTTAAAATATACTGTGATTCAAAACTTTGTCTAATTAACCTGGCCTTCCCCTCTGTTCCCTATCAGCAAGACTTAGAAACTGGGTCATTCATAGATTCTAAGCCAACACTCAGTTTTAACTTCCTATTATAGACCTGTCACTCTGAGGTTTGCTGGATAGAAATAGCGTCAGTGGTGGAGCAGATGGAGCTAGTAACAGCTTCTTTGCCAAGGGGAGTATTCCGTTCTTAGTCCAGCAGCCCACACACCTGGGCTCCATGAGGCCTGCAGTATCTGTCTTTCCCAGAAACTTATTCTCTTCACCATCCATGGGGGACAGAAGAACCTTTTTTAGGGCCTCTTCTAGTGGTTTCCCCATGTGAAAACTAGGAATGATGCCCACTCATTCCTCCAAGGATTTAATTAGCTTGGTTCTTGGCAGGTCCCCTCAAAATGAAGAGAACAAATGATTCCACCATCCTAATCCAAGCCATGGTCATCTCCTGGTGGGACTTGGGCAACAGCCTTCTGACTAGTCCCTCCGAGCCCATTCTGCCCACCTCAGCACGTTCTCTCTACAAAAGAGGGATCTCCTAGGAAAATGTAATCTGACTCCACACTTCCCTGCTCAAAAGTTCTCAATAGTTTTCCATGGCTCTAGGACACAGTCGCTCACCAGCCCACAAGGCTTGAGTGCCTGGTCCCTGCTAACTGGTCCCGCCTAATGCAGCCCCTTTCTCCCCTCTTTCTGCCCAGCCACCCCGGTCTGCATGTAGTTCTTTCCATATGTGGACAATCCTCCCCTCTTTGCATTTGCTGATACCTCTCCTGGAAGAGCATGTCCTCCCTTCCCCCTCTCCCTCTCCCTTCTCATTCTTTGATTCTTATTCCTAAAGTCACTTCCTTAGGAAGGTCTTCTTGGACTCTCAAATCATTCATATGATCTCAGGGCTTCCTATTTTTCTCCCCTGTGGGCCTTACCACTGGAATGTCAGCTCCATGTGATCAGGGACTGCTTTTGTGTTTATTGCCCCTTCCCCAGTGCCTACCACCGTGCCTGAGGGACATCTAATAAAGAATTAATAAACATTCTTAACACCATTCTCACATTACCTTGGGGATCTCAGATGAAGAGCTGTTTTTCACCAGAGGAAACAGAATGGGAGAGTTATTTGATTCATTTAATTGTTTTAGACTGAATCATTCTAAATGACAAATGCTGACCTGCTTGTTCCTTTAAAATATTATACCACCAGGAGTTCATCTTAATTGTCTTTCATGTCCCTAAAACTCATTCTTCATTAGGAGTCAATGTTCATCTTTTCTTTACTCATGAAGTCTTGGGTCTCTTTGGAGGTGATTATGTCACAAAGGGGAATCTTGACTGAAATCAAATAGAATGGAGGCAATCAGGGAAAAAGGATTTTATCTCTCACCTGATTACCACTGCACACCACAGTTGGCTCTGAGAGTGGGCATGGAGATTAGGGAAGAGGAAGAGGGTTACAAAATATGCTATTCAAGCTGTTACCAGCCCACATCAAGTACAGAAATTGAAGGCTTGGAAACTTTCAGGGCAACTTGACTTTCTCATGAAATCCAAGGAAATGATCAGTGGATCTTTCTCATTGAAAGGAATATAGACCAGGTTGGGTGCTCTTAACTAGTTGAATCACACAGAGTGGGACTAAATGTTCTTTCTCAATATTTTGAAAATTTTAAAAAAAAATAAAAAAAAAAAACAAACTGGTCCTTTTACCATGGATGGTTTAAAAAGCATATTACAAAACATACCATGGCCCTAGTCATGCTGTAGTGAAAAGCCAAGCATTCGAGATATACCTAGAAACTAAGAAATATTTCAAGACAGGAGTATAAAGGAGGGCAAAAGAACAGTCACCATAGGTTGAGGTGAATCAGGGAAAAGGTCCTTGAAGATAAATCTTGAGTTCAGTCTTGAAAGCAATTGTTGGCAAATATTGAGGGACAAGGGGTAGGAGGGCATTTCAGGAAAGAAGCAGCACATAAACTGGAATAAACAGGATATGTGAAGAGTATGCACTTTCCTTGCTCATTAAATCAAAATAGAGAGATAAGAAGACTGGGTTGTCTTTTGGCAATCATCATGATGATAATTGATTCAAGTCAGAATCACTGGTGGATGCTAAAAAGTAGTTGGCAAGTTTGAGAAGCAACAAAATATTTACATAGTCTGAAAGTATCTCCCTTTCAGATTCTTATTAATAACAAAGTGAAAAATAGTGACCCTGGAGTGGAGAAGCTTGACAGCAACACTAGAACTAAGTGACACAGTTAACACTATGAGTCATGAGACAAACTGACATCACATGCTCTTGATATGATGCAGTGGGAAGAATACAACAGCGTTTTTGTGTTATTCTGACCAAAAACGCATAATCTGAATTTAATCATCAGGAAACATCAGAAAAACCCCAACTGAAAGACATTCTATAAATAACTGCCCTGTATTCTTCAAAAACGTCAATGCCATTGTGGCAGTTTGAATTTGGTGAATCCCAAAAAGAAAAAGATTATGTCTTTGAACAAATCAATTTCTGTGGATGTGGAGCCTCGTGATTGGACTATGTCAGTGAGACATTAGCCAGTTTGGGTCTCTGCTCTCTTGCTGGGTCTGATATAAAGGGAGACACACAGAGAAAGAGACACACGCACAGGAAAAGGGAGCCACCATTTTCCATCCTGCCATGTGAGGGAAAGGACTATGGGAAAACAGAGAAGCCCTGAGAAAGGAGGCCTGGAAAGAGACAAGCCCTATGCCTGTTTGTCCACAGCTGAGCTCCATGAGATGGTAGGTTCCAGAGGAGAAGGCAGAGACCTCCACAGAGATGGGCGGCCATCTTGCTTTGCCACATGGCAGGACTCTGAGAAAGCATTTCTGATGGTTCTTTGATCTGGACATTTCACAGCCTTGGAACTGTAAGCTTTTTTTTTTTTTCAGGTACCAGGGGCTGGGGATAGAATTTGGGACCTCATGTGTGGGAAGCCGGTGCTCAACCACTGAGCCACATTGGCTTCCCTGAGTTGGTTTTTACATTTGTTTTTCAAGAGGTACCGGAAACCCAACCTGGGAACTCCCATGTGGGAAGCAGGAGCTCAACTGCTTGAGTCACATCCACTCCCTGGAACTGTAAGCTTTTATCTTAAATAAAATCCTCCTTATAAAAGCCAACCCATTTCAGCAGCTCTATGGCAAACTGAGATAGTCATGAAAGACAAGGACTGAGGAACTATTACAGATTGAAGACTGAAGAGATATGACAACTGAATGCAATCCATGATCTTGGATCTCCTTTTGGTTTAAAGAGCATTTACTGGGGGGAAAGCAGATGTAGCTCAAGCAGCTGGGCTCCTGCCTACTACATGGGACGTCCCAGGTTTGGTTCCTGGTGCCTCCTGGAGAGGATGAGCAAGACAGTGAGCTGATGCGATGGGCTGGCAAGGAGAGCTGATGCAACAAGATGACGCAGTGAGACGATGCAACCAAGAGACCCAGCGAGGAAACACAGTGAGAGACACAACAAAACAGGGAGTGGAGGTGGCTCAAACCATTAGGCACCTCCCTCCCACGTGGGGCATGTCTCAAGGAGTTCTGAAAAATATAATCTGGAGGATATAGATAAATTGATAGATTTAGAGATAGAGATAGAAATAGAGATATATAGGATAAAGCAAAGTGGTAAAATGCTAACATTCGGGGAATCTTGGTGAAAGGCATATGGGAGTTCTTGGCATTGTGCTTGCAATTTTTCTGTAAGTTTGTAATTATTTCAAAATAAAAAATTTAAAGAAGAAAAGAGAGCCATTAGGCTCTATTCTCTTTGCTATGAATGGGCTGTGTGACTTGGCTGTTTCCCTTCCTCTCTGTATTTCTGCTGCTTGCTCCAGCCCTTCCAGTTGCAGCCTCATGGCTTGGCCACTTTTGTTCCAGATTCTCACAGCTAATTCCTGGATTTACATTTTGTCTCCTTTCTGAGTCTAGTGTTTCTTTCAGACTGCACCCTGACAGCTGATCACTTTGGCTTAATGCCCCCTGAAATCTAGGGCAGCACTGCTGGACAATGCCTAGTATCCTTGACTTGCCCACTTTGCCACTCCCTGCTAGTGCCTTAGATAGGTAAAGACAATTAATGTTTATTGAAGACCTAGTGTAGTGCCAGGCACTACACTAAACCTAAAAGATAGCTTCCCTTATCCTCTAGTCACCTGTATCCAGAGTGAACGGAGACCAGTCTTACTATCATCTCCTCATAAATTTCAATGACTCCAGGGGGGCAGATGTGGTCAAATGGTTGGGTGTCTGTCTCCCATATGGAGGGACCTGGGTTCAATCCCCAGGGCCTCCCGGTAAAATAAAGAAGAATATAAAAGGCAGTGGGCCGCTAGGCCTCACATGTAGGTGTGCCCCCAGGCCCTGCTGAGCCACACAGCAGGATGATGATGTAGGAGGAGAGAGACACAGGGGAGAGCCAAGACAAGATGCGCCAAAAAAAACAAGAACTGAGGTGGCGCAGGTGGCAGAACACCTCTCTCCCACATCGGAGGTCCCCAGAATCGAATCCCAATGAAGACAGGAGGAGAAGGATGAGAAGAGAGGGCAGGAGATGGACACAGAGAATTGCCCAGCAAATGGACGCAAAAAGTTGTTAAAATGGATAAAGTAAAATCAATAATAAATCTTAAAAAAATTTCTTTTCAATTGACTCCAAAGCCCTATTTCCTTGACCATAGGAAGTCATCCTCCCTAAATATTTCTGGGAAAATTCAGAGCTGCTTGGAAATATTCACGTACCCCACCTAGCTGTCCACTTAACCTCTTTGGCTCCCGGAGTTGGGATTTTTGGCCTCAGGCCTTGGCTGTTCCATGGACAGGGCCACTCCAAGCTAGTGGTCTCATCTCTGTCACCATTGCTTGGGCACCATCAGCGCTGAAAATCCTGAACCTCAATGCTGGAGATCGGATTCACCCCTGAAATAAAAAGGAGAATGCTCCTTTTATATTACATATGGTTTCAGTGGGAATGAAGGGGTTCCACAATCAGCTGCTTTGAGCTCCAAAGTGGAATGTCATTTCTGAAAAAGCTTTTCAAATTGCCGGGTGACTCTGAATTCTGGTATCAGCCACAGTAAAGTATTGGGGTCCACACCTCCTCTCCACCACACAGGCCTGGTTGCTGGGCTTGTGTCTCCACAGGAGACCACCTCCTGTAAGGTGAGTTCTTTCCTAGAAGCTCTTGTTGATCCTTCCTACACACTGAATGTTTGTATATGGCTGAGACAGACATCATGGATGGAAATGGATACGTGAAGAGTGTTGCCTATCACCACTGGCTGGAAACCCCTCAGGCCAGATCCTACCCCATTAAGATACACTTCTCAGGAAAGTTACCCAGGGTCTCTCCAAGGGCAACCCGGTGGGGATGCTGGGGAAGTCATCTTCCAGCACTAAGCAGCCACCTCCTACGGTGCTGTTTCCATTCCACAACTGGGGGGAGATGTTAAGTCTAATGAAAAGGCCCAACGGGGCAGATTTTTTTTATATAGGATCATGTCATCTGCAAAAAGTCTTTTCCAAGCTGGTCTGAACTTTCCTGACGCCGTCCCTCCTGGTCTGACGCACGTCGGCTCGTCCTTCAGGGTCCACTGAATCCAGAGCCAGAAGCTCTTTGGCCAAATACTCTTCTATCATCAGGTTGGGGAATAAGCAAAGATTGTTGATGGACCATCGGCTGCTGGGAAGAAGGGGAAAGGACACAAAGATATTTTTTAACAGCTAGCTGAGAGTCACAGGCCATTGTATGCAGCTAGTACCAATTAGAAATAAAATCTGGAAACAGTTTTTTTTAAACAGTAAAAAAAGAGATTTTCAAAGTCAGTCGAGAGCTGTTACAAAATTTTAAAAACGACCTTCATAACGTACATGACCAAACCATGTTATGCTTCCATTTCTGACCTTGGTCTATTTGTCTGTTACTTCTCACTGAATTTCTCTGTAGATGGTATTCTTATGGCAATGAAAAGCAAAGAAAGCCAAGGGGACGTTCAAAAAGGAAAATTCCAAAAGCTCAAAAAAAAAAAAAAAAAAGGCCAAACGGATCCTAAACAAGCACCACCCCCATATGCTAATCAAGACAGGAATTCTCAGTGGCAGGGTCTCCTCTCCCCAGGGTGGATAAATACACACTCAAAACAGTATAGATTGGTCTTTCTTCTCTGATGCAGAGTTAGGGTGTGCAGAGCTGACATTTACCCATCCTAAACAAGCAGTTTTGGCCACCCTGGGAGACCAACCATGATGGGATCGCTTCCCCTGCTCGTTTGGACCCTTTGTGCTGTGTAAGTAATACAGCCATCATTTGCTGGAAGTTTGTGCCCTCAGCCTGTGTTCCCTGACACGCCACATAGCAATTTACTCCACAGGGGCTGAGATTCGAACCCAGGTCTGTGGGACTTTTTTTCAGTCCATCACCTTGTCTTCTTCTCAATGTGGAGCACAACCAACAATTGGTAAAGCGGGGGCCATCCTACTCAAGTGATTGTTAATAAATTAGGCTTTGTGGGACCAGCCTGGGATGTGGAAATATCGGGGGCATTTGTTCAAGCTGCTGCTACTACTGCTGATTTAATCCTTAGATTATCCAGGCCACTTACATTTCCTTTCTTCCCACCATCTCTTTCTTCATAAACACTTTATTTATCCTAAAGAAGGTAACATCAGAGTTGGCCCATTTTTATATATTCTGGAAAATGTTTGGTGGAGGTGGGGGGAAAGGTTGAAACTACTGGCATGTGGTTTTATAGAAACAGCGTGGGCATCAGAATCAGACAAGTTTGGGTTCAAATCTGGGTTTGTTTCTTACTATTTGAGTAAATGTTCAGAGGTCCAAAGGCCTCACCTGTAAAAAGGAGATAATACCATTGCACTCTCAGGGTTAAATGAGAAAGTGAATTTAAAATCATCAACCCTTGAAGAAAGGCTCAACAAATCTTAATTTCCCTTGCTTCAACTGACTTTTTTGGATTATACGAGCATTTTAGCTATCTAAATTTTTCTGTTTCTTCCTCTTATGGACAACAGTAAAGTCAGCTCAGAAGCAGGCGCTGTTTCCATGGAAATGTAGTTAAGGTAAACAAATTTGAAAAGGGGAAGCACAGACACCCATCCCCTGCACCCACTCACAACCAATGCACAACCTCAGCAGAAAAGTTTCCAAAGAAATGTTTCACAAAGCTTTCGGGGAAGGCACCAAGTGCTCTTTCAAAGTCTTTACATGCTTTTTAAAAATTATTATTGTATAGCTCTTGAAATGAACAGTAATTCGAAACAGATAATAATGAACTTCACACAGCAATGGATCAAAAGTGGAATTACTGAGCTCACCATTGTCTAATATAATTAGGCTGACATGCTGTTGAATCTAAATGGATGGCTTTTTCCTCTCTCTCATGCATGTGCACATTTATTTGAAGAAGTACTTTTAATAGGCAGAATATTACAAGATTTCTGGGCCCCACATGGTTTCAGTTCTAATCCAAACAATTTACTTTCTTATGAAAGCTTGATTTTCCTTTCCTCCCTCCCTCCCTCCCTTCCTTCTTTTTTTTAATCATTAAAGTTTGAAAGGAGAATTGCTTCCTTGAGCATGCATGGAAATTTAAGCACAGAAATCAAACACTGAATTTGCTTTAAAAGGAGGAATAATCCAGTCACTTCCACTGAACAATGCCTTTTTAGGATAAAATGCTGCAAGTCCTTTAGAAGACCAAAATACATCCACAAAATAATTGCACAATATAACTTTTCTGCCTTAAATAGCATATTAAATATAAAAACACTTAGATAATAGATACAGGCATACCTCATTTTGCTGCACTTTACAGATCCTGTGCTTTTTACAAATTGAAGATTTGTGGCATTCCTGCTTCGAGCAGCTCTATGAGCGCCATTATTTTTTCCAACAGCACCTGCTCACTTCATGCTCTGTGCACATATTGGTAATTCTCACAGCATTTCAACCTTTTTCATTATTATTATATCTGTCATGGTGATCTGTGGTCAGTGATCTTTGATGGTACTATTGTAATTGTTTTGGGATACCCTGAGCCATGCCGCTATAAGACGGGGGGAACTTAATCAATAAATGTTGTGTGTGCTCTGACTGCTCCACCAACTGACTGTCCCCATATCTCACCCTCTCTTTGGGCCTCCCTGTTCCCTGGGACACAGCAATATTGAAATTAGGCCAATTAATCACCCTACAATGACCTCCAAGTGTTCAAGAGTCTTCATAAGGCAATAGCTACCATAGATAGTGATTCCTCTGATGGATCTGGACAAAGCAAATTGAAAACCTTCTGAAAAGAATTCGCCATTCTAGATGCCTTTAAGAACATTCATGATTGATGGGATAAGGTCGAAATATCAACATTAACAAGAGTTTGGAAGAAGTTGATTCCAATCCTCATGGATGCTTTGGATTTAGTGGAGGAAATAAGTGCAGATGTGGTGGAAATAGCAGGACAACTAGATTAGAAGTGGAGCTTGAAGATGTGGCTGAACTGCTGCAATCTCATGATAAAATTTGAACGGATGAGGAGTTGCTTCTTATGGATGAGCAAAGAAAGTGGTTCCTTGAGGTGGAATCTACTCCTGGTGAAGATGCTGTGAACATTGTTGAAATGACAACATAAGATTTAGAATATTACATCAACTTAGTTGATAAAGCAGAAGCAGGAATTGAGAGGATCAACTCCAGTTTTGAAAGAAATCTACTGTGGGTAAAATGCTCTCAAACAGCATCATATGTTACAGAGAAATCTTTCGTGAAAGGAAGAGTCACTCAATGCAGTGAATTTTATTTATTGTCTTATTTTAAGAAATTGCCACAACCACCCCAACCTTCAGCAACAACCACCCTGACCAGTCAGCAGCCATCAACATCAAAGCAAGACGTACTACCAGCAAAAAAGTTACAACTCATTGAAGGCTCAGATGATGGCTAGCATGTTTTATCAATATAGTATTTTTAATTAAGGTATGTACACTGTTTTTTATGTTTTAGAAACAACGGTATTGCACGCTTAATAGACTACAGTATAGTGTAAGCATAACTTTTATATGTACTGGGATACCAAAAAATTCATGTGACTTGCTTTATTGTGATACTTGCTTTATTGCGGTGGTCTGGAACTGAACCCGCAATATCTCTGAGGTATGCCTGTGTCTCTTAATTAGCCCTAACTTTAGATCTCTCTTCATTTGTGGCAGAAAGCAGGCTGGCTAGTCTCTTTATAGGGATGTAAACATTCATTTGAAAGCCTACTCCTCCTCCTCCAGCACAAGGATCAACTTTTGATGAGTGAAATTCAACTCTTTGTCTGCCCAGGACATCTGTCCTCAAGATGTAGCACCTAAAATGATATGGCAGAAATATGGGTCTCCAAAGGCAACAGCTCATAAAATCATAGCTAACAATAGTAGACAGTCTTGCTGTTGCCATCGACAACATGACAACATAAAAGAAAGAGAAGGGACATGTAGTAAAGATTTTACTAGTTGCTTATGCATGTCTTGTGTTTTCCAAAGGCTCTAAGAGAAGAAAAATTGACATGGCCCAAGTGGCAAAACCAGAGGCAGAAGATTTTGTGCTACCAAGGACATACACAGTGGTAGGGGGAAAGATTAGCAGAACAATTCTCCCAAAACCTGCAAAGTCTATGTGTCCCTGGGTGGACAAATCAATACCACCACACTCATGGTAGGCTCTGAGCTTTAGCAAGTGGAATACAAGAAGCTACAGTCAGTATAGAGAGACGGCCCAGGCCACTGATTACTTAACCTCATCAGCTCCATTCATCAAAATCTGATCCAGAGTAGAGAATGAAAAGGACCCTTGTCATACAAACAAATCTGTTAGAAGAGATGTTAGAAGTTGTTGAGCAGTCACACAACTATAGAATTACTGCACCTTGGAACTGGAAAAGTTATAGAAGAGGAAACTGCAACTGAAGGTAGTGAAATGACTCATCCAAGGTCACAAAGGAACCACTACCACCCTTCACCACTTGTGACTTGAATGGAAATAGTCTTTTTCTGGCATGAAAAAAAAAGTGAGTACAGTATGTGTCAGCAGAACTTATCCCACATGCAGCTAGATCATTGCCCAACAAAGGAAATGTGGATTCACAGAACTAGTTCCTATTTTGAATGCTATTTTTCCTGTAATGGGGTAAAGCTGGGGGCAAACTCTGGTCAAATTCCACAGAGATAAAGGGAAGCCCCATATTTTAGGTACATAACTGTAGGCCCAGTTAAGATTTCCCAACCATTTATCAGCCCACTATTACTTGTAATATGTCCAACATGATCTAGATAGACATTCTGGAAACTAGAGAAAAAATATAAGACGTGGTCTCCTTCTTCATGAAAACTTTGCAACTGCAGAAGATCATCAGAAATGAAGTGCAAATATTGGGTATTGGCAATTATCCCAATAAAAATTCAGAGGTAGGAGAAATCATAGAGTGTTGGAGAAGTCAAGGATAGCTTGACTTACCTGAGAAGCGTGGGGACTTGAAGGCTGGGCTGAGTAAGGCGACATGTACAGGGGAGAGACAAGTTAATGGGATGTCTAAGCAGGAACAAAGTTGCAGAGGGAGGAATTAAAGTGACCCCCAGACAGTCTGGTGACGAGACCCAGCTAAGTGGTCTGGAAGGTGGGAGAAAGGGCACAACAGAAAACGACCCTAAACCCATAGGAAAAAGTATGATGAATGACTACCAAACCCTCTGTCTGTAAGAACAAAAAAATAAAACACAAGAGCCTAGGCCCATTAACTTAGAAACCCCTGTCTTACCAGGGTGTTAAGAAAATTCAAAATTTTGAATCATCAAAATGTGATGGATTCTCCTTCATATCCTGACCTCTGTACAAAATTAAATGTTGGTCTGAGCTGCCTGAAGGATGGTTAGCCCCTCACACTGCCGCTCCAAAAAAGAAAAATGACCAGATAGTTTTGGAAGCCATTTCTAGACCCACAAGGCCCTGGTTCAACAAAATAAGGTATTGCCAGAACTATTAAATATCTGAAAAGCCATCCAAATGCCTTTCTATGAACAGTCTTTCTCTTGAAACTTAAACACATTAATAAACTTATCAAGTCCTTCCATCCGAAGGTCTCCTCATAACCTTCCTATCACTACCTCTAATTTCACATGTGGTAAACTCTATAATTTCATGAGGAATTATGGAGTCATCTAAATGGGAGACTATTTCAGAGTTAAATCATGGCACACCCAAATGCCTGCTGTACACAGAGGTTACTCATAAAAAATCTGAATTTAAACTTGGATTTACAATGAAATTTGAAGGAGAAACATCAAAATTCCACAATGAAGAAAATTTACAGCTGGAAAAATAATTTTAAAATCAAACAACCAAGAAAGCATTCCAAGTAGTTACTCAATTGGGGAGCTTAAGGAAGATGAAGATTTGTATCCAAGAAGAAACGGTTTTGGGGAAATAGAGGAATGGAAAGTCTTGCCTTCAACTTATTTTTGTAACCCTGTCTTTAGCCATACACACATCTGAATCAAGAAAAGGCATTCCCTTTGATTGCTTCCAATAAGGCACACAAGAGCTGGGGTCTCTGGTCACACTATAGATGAGCCACATGTAAAAGCTTCAGAGGATGAGAGGATGTGGAAGGGGGGATATTAACGTGCCCATGGCCTTTGGCCCCAAGCAAAGATGTGCCCTTCCTGACCAGCCAGCTTATGCCCAGGAAGCTTATGCCTCCTCTATGTACACAGCTTCCAGTCATTCAGGAGTTGTGGGGGAGAGGAGCAGGGGATCAGTGATGGGATGGACAGAAAGTCTCTCCCTCTCCCCTTCTTTACTTGCCTTAGGTGGGAGGAAGCTTGCCAATGGATAATGCCAGGTAATAGATTGCCTCCATCAGGGTAAGGATGTGGACCAGATCGCCCCTGTACTCCCCCCTCCCCCACACCCCACTCCACTCTACCTAAACAATCCTAAGCCTCCATGAGCTTAACTGAAACCCCAGGGAGAAGGGAAGGGAATGGGATTCTTGATTGAGTGATTGAAACCTGAAATGCCTGAGTAAACGCCAAAAGGGAGAGATTTTACCAGGAACTCACTATTAAGTTTCCTGACACTAGCAAAATGTGGGCTTAAGTTTTAGAAATTAAGTTATAGAAAAACGAAGAAAGTTACGTTCTGTGTATACAATAGGAAGAACAGGAAACTGACTTAGCCGCTGCAGGAAATTGGAACTTCATTCACAGTGATTCAGGAGACCGCAATAGTTTAAGTCCCAATGGCAGTTCTAGCCAGCAAGTCTCATGACTCAATGACTCCATACTTACTTCTTCCTATAATAACACAATTTAAACCAGGCCAGACCTCCCAGTGATTTCCCCATTCTACCTTCAACTTCATGGAGGAATCCTGTGCATGTTAAAATAGTCACCAGTAGGTGATGCTAACATGGACAGTGCTAGTTCTGAGTATCTAATGACGAATGAGCTAGACGCTAATTAAAACTCCCTTCATTGACTCTTTCCTCTATAGCACAATCCTAACTGAACATTGTTTTTAAGAAACCCCTGAGTGGTTTCATCTCTAGGCTAATTCTCTTTCTCCAGAGTGGCATAATGGAAAGAATTCCACAGTCAGGAAACATGGGATATGGGTTTTGGCTGTCCTCCTAATTAGAAGTCTTGGCCAAGTCACTTAATCTTTCTGAATTTTGGGATCTTCGTCTCTAAAACAAATGAGTTGGACTCCCTGAATCCAAGAACTTTGTCTTCCATGTTTGAAAAATAATTTCACAGTCACAATGAGGTCAGATTTTTTACCCATTGAATTAATAAATGTTAAGAAAAATTCAAGATCCTAAGAAACGGGCACTTTGACACAGTGTTGTGGGGAACGTAAACTGGTACAGGCTCCCTGAAAGGCAATTTGGCAATGTGTAGCAAAAACACTAACATGTACATACCCTTTGACAACCAATTCCACATCTAGGAATTAATCTCATGGAAATAATTATAGACATGTATGACTACATAGCTCAGAGGATGAGTGTGATGAAGCAAGGCATTTTGGCTCTTTCTAGGGCTCAATTAATCTTTGTTATCTAGTTGCTGGACATTCATATAATCTCTGGAACTACATTACAATACTTGTATAAAGCCACAAGATAAACCATTGCTTAAACATGTTATGAGAGAAAGCAGTGGATTCTAGCATTTACTGAACATTTTCTGTGTGCCACGTACCATGCAAGACATTTTACTTATTTCTTTAAATATTCTTATAAAAACCCTGTGCAAAAGGTACTTTTAATCCTATTTTACTGACAGGGATTCTGAGGCTCAGACAAGTTAAGCTTTTTGTCCAAAGTCATCCAAGACTGGTAAATGGAAAAAGGAATGCATCTTCTGCTTTATAAAGATCGGGGGTGGGTGGGGATTTTTCCCAGTAACAGGGGTCAGGGAAGGGAAAATCAGGATGTGGATTTTGATCCTGCTTAAGAATTGGATCTGGTCATTTATAGCCTTTAAGAAAGAAATGTAATTTGAAAGCTTCTGCCAATTCTTTGTACTGCCAAAAATGGAAACCCAAATTGGTCTTTGGGGACAAGGCTTTCTGGTAGAGAGAAAGCACTTAAGTGGACTTTTACCTACATAAAAGGGAATTCCATTCTGGAATGGGAAGACTGGACAAGGAGACACCTAAGTTCTGTGTGTACCAATGTAAAAGGGGTGAGAGGGTTTTGGCATCAACGGATTTGGGGCTTCCTCTGTTGAAATGGAGGGAAGAAGCTGTTGAGGTGTGTCATTCAGGGAGGAAAGTCATAGTCAAGGCAAAGCCCTGTGTGGAGGTGAGCAGGAAGCACACTCCGCAAATTGTTGGGAGACTGAAGTGCAAGGAAGGAGATCATTGGGATGGGTGTGATGGAATTCAGCCCAGAAGCTTGGAGTGCAGTCATGGGTGATACTGAGCTTTAATTTCCCTTCTCTGAACTGAAATTTCTTCAAGTTTCAGCCTAGCCAGAAAGCCTCATATTAGCATTACCTTGTGGATGCAAGGAGGCCTGAGGTCAGGGACACCATTCAGATGGAGAGAACACAAGACTCTGCCTAAATCGCACCCCCCCACCCCCACTTCTCTCCTTGGGAGAGCCCTGGGTTTCCCACAATCTTATCAGTTGGGAGCTTGAGTTATTTTACTTTATTTCCTAATTTTTTTTTTTTTTTTAAAGGGTTGTGACAACTCAAGGACACAGGAGTTCTATGTCATTATTACGTTTCAGGGAGCAACTTCATCTGGCCTGCGGGACAGCTGAAACCTGTGGCAGGAGACCTTCTAGCAGGGTTCACCTGCTCTGGGGCAAGGCTTGACCACAAGCGCTGGGCTGCCGTCAGCTGGCTAGGTGATCACAGCATTAGAGCATGCCTCTAGTGGGAAAAAGGCTTCTCCTCTCCAGCTGACTAATCAGCTTGCCGTTTCTATTGCATGATCGGTATCAAGAGGCAGCGATTCTGAACTCTGTCAGTTCCCCTGGAGTATGCTGGCATGACAGAATGACAGCTACATTAGCAAAGAGAACAGGTGAGGGATTAGCAGACGCGCTAAGAAGGTCGAGGCAGCTGGTCCCGGGTGACACGGAGGCAGGAAAGCTGAAGGGGCTCTGGGGAAAAGGCTGCCTGCCCCCATTATAAGAAACAGCTACTATTTACAGACACTCTGCAGACATTTTGCATTTGCCTTTTTTCTTCTTTTTATAAATGTCAGAAGTATTTCAAGTTCATCATAACTAATGAAACAACTCAAAGACGGGAAAAGGGGATAAGATGTTGGAAAATCTTGTTTTGTGCCCCCTTTCCATAGTCTCATTTATCTTCCTTCAACAGTTCCTCATTTTTTTGCCTCAGGAAAGGGGAGGGCAAATGCCATAAAGCAGGATAAACCGAGGATAAAAGGGATGATTCCATAGGACCAAAAGGAAAAAGAGAAAGCCCTCCCACTTCCAGGAGAGGTCAAGAAGGGGAGAGAGGAAAAAGAGGACTCAAGGTCCCTCCCACCTGGATGCTATCCTGGGAAGGAGAATGTGGTGGGGGTGGGGCATCCCTGGAGAGGAGATAAAAGAACAATACTGAGTTTAAACTCTGAACTGACGGAATAAAAAGAGGCTACCTTTAAATAAAAGAAGCTGTAACCTTTAATTGTCAAGATTATGGGACTGCAATCTGGAGATAAAACGACTGGATGATAAAGATAGCGAAGAAAAGTACCTTTGTGTGTTTGGGGGGTGGGAGTGCTTTAAAGTAGTAGTAGGTAGATTTTGTGTACCTTTCCCCCAACTACAGATTTTTTAAAAGTTAATCTTCCCTGGAAGTAACATGTCACCGGAAGGCTGAGTATCCTTTTACCCCTTTCTCCAGATCACAAAAACATAAATACATACAGATATATATTCATTTTTACAAAAATGGGATTATATTATGCCCAACTCCTTTTCTCACTTAACATTATGGTGGCTGCATTATGGTCCATGTACATATTATTTATTTTTAAAAACAGCTTCTCGTAGTTCCATAGTATGGAATAGCCACAAATCAGACCCACAATTCACTGCTTCCCTGCCCGCCCACCAGCCCGCCCTCGGGAGCAAGGTAAGCAGTGCGAGGACTGACCCCGGCACTGGTAGGATCCCTGAATCCTCACCGGATCCCTCAGGGGACCGCCGTCCCTGAGTGCCTGCCGCCCCGGTCCAACCTCTGGCCTCTGCAGCCCATTTGAGGATCCCAGATACATCCCCCCCCCCCGGGCTGTCCATCGTGTCTGGACATCCCAGCTTCCGGGGGGATGTTCTGTTGATTTAAAGTGCGATTTCCAGAAGACTCAAGTTCAAAGGGTACAGTGCCTCAGTACGCGCAGATCTTGGGGCGGGGTATGGTGCAAACGCCCTGCCCTTCCCGCCTCTCTCACAACCAGTCCCCGGGTGCTGTCGGGTCCCCTCTCCTCAGCAGCGCACACACGACCGCTTCCTCTTCCCCAAAGGTCAGGTCACCAATTCCTCAGGTGAACGGCAGTCTCAGCCTCCAGGAGAAGTCTCCCCAGTCTTGCCCTCCTCCAAGCTGTCGTCTGTAACCTTCAGCCCCAGCGAGCCTCATAAGCTGAAAATTAACACCCTCCAAAGGCCCCTCGTTGCGCCCAAGACGAAGTTCGGGGCCCTTGGTCCAGCACACCAGGTCGGCCCTGACCTGCGCCCGGCGCCAGCCCCCGCGCTCAGCACACCCCCAGATGCCCCTGCCCCAGTCCTCGCCAATTCGGAACCCAACATACCCTCCACCCCTTCTGGCCTTTACACACTCTGTTCATTCTGTCCAAAAGCGCCTTCCTCTCCTTCCTCACCTGCGTAAGCCCCAGGGGCGCATGGAAGGTTATGCGGTTGCTGACTTCACAAGGCCGCTGAGCTGAGAGGGTGAGTAGGGATTAAATCCAGTTCAGCGCTCCGCTTGCCAAGCTGTACAGCCTGCACCAGGCTGCCTCTGGACAGAAGCAGCCCCTTTCTCTTATTCACACAAAGGTGACTACTGGGCTTAGCAGCAGTCCTAATTCCTGGGTGTTCTTCAGGGTTTGCCCCTGCGTTGTCTCTCCAGGGGCCTACCCTGGCCCATACCCCCTCTCCTAGACTAGTTTGGACCCCTTATCTGCTGCAGCAGCACCTGCTGTAGGACAATCCTGTTGTACACTTATCCTGTTGTAAGACAATGATCTCTTCATGCTTCTATCTCCTCTACATCTTGGAAGCAAGGATTGTTCTGTTTTTTCCCTTTCCCTTATGCCTATCATATCATAGGTGCTCAAAAAAGACCTACTGAGTGAATGAGCTGGAGCAAGCAATGATGGGCTTGAGGAAGCAAGAAGACATCATCAGCAGGGATAGGGAAAGGACAGTGGTGCTATTCCCAAAGAGGAATGAATAAAAGGCCATGGCGAATGAAGACAATTTCACGGACATCACAATTTTGCACAAACCAGCCATCAAACAGAACTGAGAAAGAGACTGAAATAGACAGCATCACCAGGGCATTAACATCTTACAGATGCCATATCTGATTTTGTGTCTTTATCGTCTCCCTAATTGAGGCATCATTGTCTAAGGATGTTTCCATTTGGGCCATGATTCCAAACACACCAGGCCACATGTCCAGTGGGACTCAGCACACTGCATTCCAGACAGACACACATTATGAGCTCATGCAAGTCCCAGTTCATCTGGTCCAGATTTGAAAGAAACTATTTAGCTGGATAGAGAAAAACACATCATGTATCAACTTAATCCCAAACAGATTTTATGACATACTGAAACTGTTTTTGATAATCTACTAATATGTGTGTGTGTGTGGGGGGGGCTAATGAACTAAAAAAAGATTCAGATAGTCATCCCATCACTGAGGTCTGGACAATGTTTGTGTGGGTTTCAGGGATGACAGAGATGCAAAAAGATGTGGGGAGCCCTAGGGAAATTTATCCAAAAGCCCCCCTGAGAAACAATCCTATCTATTGTAGCAAGAGGTGTATTTTGCCAATTTCTGATCATGGACAATTTTTTTTTTTTGTTTCTGGCTGAAAGTCAGGGTGGACTTTTCCAGAGATGAGGAAGGACTCTGCCCTGACTGCTCGCATCCCTATTAGGCATGGGCAGCCATGAATGCTACTGGGAAGGAACCCGTGCTCCATGGTCTCACTGGGGAGTATGGCAACCCATTGGTGGTTTCTTCATCAGCAAGAGTATCCTCATCAAATGTCACTTGACCACAGTAGCATTCCTAAATGATTTCTAAAGCTTCATGAAATCTCTCTTGATAAATGTTTTCAATCAAAACCCACACATGTGCTTGTTCCAGCACCATCTGGGGTTATCAGAGGCAGGATAGTGTGTTGGGATGCGAATGACTTTGGGATCCCATTTCAACCACTTGGTGGTGTGACCTTTGACAAAGCTGATTAATTATCCTGTGCCTTATTTTCTTCATTGGAAAATCAAGAATGAAAGGGTGAATTACATAAGGATTATTGGCTGCTAGCAAATATTGATTCTAATTGGCATATGAGAAGAGGTAAGTGGGGGTAAGGATACTGGAGAAAGGCAAAGACTGGGACAACCCAAGGTCCTTGGCAGCAGGACATTGACAACTTCAAATTCGGAATAGTATATTCCTGGAGGAGAGAAGCTGACTGACCCAACTGCATTACTCAGTTAAAGCAAGGAGAGGTAAGGTGCTACTCAGGGAGACGGATCTCTGTGAGTCAGCAACCACCAGAATCAGTGCCCACCATAAATGTCTCCCTGGAGGTCATGTTGGGAAGGCTTTAGAGCATATAGGGGCTTAAAATAAGGTTTTTGTTTGCTTTCTGTAATGCAGGGTTTTCTGAGAGTGGTATGGTAGACTGTGGTACTGTCCCTGGGGGCACAGGGCTAGAGGGATGGCTTTTGTTATTTGTGGAAGTCTATTGGGTTGTCTTAATACCTGGGAATGGGCACACTACTGGCCTTTAGAGGGCAGTGACCAGGAAAGCTCAACTTCTTGTAATGCCCCCACAGAGAAGCATTGTGTCAGTAATCCAAAGCCTTCCTTGGCTGAATCTAAATGATGCCAAACCCTTCTATGTGATGAGGGAAGGGCTTATTACTGTGGGTGTTTGCTTTTGTTTTGAATGAGGTAGTTGTTGTTTGAGGATGTTTTTATTTTACTATATTGTATTTTTACATAAGCAAATCATCATGTTGGGCATTGTATAAAATAGATATATTTTCTAAACTACCAAGAAAGGGATGGAAGACATTTTTCAGAGTTCAACCATCTTTTCAGATACTGTGCTCACTTCAGGAGCTCTGGGAGAAGATGTCTTGGAATCCATTTGGGCCGTTACAGAAGATACGGTTTAGAGTACGGCTATAGGGAAATATCCTCTGACAACTGGGGCAGCCATATCTGCGGGGATTAAGGTCAAACGTGCCTAACCTCATTTGATTTATATAAAGAAATTGGAAGCATGACTAAGAATCAAACTCACTATTTCTGCTTCTAGGCTGGCTTTTCTCGCTGTTAGGGACACTCCCTTCCTCAGAACGAGAGCTGTTGTCATGGCAAGGGATCACATACTTTTCCATTGCTACATTTTCTTTGAATCATGGTTGGCAAATAGGCATTCAGATTTGACTATTTACCTTTGGGACTCCACTGGGTATGTGAAGAATTCCCCTGCCGGTTTTGCTCAGGATGTGGGCAGATGAGGAAGTAGTAGCAACTGATAGATATTGTGTCTCTGTTTGGCTGGTGTTGGGAAAGAACCTTTGCAATCAGCCAAGAAGATATTGACCAGTGCTAGGAGATGGCAAGAGATCTTTGGATCTCATCTACTTCTGCAGTTGCCCCCAATCAGGAGTGGTGTTCGTGGTGGCAAATCCCACCTTTCAGAGGTTAAAGACAACTTGTGACTGAATCAGTGAATTGTGTGGAAATTGGTGGAAGATTGGAAGCTTTAACTGTGTATATGAAACGGAAGAAAGAAAGAATGGCAGGTTGTATTTTACCAAAGGAAAAAGAAGGAATTCAAGCCAACAAATACTTATTAAGCACTAGGACTACTGTCCTAGGTGAATCATCATCATCCTAAAAATAATAACTCCTGTTAACTATAGGCCTCCCAGGTGCCAGGCACTGTTTTAAATGTATTATATGTATCAAACCCATTTAATTTTCTTTACAAATCTATAATGTATTTATCAGTTAGTGTCATCCAGACATTAAAGATGCAGAATCAGGCATCAAAGGCCTAAGTAATCTTCTCAAAATTATCCAGGTAATAAGTAGACACCCTGGCATGTAAACTCAGGTAATACTTCTTCAGAGTCTGGGCTTTAATCATGAGATGTTAATGTCTCTTAAGATATGTTTGGATTTCTCAGGAAGGCTATTGGTAAACAGATCTTATCAATATTATGTAGACAGAAGCTGATGGATATGTGCAGGATATATGGGAAGTACTTAGTCCAGTATAAGGAACCAGATAAAGCTGTACGTCTAATATGTTAATGATCCTCAATGTACATCCATTAAATGAATGCAGGAAGTCCCGCCAGACAGAGCTTTGTGGGCCAAGTTGAAGAGCATGGTGGTCATTGGAGGGCTTTAAGCAAAGGAATAGCATGCTTCCAGAAAGGTCACTTTGGCAACACTATAGAGGATAATTTGTGGGGGGAGGGGTGTGTTTGGGGGGGGGTTTATAGGTCATCTCCAGAAGTTTTATATAGGCAGGACTTACATCAGAAACTGGGTTTTGAAGTTGCAATTTTCTTCTTACTAAAAGTCAGCCTATTATTCTAACCATGAATTATAGCACTTATTTAAGTTTCCCTTCCACAAATTAAACTGTGACACCATCAGCCTGGGGAATTTTAATATTTGCCTAAATTTCTTTTCTTTTCTTTCCTGTTTTCTTTATTTTTTTCTTTTTCCATACACCTTAATTCCTTTCTTTCTCCTTCTCCACTTGTATATACTTGTTGCTCCCCCAAAAAGAGGGGGAGCTTATTCCCTCTACCCTTGAATCTCATCTGGATTTGTAAATGCTTTGACTAATACAATGCTGTGGAATAGACTTTCTGAGTACAGTCTTTAAGAGCACAGGTGACTTCTAGTTCCTTCTTGGAATGCTCTTCCTTGGAATGCAGATGCCATGCTGTGAGGAAGCTCAAGCTGTAAAGCCCCAGAATCATGAAAGACAATGAGTGATTGTTCTTACTTTAAGCCACAATTTTGAATGGTTTAATAAAGAATGGACTGTTAGCAATAGAGACAGAAATTGGTACCTGCAAGTAGAGTGGTGCTACAGTAAAAACCTAAAATGTGTGACTTTGACTCTGGAATCTGGTAGCAGACTGAAGCTGGGAGAGCTTTGAAGAGATATAAAGGCTGAAAGGGCAGTAAGAAAATTGCTATTGGAGATTAGAGGGTAAGTGACCTGAAAAATGTATTGGCAGAACAATTAAAACATTGCCTATAGTAACATGAAAGAAAAAGCAATATCTCATACATTTGTGGACCTGGCTAAGATTTCAAGGCAGAATGGCAGCTTCTTTTAAGCTACCAATCATAAAGTACAGGAACACTAAAATGAGCTTATGAAGGAACTCTTCAGTTTTCAAGCAGAATTTAGAAGGAATATTTCCAATGCAAGAATTGCTTAATGGAGAATTAAGAAAACTATTTCACATTCTCAGATGGGAAATTTTTAAAAATTTAGAAAATGATTTCACATTCATAGCTTCTCTGGCTAACAAAAGATTCCCAAAGTAAGAAATGGCCTCAGAGCAAAAATCAAATCCAGAGTTTCCAAGAAAACATGGCCTCAAGGTAAAGATCAGACCAAGAGTGTAGTTGTAAGACCCTTTGCTGAAATCTCAGGAAGATTTAAGGTGGTGCCTCTGAGACCTCTCACCTAGACAAAAGGACTTCTAATAGCCTATGAGCTTCCTTAATCCCCCCAGCTAGAAATCGGGCTTCTGAGAATCTTAAAGGTTTTGATGCATAATACACTGGCTTTAAGGGACCTGTCTCAAAGTGATTTGTGGGTATTGCTTTTTTCCATGGCTTCAATAGTGATTTTTTTTTAATTATTGGAGAAGTTGCGGGTTTACAGAAAAACTGGGCATAAAATGCAGGGTTCCCATATACCACCCTATTATTAAACCCTTGCATTAGTATGGTACATTTGTTACAATTGATCAAAACACATTTTTATAATTGTACTATTAACTATAGTCCATGGCTTATCTTAGGATTGATTCTGTTGTACAGTCCCAGGATTTTTTCTTTTAATTTTTATTCTAATAACATATATGCAACCTAAAATTTCCCCTTCTAACTACAGTCAAATACATAATTCAGTGCTGTTAATTATGTTGACAATGTTGTGCTACCATCGCCACCATCCATTCCCAAAACTTTTCCATCATTCCAAATAGAATCTCCGTACCATTTAAGCATTAATTCCCTATTCCCTACCCTCACCCCATCCCCTGATAATCTACATTCTAATTGCTTATTCTAAATATTTCATATTGGTAAGATCATACAATGTATGTCCTATTGTGACTGGCTTATTTCACTCATCCATGTTGTTGCACATATCAGAACTTGATTTCTTTTTTCAAATGAATAATATACCATTCTGTAAATATACCACATGTTGGTTATCCATTTACCAATTGAAGGACACTTGGGTTGCTTCCATCCTTTGGTTGTGAATAATATTGCTATGAATATCAGTGTGAAAAAATGGAACAGCCAAACCATTTTCCACAGTGGCTGCAACATTTTACATTCTCATCAACATTAGTGTTCCTATTTTTCCATATCCTTTCCAAAATTTTCCACTTTTAAAAGTAATAGCCATCCTAGTGTTTGTGAAATGGTATCACTTGGTGGGTGTGATTTGCATTTCCCTAATGGCTAAAGATGTTGAACATCCTTTTATATGTTTTTTGTGCAATTGTATATCTTCTGCGGAGAAGTGTGTACTCAAGTATTTTGCTCATTTATTAGTTGGATTGTTTGTCTTTTTGTTGTAGAGGTGAAGGATTTCTATATATATTCTGGATATTAAACCCTTATTAGATATTTGATTTCCAAATATTTTCTCCCATTGTGAAGGTTGTTGTTTTACTTTCATGATAAAGTCCTTTGAGGCACAAAAGTGTTTTATTGTGATAAAATGCCATTTATCTTTGATTTCTTTTGTTGCTGTGATTTGGGTGTAAAATCTAAGAAACCACTGCTGAACATAATGCCCTGGAAAGGTTTGACTACATTTTCTCATAGGAGTTTTATAGCTCTGGCTCTTATATTTAGGTGTTTGATCCATTTTGAGTTTATTTTTGCATATGATGTGAGGTCAGGGTCCACCTTCATTCTTTTGCAAATGGAGATCCAGTTTTCTTAGTTCCATTTGTTGAAGAGACTATTCTTTCCCCATTGACCAAAAACCTTGGCCTCTTATAAAAAATCATGAGGTCATAAATGTGGAGGCTGATTTCTGAGCTCCCATTTTGATTTCATTGGTCTAGATGTATGTCCTTGTGACAGGACCATGTTGTTTTGATTACTGTGGCTTTGTAATAAGTTTGAAGATCAGGAAGTGTGAGTCCTCCAAATTCATTTTTCTTTTTCAAGATGGCTTTGACTATTCTGGAGCCCTTACTCTTCCATATAATTTTAATGATAAGCTTTTCCATTTCTACAAAGAAGGCTGTTGGAATTCTTATTGTGATGGTGTTGAAGCTGCAAATTGCTTTGGGTAGAATTTGTATCTTAACAATATTTAGTCTTCCAATCCATGAATGCAGAATGTCCTTCCCTTTATTTAGGTCTTCTTTCATTTCTTTTAGTGATGTTTTGTGGTTTTCTGTGTATGGGTCCTTTACATCCTTGGTTAGGTTTATTCATAGAGTCTTTATTCTTTTAGTTGCTATTGTAAATGAATTTTTTTCTCTTGATTTCTTCTTCCAATTGTTCATTACTAATGCGTAAGACACGACTGATTTTTGGGTGTTGATCTTGTATCTGGCCACTTTGCTGAATTCATCTATTACCTCTAAGAGCCTTATTGTAGATTTTTCAGGATTTTCTATATAGGATCATGCCGTCTACAAATAGGGAAAGTTTTAGTTCTTCTTTTCCAACAGTGGAGACAGTGGACATCCTTGTCATGTTCCTGCTATTAGAGAGAAAACTTTCAGCATATCACCATTAAGTAGGATTTTAGCTGTATGCTTTTCATATATGTCCTTTGTCATGCAGAAAAGGTTTCCTTCCATTTCTAGTTTTCTAAGTGTTTTCTCAAGGAGGGGTGCTGCATTTTGTCAAATGCCTTTTCTGTATCAAGTGAGATGATCGTGTGTGTGTGTTTTCCATTCCGTTAATGTGGTGTATTACATTAATTGACTTTCTTATTTTGACTCATCCTTGCATACATGGGATAAATCCCACCTGATAATGGTGTATAATTTTTTAAAATGTGCTGTTACATTCAGTATTTTGTTGAGGACATATGCATCTATACTCTTAAGAGATATTGGTCTGTAATTTTCTTTTCTAGTGGTATCTTTATCTGGCTTTGGTATGAGGGTGATGTTAGCCTCATAGAATGAATTAGGGAGTGTTCCCTCCTCTTCAATTTTTCGGAAGAGTTTGAGTAGGATTGGTGTTAATTCTTATTGGAATGTTTGGTAAAATTCTTCAGTGAAGCCATCTGGTCCTGGGCTTTTGTTTTTCAGAAGGTTTTTGATTACTGATTCAGTCTCTTTACCAGGCATTGGCATGTTGAGATCTATTTCATCTTGATTCAATGCAGGTATTTTGTGTAATTCTGGGAATTTGTCCATTTCATCTAGGTTATCCAATTTGTTGGTGTACAGTTGTTCATAGTATCCTCTTATAGTCTTTTTATTTCATAAGGTTGGTAGTAATGCCCCTCTTTTCATTTCTGATTTAATTGTTTGTGTCTTTTCTCTTTTTTTCTTGTCAGTCTAGCTAAAAGTTTGTAAATTTTATTTTTGGTTCTCTATTTCTTTTATTTCCACTCTAATCTTTGTAATTTCCTTCCTTCTGTTCACTTTGGTTTTAGTTTGCTCTTCTTTCTCTAGTTCTTCCAGTTTTCAGGATAAGTCTCTGATTTGAAATCATTCTTCTTTTTTCATGTAAGAATTTAGAGCTACAAATTTCCCTCTCTGCATTGCCTTTGTGTACCCCATCAGTTTTGGCATATTGTATTTTCATTTTCATTCACTTCAAGATACTTCCTAATTTCCCTTGTGATTTCTTCTTTAACCCACTGGCTGTTTAAGATTACATTGTTTAATTTCCACATATTTGCAAATATTCCATTTCTTCCTCTGCTGATGATTTCTAGCTTTATTCCATTGTGATTGGAGAAGATACATTGTATTATTTCAATATTTTTAAATTTATTGAGATTTGTTTTGTGATCTGTGATACCGTCTATCCTTGAGAATGATCCAAGTGCACTCAAGAAGAATATGCATTCTGTTGCTGTTGGGTGAAGTAGTTCAAATATGTCTCTTAGGTCTAGTTGGTGTAGAGTTTTATTCAAGTCTTCTATTTCCTTATTGATCTTCTGTCTAGGTGATCTATCTATTATTGAGTGTGGTATATTAAAGCCTCCTTTTATTAATGTATAACCATCAATTTCTCCCTTCAAATCTGTTAGTATTTGTTTAATATATTTTAGGGCTCTGTGTTATGCATAATATATGTATAATTGTTACAATTTCTTGAAGTGATTCATTTATCAAAATATAATGGCCATCTTTGTCCTTCATAACTGCTTTCAACTTAAAGTCTATTTTATATGATATTAGTATAGCTACCCCAGTTCTCTTTTGCTTAATATTTTCATCATAAATTTTATTCCATCCCTTTTGCTAAGCTTGGGAACTTTCCTGCCATTATTTCTTTGAATATTCCTTCTGCCCCTTTCTTTCTTCTCCTTCTGGGACACCTATAATGCGTATATTGGTATGCTTGATGATGTCTCAGCAGTCTCTTAGATTATTTCTGCTTTTTATAATTCTTTTTTCTTTCTGCTTCTCAATCTGACTCATTTAAGTTGTCCTTCTTTGAGTTCACTGATTCTTTCTTCTGGCAGCTTGAATTTATTGTTGAAACCCTCTTGGGAATTTTTTTTTTTTTTTTTTTTTTTTTTTTTATGGACATAAGTTTTTAATTCATTTGGGTAAATACCAAGGAGCATGGTTGCTGGATCAGATCAGACAATAAGCCTATGTTTAGCTGTAAAAGAATTGCCAAACTCTTCCAAAGTGCCTGTACCATTTTGCATTCCCACCTGTAATGAATGATAGTTTCTGTTGCTCTACATCCTCCTCATCAGCATTTGGTTTTGTCAGTGTTTGGGGTTTTAGCATATGTAGTGGTATCTCATTGTTTTAGTATTCAATTCCCTGATGATATATGATGTTGAGCATCTTTTCACATGCTTACTTGTCATCTGTACATCATCTTTGGTGAGGTGTCTGTTCAGCCCTTTTGCCCATTTTTAATTGGGTTGCTTGTTCTCTCTTTGTCTTTTTGTTGCGTTTTAAGAGTTCTCTGTGTATTTTGGATACAAGTCCTTTGTCAGATATGTGTTTTGCCAATATTCTTTCCCAGGCTATGGCTTGTCCTTTCATTCTCTTTAACTGTCTTTTGCAGAACAGAAGATTTTACTTTTAGTGATGTTCAACTTATCAATTTTTTATTTCATGGATCATGCTTTTGGGGTTGCATTTGCGAAGTCATCACCAAACCCAAGGTTACCTAGATTTTTACCTATGTTATCTTCTAGAAGTTTTATAGTTTTGAGTTTTACATTTAGATCTATGAGCCATTTTGAGTCAATTTTTGTGAAAGGTATAATGTCTGTATCTAGATTTTTTTTGCATGTGGATGTCCAGTTGTTCCAGCACCATTTATTATAAAGACTATCCCTTCTTCATTGATCTGCCTTTGCTTCTTTTTTTTTTTTTTTATTATGGGTAAAAATCAAAATTCTCACAATACATACAAACATTTGCAAAATGATATATAAATATATATGTATATATGTGTATTTGCTTACAAAAATGTTATTTATATATATATATAAATATATATATATATATATACATATATTTTAAGAGGTGCTTAGATTACCCAAAATATTACACAGAACCCACTGGGATTCCCATGTTGCCCACCTCCCACACCTCCCACACAAACATCTCCCACAGTGTGGCCCACCACCCTCAATGAACTTACACATCCTGGAGCCTTGCTACCAACCATAGACCACAGTTCACACTGTAGACCACACTCTCTCCCACTCAGTTCTTAGTGGTGTGTGCTGATTTAAAATGGCCTACATCCGTTCCTCTTGGGAATTTTTCATTTCACCTATTGTGGTCCTCAAGTTCTGTTTGGTTTCTTTTTAAAATTTCTATCTTTTTTTTTTTGAGATTTTCATATTGTCCCTTCCTTCCTTCCTTCCTTCCTTCCTTCCTTCCTTCCTTCCTTCCTTCCTTCCTTCCTTCCTTCCTTCCTTCCTTCCTTCCTTCCTTCCTTCTTTCCTTCCTCCCTCCTTCCCTTCCTCTCTCTCTCCCTCCCTTCCTTCCTTCCTTCCATTTTTCATCATTTTCTTATATCCTTTAATTCTTTCTCTGTATTTTCCTTCATTTCCTTGACCACATTAAATATTATTTTTTTAAGCCTTTGTGCAGTATATCCACAGTCTTGTCTTCTTCATTGATGTTTTCTAGATTTTTTATCCAAATCTTTTTGATGAGCCATCATTTTATGTTTCTTTGTCTTTCAATCTTTTGTTGCACATTATACATATCAATATTTTAAAGTGTTAACTCTAGGATTTATTCCCTGAGATATTTTGTTTCTTCAGTTTTTATCTAGCTAGTGATATGACAGAGATGTTCTTGAGTGTCTGGAGCTAACAAAATCAAGTAAACCTAAGCAAAAAACACCTTTTACAGTCTTTACAAATTGGCTTTATGTTAGCTGGCTGGTGCTGACATTCAGAGTTCATCTTTCCTGTCAAGAAGGTCAGCCCAAGGTGAATGCAAAGTGCAGGGTTCTTTCTGTCTTCTGTGAGCCTGTGTCTTGTCCTGGGCTGCCTGACCCAGATGGTTCTTACTCTGCTTTTACCATCTCAAACTGCTCTTGCCTGGAAGGCAAAACTGGGAAGGGAGCATGCCAGAGAGGAGTTTACCAAGTCAGTCTTTCCTAGCCAGAACAAGGCCAGGGACCCACAAAGTGAGCATCACTGGCCAGCTCCAAACTGCCCTGGGGAGGGGATGAGGGAGAGACCAGGGAGGGCACCTGGATTTTCTCCCTCAGTTCCCCAAAGCTGCACTTTCTTGACTGTCCAGCAAATGCAGCCCTTCAACTGTCCTCTGCAGCTCTGAAGAAGCATACCATGTTTAAGTCTCCTCCATCACCTTTGTCTGGGGCTGGTTGGAGCAATGGCCACCCTCAGAGCCAGGCCCCAGTGATCTGAAGTGGTTAATTAAAAGCAGTGAGCAGTGATCTGTCTGTACATGCCCAGATCTTGGGGAACTAGGTCTTTCTGTCCCACCTTGTCATCATCATGCTGCACCAGGGGCTGGGTTTGAGTGATTCACTGTTGCCAGCCATGAGACTGGGTCATGGGTGATGGCAGCCATTACATGGAGAGAGCAATTCACTGGTATATAACACAATTTACCAGCCTCTCCCTCCTGCTCTTCTCTGGATGCTGCACAGTGTTCTACTGGACTCCAGAGTTTTGAAATAGTTGATTCAGACAATCCCTGCCTGTTTAATAGTTGTTCTGGTGGAAGGACTGATTCCTGGAGCTTCTTACTCCACCATCATCCCAAAATCCTCTCCCACTTGCTTAATAATTTGATACACATGGAGTCCACAATTTTTTTTAAGGAATTATATTAGTGTTAACTCAAAGAGTCAGATAGTGCAAAATGAAAAGAGGCCCCGGAGCCCCCGAATTCCTATGGGTAGGAAGCAACCTGAGAAAGCTTTCAGCTGCAGCTTCAAGGCATTTCTTATAGGAAAGGAAGGATGACTCAGAAGGTAGAGCCATGATCCAAGAGAAGGCGCAAAGACCCGTGGAAAACCACTCACAAGGAACAGAAATGAACTCTTAAGCAAGGAACATTCTCTACCCCTTAAGTCAGAGAAAATGGTTTCATGTGCCCGGTTGGGCTTCAGAATTACTAAGAACATGACAGCTATGTGCTTCCTGTTCTCTCCCTTTTTAAAAAGGAATGTAAGATAGCTTGCCTTTTTGTTTCATAGATCTCTGCACCCAAGAGATCACAGCTGAAAAACTAGATTCAAGGACTGGACCAGAGGTGCTTCATCCTCATTTGTACCTGATCTAAATATGATATTGTGGACTTTGATCTGAGACCAACAATGGGATGAGAATTTTGGTAGTAGGGTGAGTATATTTTGCATGTAGGAAGGTTGTGAATTATTGTGACCAGAAGGTTGGCTACAATAGTTCCCAAAAATGTCCACCATAAATTCTTTCCTCCTTGCATGCATATGCCACTTCCCCATCAAGAGTTGGATTTTGTTTCTTTGGGCTAGCTTTGTGATTACTTTGACCGGTACAAATGCAGTAGAACATCTAGGACTTTTTAATCTGGGTCTTAAAGGCACTGGCAGCTTCCCCCTCCTTCCTTTTGGAACACAGCCACCATCTCTAAGGAAGCTTAAGCAGCCATAAAAGATTAATATATGGAAAAAAATCCAGGACCCTCAGCTGTCAGCCCTAGTTGAGCTTTCAGGCAATGGCTAGCACCAATCACTGGCCATGTGAATGAGGCCATTTTGGACCTATCATCCTTCCTAGAACCCTAACCATACCACAGAAAGCAAAAGAGTCACCCACAGAATTGTGGAGATAATAAATTGTTGCTGTTTTAAATCATTATGTCTCCAGTGATTTGTTGTAGCATAATATAACTGAAGCAGGTAAAAATGAAAACCTCTAGAGTAGATGAGATAGCCCCAAGAAAGAATGTGAAAAAAAAAGAACAAACCCTGGAAGGAACAAAAATTTTAGCTGGTTAGAAGATGACCCCAAAAAAGGAAATTTTAGAAGAAATATTTAAAAGATAGGAGGATAACAAGAAGAAGCAACATCACATAAAGCAAGGGCTGACTGCTTTAAGAGAAGGAAGAGGCCGACAGTATCAAATGCAGCAGAGAGTTCTAGAAAGAAAAGGAAAGATATGAAAAGCTGTCATCAGCTTTGGTAATGTGAGATTATTGATGACCTTTGCCACAACAGCAAAGTGGTAGAAACAGAGGTCAAATTAGAGTGAGTTATGGAAATTTCTAGCCAGGAAATTTTACTTAATCATAACAGGTACAGGCATCACTTGTAATCAAGTGCCTCAAAAGGAAATAAGAGTAATAGGGCATTTGGTAAGTGGGTCACGGGGTCAAGGGAAGTGTTATATGAACACATTTTTGCTTTCCAATGAAAATCTAGATTGGTTTGGCTTTTAACCTGGTTGTCTTTGGACTAATTTGTGGCATGCACTATTACTTTGGTCTACATAGAGTTGCTTGGAAGCTGAGCAAAATCTTGCTTTTATGGTGCGTGGCATCATATGGTGCATTGAGAGTTCTGATGCTTACTTTTCCACTAGGTATCTACAACAAGTCAGTTAATGTCTAGACATCAGGCTCCTCTTCCAGTCAATAAGTAGACTGGAGGACTTTGACTGGCCTTCCAATACTAATAGTCTATAAATGTGATTTCATTCTCAGAACACCTACCTGTGATTATTATGCTTTGTTTTTTGTTTCCTGGAACTCCAGAGTGTAAATATAAGCTAAATCACTTAACTCATCAAGCAAAATACTTGCAGCTCAACGCCTTCACCCAAAGCACACACAATATTCTGATTTCTAGTCTATATCCTATATGATGGAGCTTCAGTATAAGGTATGAGTTCTTGGGGGCCAGGGTCACCCCAGGATCTAGCCCTGAGCAGGTCAATTTGAGCCCCCAGTTAGATGAGCTACCTAAGTAAGACCTTTTCTCTTGATTCATCAAGAACAGAGAGATATGTGGGCATGCCCAGAGATAACCAGGCCCCCAAGGGAAAAGGGAAGGGCCAAGGTGTTTCTTTTCTTAACCAAATAGAGCTTATTTCTGGAAAGAGTGGGGTATTCCTCAGTTTATATGGGCAAGGGACACAAATCTCCATCAGTTAAGGTATTGCAGAACCAAGAAACACATCTCAGGCCCTTCAACATCCCTTTCTTCTGAGGGGCCAGCATTTTGAAGACTCTTTTTTTTCTTTTTTCAAATTTAATGTCAATTAGAAGCTATTACTTCTGTATCTAGCTCCTTTCTCTCTTATCTCTAATTTATACTTTCATCTTTTCCTCATGGGGGTACCTTTGTTCCAGGTGTAATTAAGGACCAGGCCAAAGAGTAAGCAATTTTTCTGTAGGCAGGAAATGTATTTAATTTGTATTACTATGCTTTTATGTCTTGGAGTAGAAAATAAACTAAAAAGATAACTCTCATTACATCTCTCACAACTGCCACAGTTCTTGATACTTTTAATATTGATATTATTAGCATGCCAAAAGAAAAAAATAAATGTGTGACAAGAAAAATAATCTATCATTCCCTGTGGGTTCTAAAGAGGAGGGTCCTCTGAGCTTCCATGCCAAGTGGGATGATGACTGTAAGTGTGCAAGTTGGGAGAAGGCATTAGTGAGCTGTCTTGAATTGCTCAAGGAAAAGGAGGAAGGAAGAGACAGAAGGAGGCAGGGAGGGGAGAAAAAGAAAAAAGAAGAGGGTCTGAGATCTGAGGAGGCAGAAATGCTGGTTGCCATCAAGCTCCAAGGTCTATTTTGGGGAGATCATAGGGCAACCTATCAGCTATTAGCAGACTCTGCTTAGATTTACTTAGACAGAATTGGCTCATCTCCTGGTTCTAGCACCTACCAGCAGTGTGACTCTGGGCTATATGACTTTGGGTAATTTAATCTAACATTTTTCATGCTTTGGTTTCCTTATCTGTGAAATGAAAATAATAGCACTTACCTCATAGAGTTCTTGTGAGACTTAAGTGTATTAATACATGTTACAGGCTAATAATAGGCCTGGTAAATATGAAGGCTATGATTATGACTTGTTTTAGTTTGTTAGGCTGCTTAAAGCAGATAACATGAATTGTCTTGGTTTAAACAATGGGAATTTATTAGCTTACAGTTTGAGTCAGTGAAAATGTTCAGATCAAGGCAACACCTAGGTGATTCTTTCTTCCCAAAGACCAGCTGTCAGTGATCCTTAACTCCTCTGCCACACGGCAAGGCAGATGGTGGCTTCTGCTGGTCTCTCCCTTCTTTTCCAGGTTTCATTGCTTTCAGCTTCTTGTTTCCATGGCTTGCGCACTCTCTCTCTCTCTCTCTCTCTCTCTCTGTCTCTCTGTATTCATCCATCTATAAAGACTCCAGTCAGAGGATTAAGACCATGCCTTAAATGAAGTAACCTTATCAAAAGGCCCTACTTATAATAGTAGGAATGGATTAGCTTTAAGAACATGATTTTCTGGGGGTACATACAGTTCCAAACCACCACAATCCACACTCTTGGCCCCAAAAAAGGCATGTTCTTTCCATATACAAAATACTTTAATTCCATTATAATATCCCAAAAGCCTTCAATCAAGACTAAAGTACAAAGTTTCAGCAAAATCAGTTATAGGTGTAGTATGTCCTGGGGCACAAATTCCCTCTGCCTGTGGCCCTGTGAAACCTAGAGAACAAGTTATCCACCTCCAATATACAAAGGAGTGACAGGCATAGGATAAACATTCCAATTCCCATAGGAAGAAATTGGAAGGAAAACAGGGGTCACAGGTACCAAACAATTTGAAACCCTGCAGGGCATACTCCATTAGATTTCAAGGTCCAAGAATCATCCATGGAATGATGTTTTGTCCTCCAGGCCTGATAGATCTGCAGCCTCACCCTCTCCAAGTGCTCATACAGTAGCCATGCTCTCCCAGAACCTTGAGGTGAAGGCTCTAACCTCTGAGAACACTGGGGTGATGGCCAGACTCTCCACAGTCCTTGGGGAATATGCTTCTCCATTTCTGAAGACTGGGGCAACAGCATTCTTCCTGAACAATGGGGTGGAAGGCCCACCTTCTTCAAGTGCTAGGGCATACTCGCCCTTTCCACACACATGGGTGGGTGTGCTCTCTTAGCCCAAGAAGATGTCTTCTGTCCAGACTTCAGCTTCCAGGGTTCTGCCTTTGAAGTGATTTTTCCTTCAATCTGTCTTTTTTTCTGTCCCTTTTAGTCCAGGCTGGCAATGGTTCCATTCATACAGATCTCACAAAAAAACTAGCAGGTTTCACATGTAGTACATAGGGGTCTAAGTCATTAGACAAAAGAACTTTCCACAGGCTGACTGGTGCCGTGTTCAGTTAAATCCTCACAAGGAGCACTATTCTCTGGGGACTCGCTTTCTGGAAACTCAGAAATTTCCAAACATTTCTGGTTTCTTTGTGTCCAGGAGTTCAGTTCTCATATCTTTTCTCTCACATTTTACAATAGGAGAAACAAGGCTGCACTTCACACATTTTTCTTGGAAATATACTCAGCCAAATATCCAAGCTCATTGCCCTGAAATTCTACCCTCCATCCAACATCAGAACTCAATCTCACCAAGTTCTCTGTCACTTTAAAACAAAGGTCAACTTTCCTCCAGTTTCCAATAACACATTCATTTTCTTTTAAGGCTTCATCAGAAGTACCATTAGTGTCCATATTTCTACCAAAAGTCTCTTCAAAGCAATGTAAGCTTTGTCTATCAAACAGCTCACAATTCTTCCAACCTTTACCCATTACCCAATTCCAAAGCCATTTCCACATATTTGCAATAGTAGCCCCCACTCTTCTGGTACCAAAATCTGTTTTAGTTTCCTAGGCTGCTTAAAGTAAATACCATGAGATGTGTTGGCTTAAACAATGAGAATTTATTAGCTTACAGTTTGAGTCAGTGAAAATGTTCAAATCAAGACATCATCAAGGTAATGCTTTCTTCCCAAAGACCAGATGTTGGCAATCTTTGGCTCCTCTGCCACATGGCAAGGCAGATGGCGGCGTCTGCTGGTTTCTCCCTTCTTTTCCAGGTTTCATTGCTTTCAGCCTCTTGTTTCCATGGCTTTCTCTCTATCTCTGTATTCATCTCATTTTTAAGGACTCCAGAGGATTAAGGCCAACGCTGGGCCAAGACTTGACTCAAGTAACATCATCAAAAAGTCCTACTTACAATAGGTTTACACCCACAGGAATGGATGAGCCTTGCAAGAGACTCAGAGTCTCTTGCAAGGCTATAATCAAGGAGCTGGCTGGACCTGCAGTCATCTGAACCTTAACAAGAGAAGGATTTACTTCCAGGCTCATTCACAGGACTGTTCGAAAGCCTCAGGAATGCACTAGCTGTTGGCCAGACATGTTAGTTCCTTGCCACATGGTCTTCTCCATAAGGCTGTTCACAAAATGGCAACTCACTTCCACCAAAGTGAAAGATCTAAAATAAAGAGCAAGAGAGAGTATATGACTAAGGTGGAAGTCATAATTTTTTTAATAACCTAATATCAGAGATAACATACCATCACTTCTGCCATATTCTATTTGTTAGAAGTGAGCAATAAGCTCAACCTATACTCAAGAAGAAGGGATTAACAGAATTTAAATATTAGGAAGCTGCCTACCACACTATCCTAACCACTTTGAGTAGAGTGGACTCTCCTTGGTAGCATAGAGAAGCAGGAAAAGTAATAACAGTAGCAAGTCACCACAATTACTAACTGTCCAACTTAATTTAATAAAGTCATAAAAGGAACATTTACTGGTGTCTTCCCATACAGGAAGACACCACATGGAAAGGTTAAGGCAATGTAAATTCACAAATATTTGTCAGTAAGAAATGTACCAGATCTGCTTTATTCAAGAGATCTCTGAGTCCACAGACTTAAGTACAATTATTTGTAAATATATCATAAGATCCTTGTAATCTCATCCTCTTTTCACTGCACACACCCATCTTAAACTCCTCAGCAAACCTTTCCCAAAGTGAGGCTACTAGACCACTTTCTGCCCACCCCTAATTACCTAACCCTAACCCTAACCCTGACTTCCTTCATTCACCTGTGGCTTTTCTTATTACAATCTTTACCAGAGGAAAAAGGCAGCACTAGGAATACTCCATCTAATTGATCTTGATTCATCACACTCTTGCACTCAAAAGAATATAAACATTCAACTGTTTTCATTTGCTCTTCTACAATATCTTGCTGTTTGGTGCAAGTTCCCTTAAATTCGCTATCTCAACATATTCTATATCTGTCACCTAAACTTTCTGCATTGCCAGTAAAACATTTCTTTTCTGATTAATAGCTCCCAATGCCCTGTCTGCTGACGTTGTGTTCCCTGGAATGGGTTCCTTCAGAAACATAGATTTCCAATTTAGGTTAAAAGATAAACCTCACAAGCTCAATAAAAGTCACTAAAGAGCAATAAAATAATATCTAGGTGTATTAATCAGCCAAAGGGGAGCTGATGCAAAATTCCAGAAATCTGTTGGCTTTCATAAAGGGTATTTATTTAGGGTAGAAGCTTACAGTTACCAGGCCATAAAGCATAAGTTACTTCCCTCACCAAAGTCTTTTGCCACATGTTGGGGCAAGATTGCTGCCGATGTCCACCAAGAGTTCAGGCTTCTTGGGTTTCTCTCTTCCTGGGGCTCCATTTCTCTCTGGGCTCAGCTGCTTTGCTCTCTTCACAAGGCCAGCTGTAGACTATTAGGCGAATGGTTCTGTCTCTCTCCCCAGGGCTTCTGCCATGTCTAAGGAGCCGTCTCTGTTCCTCTGTGTTCTTCTCTTGTGTGTTCACTTCCTGGGCTCCAGCTCAAAACTAACTCCAGCATCAAAATTCCAACTCTCCTCTCTGCCATGTAGTTTTCTCTGTGAGTTATCGCCCACCAAGGGTTGGGGACCCAATGCCCTACTGACGCGGCCCAATCAAAGTCCTAATCACAATCTAATCAATTGAAAATGATACCTCTGTCAGACTAGTTTACAAACATAATCCAGTAACTATTTTTCGAATTCATAAACAATGCCAAACTGCTACACTAGGCAAAACAGATAATAACAAAAGAGTTTTCTTCATTTATGTCCTGAATTTCCATAATATCACTTCCTCACTTCCCAATACCCCTTCATTAAAAGTGCTGGACTTTTCTAGAGCCTGGAAAATTAGAACTAAATTATAAATTGCCAAACCTTTTTCATCTGTGATCTAAAGCAGCTGCCCACACAAAAAGGCTCTAAAAAGTGGCAACTGTAGACCTCTAACTGCTCTGTTCTCCTGCTGCTCAAGCCCCCTAAACCATCATTTCCCAATAGACTGCAGGATTGTCAACTTCCTGATCTTGTAATGATGTTCCATATATTTTAAACTGGTATTTCCATGATTTCAAAAAGTTTGATATCCCCTACCTAAAATTGTGTTCCCAGTCTTCTGAAAAACTACCTCTGGGACTCCAAAAAGATAGACTTGATGGTGTGGGTTTGAATCCCAATGTCCCACTTATCAGTGCTTTAATTGAAAGACTTGTTCTCTCTGGGCATCAATTTCCCCACTGTGTAATGTGGTTAATAATCATTGTTGATTTAATACCTCTCATGTAGAAGGTACAAGGCCATAAGCTCTAAAGAATACAAAGATGGGTGTGGCAGTTTGATATTATTGATGAATTCCAAAAGGAAATACTGATTATGTTTGTAAACTGGTCTGTTCTTCTGGGTTAGTGCTACCCTTAGATTGTATTGAATTCAGAGGTTTCACTTTTACTTGATTAAATTATGACTATGGCTTTGATTGGGCCATGTCAGTAGGATGCCGAGTCCCCGCCCTCTTGGTGGGTGGGGACTCACAGAGAAAATGACAAGGCAGAGGAAACAGAGTTTTAATGCTGGAGCCCTGGGGAGTAAATACACAGAGAAGCAGCTATTTGAGGAAAGAGAGAAGGCTCTATTACACATGACAGAGGTCCTGGGAAGAGAGACAAGCTGTTTGCCTGATAGTTTACAGCTTGATTTGTGGAGAGATCAGAGAAGCTGAGCCTGGAGAGAAATGAGCCCCAGGAGAGAGACAAGACTTATCCCAGCCTACTGCTGATATTGGAAGAAGCTGGGACCACAGAGACTTAAAAGGAAGCAGAAGCCTGAACCTTGCATGTGTCGGCAGCCATCTTGCTCTAACAAGTGGTAACAGACTTTGGTGAGGGAAATAACTCACGCTTCATGGCCTGGTAACTGTAAGCTTCTACCCCAAATAAATACATTTTATGAAAACCAACCAATTTCTGGTATTTTGCATCAGCACCCATTTGACTGACTAATACAATGACTTAGAGAAAGATAGTGCCCTTAAGAAGTGTATCCTCTAGGATAGGAGATCAATAACTATAATTTAAAGTAGAACATCATAAAATGCTTTCAATGAGGTCCAGAGTAAATGTCAGCTCTTCAGAGAGGCCGCCCTGAGCACTCCCTCTAACATGCCCCAGATTACTCTGCCACTTTACCTTGTTTCATTTTCTTACAGTAGTTTCATTATCTGACATTATCATACTTATTTTCTTATTTCCTAGATTTTGGTCTGTCCCTTCCTCAAAAATGTAAGCACTATGAGAGCAGAGGCTAACCCTGTCTTGCTCAGCATGAAAACAATGTTCCGTAAACACCCATGGAAGAACAAAGGAGTGATTCAGAGTTAGGAGGTAAAAGAAGGTAGAAGCAAGAGTTTATTTTTATGTATAAATGTACTTAGTAAAACACTAACACAATGAAAGAGGTTATAGTGCAGATAGGAAAATTCTGGTTGGTAAGTTTTTTGTCCTTTCTGGTGAGCTCTACAAGGGCCTGTTCTCACCCAGCACTGAGTCTGAGGTGCAAACACCCTTGACAAAGGCTGGAGGAAGGAAAAAGAGTCTATCCTGGTAGCAGCCCCTTCCAGGATAAAGACAGTCCTTGATCTCTCCCCAGGTGTGGAATAACTGACTTAAGGCGTCTTCCTGGGAAATAAAGAAACACAGTCAGTTCTATCAGATGAGGTAGCACTATCATGTTGCTCCTAGAGAGTTATTTAATACAAATTAATTTTGCATATGTTGACACCAAAGAAAAGATAAAAATTTGTATCAGACTAGTCTGCAGAGTACATTTTTTAAAAGATTTATTTATTTATTTTCCTTTTTTCGATCCATTTTTAACTCTCCCCCACCCCACCCCACCCCATCCTACCCCCCGTTTTTGCTGTTTTTTTGTGTCCATTCGCTGGGCAATTCTCTGTGTCTGTTTCCTGCCCTCTCTTCTCATCCTTCTCCTGTCTTCACTGGGATTCGATCCTGGGAACCTCCAATGTAGGAGAGAGGCATCCTACCACCTGTGCCACCTTAGTTCCTGTTTTTTTTTTTTTTTTTTTTTTGGTGCGTCTTGTCTTGGCTCTCCCTTGTGTCACTCTCCTGAAATGTCATCATTTTGCTGCCCGTGGCTTGGCGGGGCCTGGCACGCAAACGCTCAGGGACTGACGGCACACCCGCGTGCGGGTCCTGGTGGCCCACGCACTTTCTATATTTTTCTTTATTTTACTGGGAGGTCCCGAAGATTGAACCCAGGTCCCTCCATATGGGAGATGGATGCCCAACCATTTGAGCCACATCGGCTCCCCTGTAGAATACATTTTAGAATTCATATATTAATAGGAGAACTACTGTTCAAAATAGAAAAAAAAAAAAGAATACTGTAAATTCTTTAAGTTAATTTTTTAATTTTTATTTTATTTTACTTATTTATTTTGAGGTACCAGGGCCCAGAGCTTCAACCCGGGACCTGGTGTGTGGGAAGCCAGCACTCAACCACTGAGCCACATCAGCGCCTGTGAGTTGGTTTTTTCATTTATTTTTTGTTTGTTGCTTATTTCTTTTGTTTTTAGGAGGCACCAAAAAATGAACCTGGTACCTCTTATGCGGGAAGCAGGTGCTCAACCACTTGAGCCAAATCCACTCCCTTCTTTAAATTAATTTTTTTTTTTTTTTTTTTTTTTACCAGGAGGTCCTGGGGATCGAACCCAGGTCCCTCCATATGGGAGATGGACGCCCAACCAGTTGAGCCACATCCGCCCCCCTAAATTAATTTTTATATGATTAGACAAAGTTTAAACAACCCAGGAAATAGCCATGCCTTGTCTTAAAATACTATAATTCAATGTCTAATTTTAAAAGTGACCTATAATTCCCATCATTTCTTCTGTTACTTACAGTCCTCATAAGATCCATAATAAAATGCAAGTATTTACAATCTCATTACAGTTAAACTGCATTTACCAACAATTGCCTCTTTCTTCATTAAAATAAGCTTCATTTGATAACTACTACAAGTGTCAAATCAGTTTGCCCAGGGCTCCTCAATTTCCATACTGCTAAAATTCTCACCACATTGGACTCAGCTCTTCATGGTTTACAGCCTCAACAGAACTTCCCTCTACAGAATGACAATGAAGGGTGTTCTTTCTTTCACTGTTGGATTTGTTCTCTCCCAGGAAAGAGAAAGAAATTGTCATCCAACATGTTTCAGCATAGGATATGAGTTTGGGAGTACTTTATAAACTAATTTGTTATTTATATTAGATATATACTGGGAACTCAGTGAATAATCCTTGAGGTATTGAAATTCCTCTGGGGTAGGAGTGACTGATGACATTAGGAGCCTCTGCAGGAAAAGAACTCATAGTTATAAAATGCCTCCTATAGGCTAACATTCTATATGTGTTGCCTTATTTAAACTAATTCAGACAATAGCTAACAACTATGTATTAGTGCCTACCATGTGTCACATGTTGTTCTCTAGAGATCCAGTGGTATGAAGAAGTGAGAACTAGTTAGACAAAGACCATGTGTTCATATTTAATTTTTGTAACAAACCTTTTTGGGTGGGTGATTATTATTCTTATTTTATGTAAAATGTGGATCCAACTTGGACCTAAGCTGTCCCCACATATTAAATCTTGAAGTCAGCCCAGCAGATGTCTGTTTGTATGAGGGAATAAGGAAACTTATAGATAGTAACACCCTAAGGGAATGGAGAATTGAGGAAATGATCTTGACCCAGTTACAAATATCCTATTGGAGGGGTCAGTAGAGTGTGGTGACTATCATTGATATCCTTGGATCCACTCAAAAGGATTCATGTCTAGGTCTTAAGAAGATAGGAAAGAGTAAACAAAAATATAAAGAACCATTTCTCTGATGACTATATATGCCCATGGGTCATAACCAGCAGGCTTTAGTGCCGTCCCATCTTGGCCCAGACTGTAGAGTTCCCTGCCTAACACCTATTCTCCTCCTTTATTCCGTCCCCTCAGAATCCTAACTTTGTTAAATTATCTACTCTTCGTCCTTGAAGAGAAAGTTTACCCAGGGAAAACTGGCTCCACACCTAGCTTTGTGGGTGAGCTTGACTGGTCTAACAGTAATCCCTTTCCCCTTGCCTTTGATTAGTGTAAAAGTGAACGTGAGTGATATCAGTGAAAATGGCAGAGTAGTTAGCTACATGGACCCATGCCTCCCAAAGAAATATCAAAAATCAAGCAAAAACGGTCAGAATTAACTTTGTCAGAATTCTGGAAAATAGTCAAAGGTTTGCAGCAAACAAGTGAATGATGAATCAAGAAAAAGGCAACTTAAAAATGGGAGAGGGTGATGGTGATTGAGAATTTAGTTATCATTGAATTGTACACATGAAAGTAGTTAAAATGGGAAATTCTGTGTTGTATATATATATATCACCACAATACTTAAAAAAAAAAAACAAAACAGGTGGAAAAGCTTTGTGGTATTTTTTACTTAGCTTTGTCAAACACTGTTCCTGGCTCAAAAGCAATCTTAAAGACAGCAGTCCATATTCCTGTTGTAGGGCCCTGGTCTCTGAGTTTTGGAGGGAGCAGAGCAGACCTTATTCTCAAATAATTGTCTGTTGTGGCAAAATGAGTTATGTACTCCAGAAAAAAACATGTTCTTAATCTTAATCCCATTCCTGTGGGTGTGAGCCCATTGTAAATAGGACCATTTGAAGACATTATTTTTAATTAAGGTGTGGTCAAATGAATCAGGATGGGTCTTAATCCTATTTCTGGAGGCCTTGCAAAGAGAAAGCCATAGGGAGAAATGGGAAGCCAGAAGTCAGCAGGAACCCAGAAAGAAAGGACATCTTCATGACATGGGAAAACCAAGGAACCCAAGGATTGACAGCCAGCCGGACACTACCAATTCCAGGAGGAGACAAGACTTCTAGCCTCCAAAATCATGAGATAATAAATTCCCATTGTTTAAGCCAGCCCACTGTGTGATATTTGTCATAGCAGCCTGGAAACTAAGACATCTGTTCTATCCTGTCTGGGACCTACCTGAAGGACTGCCTCAATCAGTTTCATCAAAGGCAGAAAAGCTGCATGCAAACACTGTAAGTCTAACAAAGCACAGCCACTTGGGGCAAAAGATTACAGTTCAAACAAACAATAAAGCACCAAAAGTCTGGGAACAAAAACTGGGGAGAGGGTTTCTTTGGGAAATTAGAGCATTCAAAAGCACTTATGTAAGCTGGAGAATTTAGAAAGTTCATCCTTATGCTGAGAGCAGGCCACATGTTCAGCGAAGGACTGAGAAGACCTTAAGCTTTCACCACTGGCTTGTCTTTGGCTCAATGCAAGCAGGAAGTGAAGGCTAAAGCAGAGTTGTAAGCCTTATAGGAATGTCCTAGCACAGAACCAATCTGCAAAGACTAGGAGAGGTTTGCTTTTTTCATTTCTTTCTTGTCTTTATCCCTTCTCTCTCTTGACTCCTGGTATTCAAGGAAATCTTTGTCAAAACACTAGCTGAATACAAGCTAAAGGAACAGAGGCCACACATAAGATGAATACAGACTTTATAAAATAGTTTCTAAAAGTCACTAAACAAACGGACAACTGCAGCATACAGCAAGCAATAAAAACAAACCCTGGGAAGCAGATATGGCTCAAGCAATTGAGCTCCCACCTACCACATGGGAGGTCACGGGTTCGGTTCCTGGTGCCTCCTGGAGAAAACAAGCAAGACAGTGAGCTGGCACAATGGGCAGGCATGGCAAGCTGATGCAACAAGATGATGCAACAAGGAGACACAAAGAGGAAAGGCAATGAGAGCCACAAGAAAGCAGGGAGCTGAAGTGGCTCAGGCGATTGAGTGCCTCTTTCCCACATGGGAGGTTCAAGGTTTGGTTCCCGGTGCCTCCTAAAGAGAAGATGAGTGGATGAGCAGTCACAGAGAGCACACAGCAAAATGGACACAGAGAGCAGACAGCAAGAGCAAACAACACGGGGGAGGGAATAAATAAATAAAATAAATCTTAAAAAAAAAAAAAAACCCAGAGGAGAGGAAGAATCTGTATTCCAGAGTTATCACAATATAATATTTTAAATATATTCTAATATAATATTTTAAATGTTCAGTTTTCAACAAAAATTTATCAAGCATGCAAAAAAACAAGAATGTACGACTCATTCACAGAAAAATTAAAAGGAAATGTCCCTAAGTAGCACATGCTTACTAGACAAAAACTTTAAATAGACTGTCTTAAATTAAATATCTTGAGCATATTTAATGCTCAAAGACCTAAAGGAAACCATGGACAAAGAATTAAAGGAAACAAAGAGAAAATTGTATAAATAAATAAATATCAATCATGTGCTAGAAGTAAAAATATAATAGATAGAAATAAAAAGATATCAAACAGAAATTGTGATGCTGAAAAGTATAATAACTGAAATGAAAAATGTACTAGAGTGGCGGTTCCTCAAAAATTAAACATAAAATTACCATATGATCCAGCAATTCCACTCCTAGATATATATATATATATATATATATATATATATATATATATATACACCCACAAGAATTGAAAACATGGACTCAAAGCAGATACATGTATACCAGTGTTTGTAGCAGCGTTATTCACAATAGTCAAAAGCTGGTAACAATCCAATTGTCCATCAAAAGATGAATGGATAAACGAAATATGGTATATCCATACAATGAAATACTACTCAGTCATAAAAAAAGAATGAGGTTCTGATGCTTGCTACAATATGCATGAATCTTGAAAACATTATGTTAAATGAAATATTCCAGACCCAAAAGGTTATATATTGTATAATCCATGTACACGAAATATCCAGAATAGGCAAATCCATAGAGACAGAAGGCAGATTGGTTTTTTGCCAGGGGCGGCAATAGGGAGTGACTGTTTAATGGTCACTGGGTTTTTTTTCCTTTGGAATGATGAAAATGTTTTGGAAAAAGGTGGAGGTGGTGCTTTCACAATAATGAGAAGGACTAAATGCCACTGAATTGTATACTCTAAAATGGTTAATTTTATATTATGTAAATTTTACCTCAGTAAAAGAAAAAAGTGAGTGGAAGATTCAATCAAGCTCTTCTGGAGTCTTGGGAAATTATCTCATATTCCTTTAGTCGTATGTCCAGAAGCAACCTCCTCTGCTTCCGGATATTGCCATGGTGGGTGTAGTGTGGAACTGCTGCAGTTGTTTTGTTACCAAATTAGCATGAAGCCAAAACACGAGTAGAACAAAGCAAAGAGAATCATAGGAAAACAGAGTTTAAGCCCCTGGAATTTATCAAACCTGAAAAGTGCTTTGGTAGAACCTGTCCCTCCTAAATCTATTTTCCTCATCTTCCATGTATTAGGGCCCCTCTTTTCAGATGGGTCTATGGCTATCCAGAGTAAAAAGAATTTCTTTTGGCAAAAAATGGCTTATATCTGGCCAATGGGAAATAAGCAGAAATGTCATGTGGCAGCTTCTAGGAACCTTCCTTACAAGACAGCCAGTTCAAGGGCATCTTCATCTTTTCCTCCTTTCTGCTCCTGGGAACATGAATGTGATGGTGGGAGCTCTAGCCACTATCTTAGTCCATGAAGACAGCACCATGCCTTTTTAGGGAATGGCAAAGTAGTTAGCTGAAAGGAGCCTGGAAGAAGATGATAGTTACCCTAGATTTTCTTGAGCAAAATTACTATAGAAGCCCTGGTCTTCTGTTGGGCATTGAATCATGTTTCCCACAAAAGACACGTTCAAGTCTTAATTTGCTTTCCTGCAGGTGTGAATCCATTGTTAAATAGGACCTTCAAAGATGTTATTGTTATTATTTTATTATTAGTTAACATGTGGACTAATTCCTAGAATCTTCAAAGATCTCATTTAGATGAAGCCAAATTGAATCAGGGAAGGCCTTACTCCATATGACTTAATCCTTACAAGGGGGATAAATTCTAAACATAGACATAGACAAATGAGCAAAAAAGTAGATGCCAGAATAAAGAGAGAGATAGCTATGGACAGAGGGGAAAAATGCAAGCCAAGGAACCCCAATGATTGTGGCCAGCAGTACCTGAATGCTCCAGACTGCAGCAAAATGCATGGCCTGTTGGGACCTTGATTTAGGACTTCTGGCCTCAAAAACCATGAGACAACAAATTCCCATTGTTTAAGCCAACACATTCTGTGGTATTTGTCATAGCAGCCCCAGCAAACGAGGACACCTTCCTATCTCGGCCTTTTATGTATGAGAGAGAAGTAAATTTTGTTTAAGCCACTCTTATTGTCAACGCCTAGCCTAATCCTCACTAATACATAGGCCATATCTTTAATAACCTAGGCCTTCCTAGGTTATTGTCTAGTGAACAATAAATTCCACATGGTTGAGATTGTGTTGTTTCCTGTTAACCTGCAAACACATCCTAAGTAATATACGGTTTGAGGAAGTCTCATCCCCACTTGCCTACAAACCACTTTGTAGCTCTGACACCTCAAAGCATGCAGCATATTGATGGCCACGCCAGGATGATTACGGCATCAGAAGAAATGTTCATTTCTCATTAGTGCCAAGCACTACAGTGCCCAGCAGATAGAGTGGTGCCCAGCAGATAGAGTGGTGCCCAGCAGAAGAGGAAAAGCTGAAAAGTCAACTCCACATAGTTGCTGACATGATAGCTACCTGGATTTGTGTAGGAACTAATGCAAGATACTCTTGGAGACTCCCAGAAATATTTGAGGAGTAATCCATTGAGGAGACGGAATAAGAATTAGCAGAATTTGTTTTATTACCTGTCATGGTTTGAAGGTGTATGTACTCCAGAAAAACATGTTCTTAAATGTAACACATTTCTGTGAGTGTGAACCCCTTGTAAATAGGACCTCTTCATGAAGCTATTTCATTTAAGGTATGACCCGTCTCAATCAGAATGGGTCTTAATCCTCTTACTGGAGTCACAGAATGAATTCAGACATGAGAAAGAGAGAAAGCCACAGAAGCAGGAATCTGAAATTAATGAAAACTGGGAGAGACTTGCAGATGCTGCGATGTGCCTTGCCATGTAACAGAGGAGCCAAAGATTGCCGGCAGCTGGTATTTGGGAAAAAAACATCACCTTGATGATGTCTTGATTTGGGCATTTTCCTGGCCTCAAAACTGTGAGAGAATAAATACCCATTGTTTAACCTGACCCATTTCATGATATTTGCTTTGAGCAACCTAGGAAACTAAAACATCACCCTTAAATTGAGCCCCCTCTACAGGTTGTTGAAAATAGAAGAGGTTAAACTGTATGTCAAAGATGAAATAAGCTCAGAAAGATTAAGTAATTTATGGAAGGTCACATAGTCTCACAATTTTAATCAACACTAAATCCTTATGAAGGGATATTTTAGTGTTATGGGTTTTTTCCCTAATAAATGTTATTATCTTCTTCTAATCAATTGCATCCTTGCTTTTTGTCAAGAATTTCCTAACATTGAATGAGATAGTAAACCAAATTTACAATAACACCTGCTTACCCAAGATAAATGAAGATAACCTATCAGAAATGTTGATACCCTGAACTTTCCTTCCAAATAGCAGTTCTCTGATTCTCTGATTAAATATTTGATAACATCATAAATTTTAAAACTGTATTTTTGAGGCTTAGTTCCCTATAATTTTTTATAATTTGCATATTTCCCCCAACCTTAAATACAAATAAAGATTTGATTTGGTATTGGAATAATCTGAATAATTTTCACTGTTTAGATCATTCAGTTGTTAAAAATCATCTTTTCAGTTTGAACTAGACAGCCTCAGCTTTGAAGCACATGTAAATTAGTAAACCTGGCAGAGGAAAAAGCAGACATTTTTCCAGGGATCAGCCAGAAAATGTGTGATTTTTTTCCTGCAGGCTATTGGCTTACCAATTGCAAGTGGTGAATCTCAAGAGATTCAGAAGCTCATTTTGAATAAACAACCACAAGTTTGGATGCTTATCAAAATTCTGGCAAAACTAGGCCAGAAATGGATTTGATTTTCTAGTGAGGTTTCCAGTATTTCCTGTTTGCAGTAGAACTGGACTATCTTGGGAAGAGTCTACTAATGACTGGAACCAGCTGAACATAACTGGAGAACACTCAAGGATTGAAAAAAAAAAGAGAGAGAAATGATAGTGTGTGCCTGTTTCAAGTTGCAAGAGATAGAGCTATTTAAATGTGGTGTTGAAAATAAGTATCAATTATTTGACTTGTTCCTTTATTTTCCTAGAAAAAAAATCTGAAGGGTTTTACTGTTCTGACTTTTGGTACTGCCCAGAAGAGATCTGTCTGGTACACCTCACACCATCTACAGTGTGGACTGCAAACAAACCTAGGCAATGGTTTAATGTCATGGAGGGAAAGAGCACTATTTGTCTGCACTTAGCCATTACTAAATTACTGTGCATCTGGGAAAAATACAATTAATGTAACCATGGACTATAGTCAACAGCAATACCGTAATACTCTTGCATCAATCCAAAGATATACTGATGTAATAATAGGAGGAGATGGAAAAAATATCCCAAATGTACACTATGGACCATAGTTGGTAGTGATAGTCTAATGATATTATCTCATAGTTGGTAACAAATGTTCCACAACAATGTGGTGTGTTGGTGGAGGGCTGTTGTATGGGAATTTCACACATGTGCATGATTGTTTTGAGATTCTTTAATAAAAATATGTTTTTAAAAAATTACTGCATCAACAAATTGGAAGAGGCTACCATGCAATTATGATAAATGATGAGTTTTCTTTCCATGAGCCATTCCAAAGAGGTGGGCAATGAATCTATTTGATGAAAGAGGTTCTGAAGAGCCATGAAGATCAAGGATAACCCTTTATGGTAAACATGATTGATCAAAGCACAAACATCCTTTCCAACCTCTTTCTGGTGTGCCTGTGTGGACAGCAGTAATCACAAAGCTAAACAGTTTTTTTTCCAGGCTCCCTTGCAGCTAAAGTTCTAGATATGATTTAGGTTCGACCAATTGGAATCACTAGTGTAAGATTTGAAGGTGGATAATGTGATGAATGGCACACTTCTCCTGCTTTTGCTTCTGCAAGCAACCACCACCATCTTAGAATTAGCATGGCCCAGTATCCAGTCACTAGCTCGCTGAGGGTCTAGTGGCAGAGTGCAAGTGACAGGGAAATATAATTTAAAACAAAATCATCTCCCAACCCAGAAAACCTGTCCACATAGATAGAAGAGAAAATATCAACAGTTGTATTATTAAGTAAACGTTAAACCAGACTGTGATACATCACAGGTAATCTGCAAAGAGACTGTCAAGACAGAAAGAGAGCTCACTCTTTTTATGTGGCTAACCTGATACAAGCCATTACATACACATTCCCAAGATATTTATCATATTTTTATGACCAGAGGTAGATTTACAATTTGGAGCCAGGAGCCCCCTTAAAGTTATACACAACTCTTCCCAGGAAACTGGAAGATAGGGGATATCTTCCTAGATTAAATTTCAAAAAATGGCTTCCTTCCTTGAGGAGTCTTTCTTGAGTGGTGAAATTTTTTTAAATTTTTTTTTTAAAGATTTTATTTATTTATTCATTTATCCCCCCCTTGCTGCTTGTGCTCGCTGGGTCAGCCAACCACGCCGTGTGGGCGGGCCTGCCTTCACCAGGAGGCCCCGGGAACGGAACCCGGGGCCTCCCATATGGTAAACGGGAGCCCTACTGATTGAGCCACAGCCGCTTCCCGAGTGGTGAAATTTGTAAGAGGCTTAATCTTGTACATAAATTCCACCTTTACATACATTTCAACAGGACAAAGACAGAACTTAAAATTACAGGTTTTCTTAAGTAAATACTAAAAGACATGCCAGGGAAGAGGAAATCACTTCCCTTGTGTTCAACAGAGAGAATTAAGCCTTTCTTATTTTTAAATTTGCATTTGCCCTTACACAAGCCATCTACTTTCCATGATAAAGTTCTGGAACTGTCAAGTAGTAGCGGAGGCTTCCAGATCATGGCATTTTTTTATCCTGTTGGTGTCCTGACTGTGTTTCCTAATTGTACTGGCTTTCAAATTTGGTGAGCAGCTTCTGCCTTCTGGCTTCTGCAGTATGACTTTGGGAGTTCTTCCAATAAGCAAAACCTTCTGATAATTCTGTAAGCCATTTACTATTCCTTGAATCACTTTCTGCTTTTAACTGACCAGAGTGGGTTCTTTTTTCTGCAGTAGTACCCTAACCGAAACACCCTACCTTACAGTTATAGAAATCCCAATTTCATCTGGGTTTTTGCACATGGACCTAGAATAGATTGCGTAAGGAGGGTAGAGTAGGAAATAGAAGGGGTGTTTCCAGGCAATGATTGACCTAAAGAGATTTTTACCTGGGAGGCCATTTCTCAACTGATGAGTTGTGAAAGAGAGAGAAAATCAGAAGCCAGGAAATGGAGCCAAGGTCAGAGCAGAGAAGAAATTAAATTCTGTATTAAACGGGAGAAGCTCAGATGAAGGTAGAAGCTGAGGATGAGTTCAAAGGTCTGTAGCAAAGGAAGTTGAAAATGCAGAATGAAAGAGAGATGCAACCTTTTGCAGACCCCAAGTTCTTCAGGTGGTTGGGGTCACTTGGTCCTTAAAAATTATGTAAAAATTGGTTCAAACCCCCCTCTCATATACCTTAGTAAATCCAGCATTCCTCCCAACACACCAAAGTGCCTTGGAAAGGAGAGGTGTACATGTTTTTTCTTATCTTCCCTGGTTCCTGCTTCCACTGTATGTATTCTCTGTTCTATGTTCCATCCTTCAGAAGAACTGTGCCATTCCCCAAGGTGTTTCTCTCAGGATCCCCCTTCAAACCCTTCATCCCCCAAAGTGCCCCCAATTCAGGACAGTATGAAGCAGGTATTGGGAAAAACGGCGCTCACTGGACATGGAGACTGATGACTGTAGGCAGAAAGTTTACTGGGAAGCCTTCCCAACAGGGATTTGAATTTATACAGCACATTCTTAGGTGGGAAATGACAGTCGGCGGGAGAGAGTCAAGGGTTTGAGTAAGGTGTAGGGGCTAATAGGAAGCCCTAAAGGTGAAAATTTTCCCTTGTATGGCTAGAGGGTAGTGGGTTACAGATTTATGTTTTCTTGGAATGCTGGAGGAGCAGGTGGTGCTTTGATGTGGAGGGAGTGAAGCTCTTTATCTCACTTTACTCCCATCTTCGCCGTGATCTCTGTTTAACCTTTGGAGAAGTGCCCTGCTTTCAGACATGTAGGCTTAAGGAGGGCTTGTCCTTCCTTAAAGCATGTCAGGGCGAATTGAGCCACAGCTTGTTAATTATTGCAAACCTAGTGAAGGGGAACTCCTAACAACAGGCTTCACTCAAGGGTTGGGATACAGTGTGGACATTACATCACAGTTTATTACAGAAAACCACAAACCTGAATGTGAGTCCCTTTCTTTTTCTTTTTTTAAAGATACTTCAATTACATAAATGTTACAGAGAATATATATGGGATTCCCATATGCCCCGCTCCCCACACCTCCCACATTTTCCCACATTAGCAACGTCTTTCATCAGTGTGGTACATACATTGCAATTGATAAATACATTTTGGAGCATTGCCACTAAGCATGGATTATAGTTTACAGTGTAGTTTATACTCTCTCCCATTCGAGTCTGTAGGTTATGGCTGGATATATAATGGCCTGTATCTGTTGTTGCATTGTCATTCAGGACAATTCCCAAGTCCTGAAAATGTCCCCCATTATACCTGTTTTTCCCTTTCCCTAACCCCAGAACATCCATGGGTCACTGCCTCCACAACAATGGTATTTCTTCAATTGCTGGAATCACAGGTCTATAGTAGAATACTAGTAAGTTTATTTTAGTCCATAGTTTGTTTACCAATCCTGAGGACACTGGGATGGGAGTCTCAGAAATAAAAGTCCCTTGGCAGAATCAGATGTGGCTCAAGCAATTGGGTGCCTGCCTCCCACATGGGAGGTCCCAGGTTCGGTTCCCAGAGCCTGAAAAAGATGAGGAGACAGACAAGGGAGCCATCTTGGGTGGAGTGGGGGGACTGAATAAATAAAAAGAGAGAAATTTTTAAAAGTCCCTTGGCTATTTGGCCCTCAAAGAATTCTTTTTGGTTCTTTCTTCCACTTGGATTTCTGCCTTATCTTTCTAGTTGAGATCCTCTTCTTCCCCTCAGCTAACCCCAGCAAATTCTTATTTCCTCTGTTAAATAATGCCATCTGTCCAGAAAGCTCTATGTCTAGACAAAATGGCCCATTAAGATAGATCCTCTCCCGGAAGGTTCTCTGCCACTGCCTCTTAAATCAGCGTAGTGATAACACAGGCAAGAAGGTTTATGTGGAGCAAAGTCCCAGAGCAGGGGTGAGGGATGGCATCCAGAGGTCAGACAGAAGGGGTGGTTGGTCTTGGACCCCTTCCACTGAGGTGGGAGGAAAGGAGCAGGAGTGGGGAGTAGCCATTAGGACAAGGAAGGCAGACTGTTCCCGCTCTCATTCCTGGAAGGTTGAGAATCCAGTGGGCAAAAATTTTTTCCTTTTGATGTGTCCCAGGGTGGTAGGGAATGATGGTTAAGAGTCTGTGCTCCAGAGTCAGACTTCCTGAATATAAATCCTCTCTCTAGCTACACCACTGCAGGCAAGATACTTTGCCTCTCTTTGCCTGACTCTTTCTACATTTGTAAAATAAGGATAACTGAGGTTTATTATGAATATAAAATGAGAGAATGTATTAAGCCCTAGAACAGTGACTGAAAAGTATAAAGTACACAGTAAAACCTAACTGCTATTATAGGACCAGGGGTGCCCTCTTAAAAGAGCCAGGCTTGGGTGGACATGTCTTCTAAGACCCAGCACAAATGAGTTGAGCAGTAGAGGAAGATTAAAGAAGAGTCCCACTTTGCCATTTTAAAGCTATGTGATGCTGTGTAAGCTGCTTAACTTGTCCATATCCATAAAATAAGACTGATTGATTATACCTACCTCATGAGGCTCTCTTTAAGATAAAAAGTAATAACATTATAAGAGGATGACTCAGCGGCACTACTGAGTCCCTGGTTCAGGAAGTTGCCTCCACTGCCAGGCTTAGCTCTCTCATTCTTGATCTCCCATAACTACTCTTTGGGGATCAAAAACAAGAGCAACAATAAACCATAAGTGTCTCTCTTGCCTTCCCTTTTATCCTACCTTCCTTCCTGAATACTGTTGATTTTGTTATGAACAAAATAAAATTGAATATATACCTTTATACTAGCAACGCTATTACATCCAGTTGATTGAATAAACCAGATTTGTTGGAGGGGCAGACAGAATCAATTTTATTCTCTCATTGCCCAATAAATGTGCCTTTTGACCCTCTTCTTCCCTACCCTGAGAGGAAATCTCAGGTGGGGTCCTGTTTTAGTTTGCTAAAAACTGCCAAAGCAATATACCAGAAACAGGTTGGCTTTTGCAACGGTGATTTATTAACTTAAAAATCTTACAGTTTGGAGGCTGAGAAAAATGTCCAAATCAAGCCTTCATTAGGAGATGCCTTGTCCCCAAGTTGCAGCTGGGGGCAATCAGGCACATGGCAGCATCTGCTCATCTCTTCCTTCTCTTCTCAACCTTGTTGCTTTCAGCTTCTGTGTTCTGTTGATTTCAGCTTCTGGCCCCCGGGGCCTTCTCTCTCAGTTTCTGGGTTCCTCTCTGTATGTGAAGCTTTTTTTCTGTGTCTGCAGCTTTTCATTCCTCCATTTATAAAGGACTCCAGTAAGAGGATTAAGGACCCCCAGGATCACACAATCTAATCAAAGGTCCTTAACTGAAGTACTTTAATCAAAAGTTCCCACCTAAGACAGGTTTATTTGCACAGGAATGGATTGACTTTAAGAACAGGATTTTCCAGGGTGCACAAAAGACTCAAACCACCACAGGTCCCATAGCTTTTTCTATCATTTTTAGATAATAAAAAAGCTTCAGATCACATTCAAACATTAAAGAGGTCAATCCAATGTCATAAATAATCAAAACACCAAGCTTTCACCTGATTAAAACCATGCTCATCCGCCAACACAGGCCTCCATAGCTGCGGTCCATTTCTTCTATCCTTCTTACTCCACCTCCTTCCCTGCCCCTAGTTGCTGATTGTGGCCATTCGAGCACCCCCCATTTTCCCCCCTCTTCCAACTTCCCTGAGCATCCACTATTTTCCCCCTTCCAACAGTTCAAGGGACAGAAGGAGAAGGAGGTGGCAGAAAAGGACTGGCTGGAGTAGAATGATTATAAAAGAGCATTGAAAGTGTACAGGCATGGAAGGTGTCCATGGCTGATTGTTGGTCTGCAACTCTGTTGGAAAACCTCCTGCTGGGTGCCTCCAAATCCAGCTCTTTTGTTGTAGGCAAAGCCTATCCTCCAACTGGCTGCTTAGACATCTTCCCTCAGACCCAGGCTTCCAGAAGCCAAGCCTCTATCAGGGTAAGTAGACAACTCTCATTTGTGCGCCCTCTCACGTTTTTACAGCTCCCCACAATTTGAACCCGAGTTTCTCAAAGTGAAATCCATAATGCAACATTCATGGACACTTGACAAACACTCTGCTAGTCAGTGGCACCACAACTCCAGCTGTCATGCTGGAGTTAGTCCCTTGAGGAAGCAGGTGGGCATGGCTTCCGCGTCCTTGATGTGGGTGGTAGCAGGTGTGGCTCAGTCCGGAAGTCTGTAGAGCGGCAGGAACAACTCTCTTCTCAGGCCAGTGTCTCTGTGAGGCTCTGGGACTTGTTCCTGGAATATCAGACCAAAGCTTGTTCTAAAGATTCTGTAATTGGGGGACAGATTTGGATCAAATGGTTAGGCATCCGTCTCCCATATGGAGGGACCTGGGTTCGATCCCCAGGACCTCCTGGTAAAAAATAAAATAAAATAAAATAAAGATTCTGTAATTTACTCATGTCATCTAATAAATCCCATCCTACTTACATCACTGACGGGGGTTTTTTCATCTGTAAAAAGAATGAAGGACATTCACAAAGGTAGGATCCTCCACCCCTCTAGAAGGCCTTTGGGTCAGTTCCTTTTGAAGATGACCCCTGGCCACCTTCCTTCCAAGGGTGTTACTTCCAAGGGGTCACTACTGCTGACATTGCAGCTAACTCAGGTACTCTGCCCCCAACCCCTACCCCTGTCTTCACTCTGCTGTCAGAGAGAAGGAACACCAGCCCAGCCTCCAGCCCTTAGGCCAGTCTCTGTACCTTCAAGCTCCAGGAAATTCTTACCCATCTCTTCAAGCAGCTCCCTAAAAGCCCTCTTCTCTTAGCTTAAGGCAAAGGGAATGTACTCCTTTCCCACTCTCATGTAGTGGGCACAGAGATGCCCACTACCCCTACAATGTAACCCAATAAATTCTTATACCCCACTGGCCTCAACTCTTTCTTCTCTGCATCTATAACTCAGGCATGGCTGATGGGCTAAAGTTAATGGAACAAGTTTTGTAATTTTATAAAAGCAAGTTCTGTACTGGTGGTCTAGCCCCTTTGTTTTAGATGAGGCTGAACTGGGCACCATTGTACTGTTCTCAGCTTTGGAGACTTTTGCATAAACTCTGATAAAGAGAGTCCCTTTTCAGCATCTTGTTAAAAAATAATAGGCTCCATGAATTGAAATTTCCAAATAAAACCAGACCAAAATTAGCATTTAGTTCAAGATTCCAAATTTTCATCAAATTCTCATTCAACAAAATTAACTAATCCAACATTTCCTCTTTGCTCTATCAGCACTAAAAACACATACATCCACTCCTGCTGACAGGTCCTAACAGACTGATTCATGTGGAGCGATCAACAGGCTACACTGAGCTGACAGGCTGTCAAACCAATAAATGGGCAGGGATGATGTCAGAAGACCTTTCTATCATTGCTGCCTGCAGCTTGTCCTCATTACATGGAATGCCAGGCATGCTGTGAAAAACTGGAAGAAGAAAACCTAACCTGTTCTTAAGCTGTATATAAGCAGAGTCTTTTAGGGAGCACTAGCCTGAGGGAAAGAGGTTCATGCACTACTTTTTCCAGTCTGCTATTTCAGAACACCTAACCTCCTCACCTTCAAAGTCTCCCCGAGTTTCTGAGGGTCCCCTGGAAGTGTCTGGTGTGTACTCAAGGAAATATTCTCTAAGCTCCCCTGAGCATCCACCATTTTTCCTCCTCCATAGCCCTGGATTCCTAGGAAGAACTATGTCAGAAGTTTCTGATTCCCACGAAGGTGCAGAAAACAGATGGTGAAGATGTGGTCAAGCCACACAAGGTTACATAAAGCCACTCAACAGCTGACCTCCTGCCATTGCTAAAGCCACCACTCCCTACAGCTGATGCCACCCATGTCATAGGCGGCCAAAGCTGTCCAAACCAGCCCACAGTGGCCACAAAGCCTCTCCACATTCTCTGCTACTGAGAAGAATCCCTGTCCCTCTTGGGGTGACACTCTTTAAAGTGGATTCCAAGGCAGATGTGACATGGGCTCCCAGGTCTTCCATAAATTGTAGAGAAACTGCTCTTCAAAAAGACTCACAGATGTCCCCGTGGCTGGACCAGAAGGAAATCTGAGAGACAGGCCCTGAGAAAGGCAGCTGGACTCTGGCCCCACCTGCTGTGGACCATGTGGGGCCTGGATTCTCTATTCTTGAGGAAGAGCTATGTCCCAGGAGGTGTCAAGGGAATGTTCCATGAAAGTACTCTTGTAGAAGCCGAGGCCCAGGTAAATCTCACAGTGAGAATAGCTAAGACTTCATCTGAAACTGACCTTCCACATGTTGAAAGCCACAACCATTATTCAGAGGAAGTCACATAGACTGGCCCACAAAATTGGCTACTGAATTTGCAACACCCATTGTTGGGGACTGAATCATATCCCCTACAAAAGACATGCTCAAGTCCTATCCCCTGGTCCTGTGGGTGTGGACCCATTCATAAATAGGACCTTGGAAGATGTTTTTATTAGTTAAAGTGCAGACTCATTTGTGAATAGTATCTTCAAGATCTTTGACTCAGAATGGGCCTCTATCCATATGACTGGAGGTCTTGAAATAAAACAGAGGAAATTCTAACGCAGTCAGCCAGCAGAAATCAGTCAGTAGGGGCCAGAGAATGAGGCAGATTGCCATGTGATGGAGGCAGAGATAAGCCAAGGAACCACAAGGATTGAGGCAAGCCAGCTCCAGAATGCTACAGACTCCAGGGGAAAGCAAACCCTGCCGATACCATGATGTTGGACTTCTAGCTTCAAAAATCATGAGACAATAAATTTCTGTTGTTTAAGCCAACTCGTGTGGTATCTGTCATAGCAGCCCAGGCAAATGAAAATACCCACTCAATGTACACTGAGGGGGGAGAGCTGATTTTCATTAAATGGAGGACTGTCAACATTGTTCTACAGAACAAGGTGGTCTTGAAAATGGAGAGAACCATCAAGAAAATTACTCATAGCACTTCTGCCCCGTGTGACTGCCAACTCCCAACCCGCTTGGACATCTACACGCCTCCTTTCATTATCACAGAACTGACCCCCAACAATTCTGCCCTGCATTTTTCAGGCCCCAGATGTCCCATTTTACCTCCTATGGTACCCCAAATTCTAACAATCTTTCCCAATTTTCTCTGATCTCTCACTATACCTAACAAAACCTGGTCCCTCCATATTACATAATCTACTATGTTTTTCCAAGTTGGGGAAAAACAATTCAACATCACATACATTTACTGACCACCTACTAGGTTTCAAGCTTTAGAGTTACAGCAACAAATTAGATTGGCTTCACAAAGATTGCCATCCATCCCCAATGGTCAGTGTAGCACAAAGGGTTAAGGGCATAGTCAAAACTAGGCTTCTCCTTTTAACTAATTTTATAACAAATGAATGAACTTCCCTCTATATGTTTGTTCATTCTTAATATGGAGATAGGAAGAGTATCTCATAACTGGTATTGTTGAAGAAGAAATGAGTCAACATACATAAAACACTCAGAAAAGTGTCTAAGAGTTATTAGTGATTGTAATAATTAAGAAAAGAGACAAAAGTATACATAATTACCTATGATATCTAAAATAAATTAATTAGTAATGTATTAGGAATACAAACTATATGCAAATATCTATTCTTGTTTGAGCCAAAGCTATGCTCATGGCTAAGAATTCAAGTATGCATTCATCCATATATAGTTGCCTATTGCTTCAACATGCTAGGCACTGGGCTGTGCCTCAATGAGGGAGTGATGGACAGGACTCAAAAGGATTTAACTTTGTCCTTAAAATACTGACTGTGTAATCAGTGGTTAAGCAGGTTTGGACAATTAGAGACATGAGTGTACTAGATGTTTATTTGTGTGAGGAAACTCTTGGGAGACAATTTCATCCTTCAGCATTGATCATCCACCAGAAGTGGGGCATAGGTTTTGGTCAACTCTTCATTTGGTTACTTTCCAGCCAGCTGTGGCCAAGTGGGTGAGATCATGTGGTGTGAAACATGGCTGCTGCCTCCTCATTAGGGCCTTAGCTCTCCTCTAGAAGGGTGAGCAGGGTGGGCCCACATGTTAACATTGTTTAATACCAACAAGCAGGTGTGAAAGATCAGTAGGACTGAGAGGACAATGAGGCAGAGGGACAAGGAACAGAGTGGCCATTCGTGCTGATCCAAATATGATAAATAGAACAGAGTAACCCTTTGATCCCCTTTTGTATCTCTGAGCCTCCTGACCTCTTTGGGTTCTCTAATTTCCATTGCTGCTGAGGTTGATTCATGTATTTTGTTGTTGGGTGTTTTTTTTGTGTGTGTTTTTTTAAGATGCTTAGATTACATAAGTGTTGCATAAAAAATGTAGAGGATTCCCACATGCCCCACTCCCTACCCCTCACACACTTTCCCACATTAACAACATCCTTCATTAGTGTGGTACATTTGTTACAATTGATGAACACATATTGGAGCATTGTCACTAAGTGTGGATTATAGTTTACATCACAGTTTAAACTCTTTTCTGCACAATTTTGTAAGTTACAACAAGATATATAATGGCCTGTATCTGTCATTGCAACGTCATTCAGGACAATTCCAATGTCCCTAAAATGCCCTCATATTACACCTACTTTTCCCTCTCCCTCCCCTCAGAACCTTGGGAGGCCACTCCCTCCACATCAACGATAAAAGTTCTTCCATTGCTAGAATAACAATAAGTCTGTAGTAGAATAACAATAAGTCTACTCTGGTCCATTGTTCATTACCCAGTGTTGGGTTGGTGATGCCCACTTCTCCTCTAATTGAGAGGGGGCTTAGATCCCATGGGGCAGATGGATGGGACTATCTTACTTGCAGCTGTAGGCTCTCTCATTTCCTTGGTATGATGGTTGTCCATCATCATTTCCTTGTTAGTTTCCCTGGGTGTGTCCAATGAACTGGATAGTAGGTGTTGCAACTCTGTTGCGATTCAGGACCTGACTGGCACATGGAGAGTCCAAATATTTAAGTCTCTTGGACATAAACCTATCAACTTTAGTACTAACTATAGGTTCAAATAGAAGGGGCAGAAGAGCCATGTGTAGGGAAACCACAACTGAGTCCAACTCTGTCACACTGGGGAGCATGAATTCCAAAGTAGAGCCCACTGGCAAGGCACCTAACTCCTGAGCTGTCTGCCCTGACTATAGTGTCTGGATGTCTCCAGAGCCCTCAGCAGGCCCGATATTTGAGGCAACATTAACTGTGGCAGTCAATGGGATCCTGCTGAGACATGCATAAGCGTAACCTCTGGGATGACCTCCCAACTCACTTTGAAATCTCTTAGCCATATAAACTCATTTGTCTTTACCCTTTCCCCCTTTTGGTCAATGTCTTTTTCCTGTTGCATGATTCATGTGTTTTGACTTGAGGGAAGATCAACATAAGCTCATGACCTTACTCATCTCCCAAAATTTCCTTCCAGTCTCCTAACTACCAAGAAAAACATGCTATTTCCCCCGCTGACTTCCCATTTCTATCCGTAGCACCACCACGCTCGCCATCATCCAGTCTTGAAAACTTGAAGCTCTCTTTGACACCTTACTTTTGCTTGCCCCTTTCATTAAGTCAATTCCCATCCCATGACTCAGCCTTTGGGAGGCAGTCTAGAGTAGGCAAAAAAGTGCGGTTTTTGGAGTGCTCCAGCTCTAGGTTCAAATGCCAGCTGTATCACTCACTAAGCATATAATGTTTAATAGGTTGCTGCATTGGTGTGAGTCTCAGTTTCATGCTCTATAAAATAAGACTGATAATACCTACCATATAATATTGCTGGGATTAAGTAAAATATTATAAGGAAAGCCCCTAGCACAAGGCTGCACATAGTAAAGTCAGTTTCTACCTTGACAAGTATTTTACATCTATTGCCTCATGTTGTTTTCTCTGACAAAACCTAGAGTGACAATAATAACCTCCTTGTCTTCCATTGTTTCCCTCCCCAGCCCATTATATATTCAGCTGTCTGAAGACTTTTCCTAAGAATAGCTCCAATCCCCTCACTGCCCAGATTGGAAATCTTTAACAATTCCTCCAATGCCAACCCAGTAAATAAAGTTCAGAGCCCTCTGCTTGGCATTTAAAATTTTCTTATTTAGCTCCCCTTACACTGCACACCCTCTCCACCACAGATGCTAAGAAAGCCTGTAACCTACACAGGCTGGATGAGTCACCAGTTCTCCAAAAACTTTCCATGCCTCTGCTTTTCTTTACACAGCTCTCCCTGCCTAGAATGGACTATCCCTCTCATTCCTTCCTGTCAACATCCTATCCATCTTCAAAGCTCAGTTTTACTTTCACCTCTCCATGAAGCCTTTCTGAATCACCAGTTGAGAATCAACTTTCTTTCTCAATCTCCACAGAATTTTTTAGCACCTCTCATGTGGTATAAGTCACCTTCTATATTACAGTGGAGTTATCTGTATAACAACCTCAAATACTTTGCCATACAAAGCAAGGATTAAATAAATGTATTCAAGTACTGGACATGTGGTGAAGTCTTAAACTGCCTGAGTATTACATAGACCATTTTCCTCATAGATTATATACAATGCCATGTTTTTGGATCATAAGACCCCTCTATCCTGGATACAAATGATTGAACAGGAGTTTATGCCTGAGCCAACAGCCTCCATTTTATAGATGGGCTTTCTTCTAGGAAAATTTTAATTTAAGCTACATAGAGAGGGAGTAATTGGAAGCTAGCATTTGAGAGAAGTTAAGAGGTTACGAGAGATGCCAGTAACAGATACCATTGAAGCGGAAACCATGAGTGAGCAAGAACTGTGAGGACAAGCACAAAGTAGAGAGCGAAGTCAGCAGGAGTAATAGATGCACCCTCATTCCAGTAGGAGCAGCAAAGAGAAAAGCTTAGTCACCAGAGCGTTAAACCACCAGAGCTGCTGCTGGAACTCAGAGTGGCGTGATGTCCTGAACAGCTTCCCAGATCTCCACAAGGCCGGCTCTTCAGCTGATGTTGACTTTCTGTTCTTTCTAACTAGTCAAGCATCCTACAACAAACCCCCATCATCTGGGGCAACTGAGTGTGTCTTTATTCTTTCTTATCTAGAGGAGTCTTCCATAGGACATCAAGACATGAAAGAGTTCTCTCTGCTCCTCTATTTTCCCTTTGGAGACAATCTTAGTCCTCTCTGTCTTGTCTTATAACACATTGGAAAAATGCATAAATGCTTCCTGGACTTTCATACTAATTGGGGGCTTCTGGACAGATGGTAAATATTCTAAATTTTTGAAACCTATTTGCTTTCATCCTGACCTTGACATTAATACCATCTTGTTTGAAATTTCTGGCTAATCCCATTGTCTTTTAATGACCATATGTCAGCTTCCTAACTCAAAAGGTGACTAAAAACCATTACTCCAACTTTATAGATGAGGCAGTTAAAGAATGGAGAAATTGAGGTCTGCCAAAATTACTGTGGTTTAGAAGCAAGGATGTCATTTAGGAGCAAAGGTATCATCCCTGAGCTATTCTTCTCCTTTGGTTTCTATGTGATTAGACTTTGAATGAGATGAATGAACATGAATATAAAAAGAAAAAGAAAAAACCAATTACCATTTTCAAAAGTGGGTAGTATCTGAAAGAGCAATTTAACAAAATGATCGGCTGTGGAAAACGTTAGATTCCAAGCACTTACCTGAAGCATCAAGCTCTGCAGGCACATGCAAAGATTTAATCTGATAATGTAATGGATCTGAAGCCAGTTAGCTGCCCTACTTCTTCACCTCTGATTTTAATTTCATCAACAAATTTTCTCCTGCCAAATGCTCCTCTGTGGGCTGTCAATAACTTGGGAGCCAATAGGCAGAGACGAGTTTGCACCCAAATAATCGAAAGCCCAGAAAGGAGCCATCTGGCAGAAGAGAGATTCAATCCTCAAAACAATCGTGAGAGATCAATCTTATGATCCCCATTTTACAGAAAGGTAACTAAGTCTAAGACAGCAAATAAGTTGCTCCTGACTCTTCACTTAAGTAGGAAAGATCAGAGCCTCAAATCCACATTGTCTCACTCCTCATAGCACATTTTGTCCCTGTTGCATGATACTGCTTCTTTACCTTCTACTATGTGGAGAAAGCTGGATGTTGCCTACTTTTAAGACATTTAATACTCTAAACTATAATCTCTGCAAAATTGAAAAAAAAAAAAAAGACAAAAGCTAATTTTTCAGGGTCCACATTAGCACTGTATTGTGCTGAGCTTGGTATAGTAGCTTAAACAATAATCATTTAGCATCCAAATCAGAAAATGGGGATGAACATTAGCCTTCAAATGAATATAACAATAACACACACATGAAGCAATCAAAACTACATACGAGAACTCCAAGTTGCCTAGAATGGGCATCCATTGTTTTTAGTTTTGTGTTTGTCTCTTGTGCCCTCTTTGGCCTTTTTAGGTAATAAAACCACTCTTTCTTGGGAGAAACCCACTCCAGTGTTGACTTTGAGGAGCCTCACCTGGCCAATCAAATTACTCCCTTCTCTTGAATGCAATAATCCCTTTAGGAGTAAACTTTGAGCCAAGCAAGGTCAATCAAAATTGTCTTTGAAATTTGATATGTAGATACATTATAGATTTTTAGCAATAAGGATGCAAGCTCCAGCCTTCCAGCAACCATGATTTCAGGACACACAGATCTCTCTTAAGGATAAAACAAATTATTAGAGAGGAACAGAGCCAAGAAATGGGGAGAAAGAAAGAGTCCTGACAATACTCTTTGTGTCCTCAATCAAGCCATGTCTGAAATTAGCCCTGCACTTGGACTGCCCAATAACCAGCACCAATAAATCATCCCCATTTAGTTGAATTTTGATTTTAAACAATCAAAAGAGTCCTACAAATACTAATGCTAGATCCAGTATTTCTATAAAAGCTGGTGAGTGGTTCAAATGTTTCTGGCAGGGAATGCCAGAAAAACAACAACAATAATAATAATAATTATCTAAACAATAATGTTTCTTATTGTTTAGAGAGTAACAATAAAAATGTAGGCGGGCGGGTGGGGGTGGCAGATGAGGCTCAAATGTTTGGGTATCCGTTTCCCATATGAAGGGACCTGGGTTTGATCCTCAGGACCTCCCAGTAAAATAAAAGAAAAATATAGAAGGTGCACGGGCGCGCCATCAGGGCCCATGAGCAGGTAAGCACCCAGGCTCTGCCAAACTATGCAGCAAGATGATGACACAACAGGAGAGAGATGCAGGGGAGAGCCAAGACGAGACGTGCCCAAAAACCAGGAACTGAGGTGGCGCAGGTTGCAGAATGCCTCTCTCCCACATCGGAGGTTCCCAGGATCGAATTCCAGTGAAGAGAGGAGGAGAAGGATGAGAGGAGAGGGCAGGAAACAGACACGGAGAATTGCCCAATGAATGGACACAAAAACAACAAAAATGGGGGGGGGGTGAAAATGGATAAAAAGTAAACAAATAAATAAATCTTTTAAAAAAATGTGGATGCAATAGTTTCAAATAGGGTGGAATTCAGAGTAAGTTCACCCCTTTTCAGGCAAAGATTTTTGGAGAAAGATAGAGCAACCAAAAGAGTTATTTGAATGATAACTGGTAAGGAAGAGAGCTTAAATATTTTAAATTAACATTTATTGGATGTTTGAAATGAGAAATGTAAAACATATTTATTGGAATAAATTTGGGGAATATAGAGAAATGTGGGAGACAGTAAAATACCCTGAGGTAGCCACCATTAATATTTTGGTATTAATGGATATAGCAGGGATTGGCAAAGTTTGGCTGTAAAAGACCAGATAGTCAATATTTTAGGCTTTGTGAGCTGTATAATCTCTGTCACAATCACACAACTCTGCCATTGTAGAGTGAAGGCAGCCATAGACAACACAAAAATGAATAGGTAGGAATCTGCTCCAATAAAACTTTCTTTACAAAAACAGGTTGTGGCCTGTGGGCCATAATTTGCTGACCCCTAGGATACAAGATCAGCTGCTCCAACAGAGAACCAAATTAATAGTGGCCTAAACAAACTGTCTTAGGAACGGTTCTGACATAAACAGTTCAGGGTTTGCTATGGCAGCTTCAGAGACACAGATTCCTTCTCTCTTATGGCTCTGCCACCCACTGGATGTTGCCTTCATGCACAATCTACAATGACTTACTACCACGTTCACAATCCATCCATTCCAGCAGGAAGGGAGAAAGGGGAAAGGGAAAGGAAAGGCACATCTCTTCCCAACATCCAACCCAGGAGTTGCACACACTGCTCCCACTCATATCCCATTGGCTAGAACTTAGTCCTATGACCACAGCTAGCTGCAAGGAAGGCTGGGAAATATAGGCTATATTCTGGCAGCATGTGGACAGCTCAAAGTTAGGATTCTTCTGTTTTACTATTGAAAAGGGGAAGAACAGATATTGGGGAGAAAAGCTGTCTTTGATACAGGGTTCTTCCTGACTTTCTCTTTAATGCATGTGAGAACAGTCTTCTCACCCTACCCCTACCCCCAACTCCACAGCCAGGTTAAAAAAAAACAAGGACAAAGGGGTGACTGGGCCAGATGGCTTCATAGCAAATTAATGGAATGAGTTTTGTAATATAACCCAGAATTGCTAAGTGGGTAGATGTCCTTAAGTTATGTTACCAGTAGTAACATGACTATCTTGTCTAAACTTGAGGTTTTTCAGCAGGAAACTAGTGTTAGTAGTGAAATAGAGTATGGGTTTGGTTAATATGCTTGGAACAAAACTAAAGTATCATCAGGAGTGGGAAATATTCCCAATATAGCTTAGGACTCTAAGTTCAAGCCTCTCCTTCATCAGCAGGAAAAATGGTAGCAGAGTCTACACCTTTGATTACAACAAGTGCCAGAAACTGAACAACTCACAAAACACAAAAAAGGGATGTGAGACTTGGTCGATTCTGGGAGAAGTACAGTATGTCCTACAAACTAGGGTATAGTAGGCAGAACAGGACATAGTTTGAGAGGGAACAGTTAAAGAAAATAGGGAATAAAGCAAGAAGAGAAAGAAGAGGGTGAATTAGGACAAGACAAAGAAGCCCCATCTGCAGCAAAGCTCGAGGCAGTGAGGCCTCCACATTGACAGGAAGTGGATGGAGCCAGTCCAGGGACACAGTCATTGATTTGATATCCCCTTGACTTATGAAAGTTTGAATGTGTCCATAAAACTTTTGAGTAAAAGATGCCTTAAATTTTCCCTGGAGGGCATATGATTTTGCATGTGATTGCTTTGGAGAGTACAGCCAAACTGGTATCTGATATAAGGGGGAAAAAAAGTCCCTCCTCCTTGATCACCAACAGGTATCCCTATGTTGGATTACAGGTCAACTGAGGATTTCACCCACAGACAACACTGCAACTGAACGTGCCCCTGCCCAGTGCCTGGATGGAAGCATACGTAGCCTGTATTCTACTGTGTGTCTATCACACACCATAGATAGATAGATAGATGATAGATAGATGATAGATAGATAGATAGATAGATAGATAGATAGATAGATAGATAGATAGATAGAT
>JAKSZT010052319.1:4792760-4894658 GCA_026826555.1 Tolypeutes matacus | reverse complement strand
GATAGATAGATAGATAGATAGATAGATAGATAGATAGATAGATAGATCATGGCCATGTCTAGATTTTAAAGCCCTTAAGAGTTAGGGGGTTTTGTATCTTTCTCTATATTACTGAAGGAGCCGGAGCCATTCTTTCCAGATGTGTTTGATTCCCTAAGTGAAAAAGATAATTTAATCAGCATTATTAAAAAAAAACAACTATTAAGGCCCTATTAAGCACTAAGCACTAAGCATCAGGGATACAGAAAGGAAAATCCATAGCCCCTGCCTTAAAGGAACTTTTAGTCTATGAGAGACTGACACTGCAGTGGACATTTGCTTTTTGGTCTCTAGTCTCCAACCATAACTTCCCCCCAGCACATTACTCCCTCTTTGGGGGGAATCCCCCATAGTGCATGTTGGGCTGTTGGGGAGCAGTACTGTCTCCCGCTACATAAGCTAAAGGAACCAGGCTCTCCTTAACCCTCACCCTTTTCCATTCCTGTTGTAGCCATAAGGTGGGCACATGACTTAGGCTCAACCAATCAGACGTTCTCCCAGGAAATCTTGATAATAGTGTAAGAGCCCTGGCTGAAGGTTATAGTCACCATGATGTTGGTGACAGGTCAAGATGATGCCCAGCCTTCTGGCTCCTGCCCATTTTCCAACCTTGACTTTACAGTCTTCCTTTGATTTTCATAATCCTTACTATTATTCTAATAATTTTTTCTCCCTTAAAAATGGCTAGAGGGGTAGATGTGGCTCAAATGGTTGGGCGTCTGTCTCCCATGGTTTGAGTCTCAGGACCTCCTGGTAAAAAAAAAATAAAGAAAAATATAAAAGGTGCGTGGGCTGTCAGGCCCCATGCACAGGTGCACCGTCAGGCCCCACAAGCAGGTGAGCCCCCCAGGCCCGGGGCACGGGTGTGCCGCCAGGTACCACCAAGCCACACAGCAAGATGATGACATAACAGGAGAGTGACACAAGGGAAAGCCAAGACGAGATGCGCCAAAAAACCAGCAACTAAAATGGCACAGGTGGTAGGACACCTCTCTCCCACATCGGAGGTTCCCAGTATCGAAAACCGGTGAAGACAGGAGGAGAAGGATGAAAAGAGAGGGCAGGAAACAGACACGGAGAATTGCCCAGCGAATGGACACAAAAACAGCAAAAACGAGGGCAGGAGGCGGGTAAAAATGGATAAAAGTAAATAAATAAATAAATAAAATCTTTAAAAAAAAAAAGAAGTCTTGTGTGCAAGTTAAAAAAAAATGGCATGAGAATATTCTCGCTGTCCTGATTTTGTGATAATCAGGGTGGGCTAAACATTCTCTATATTAGAAACCATGCATGTTTCCCCAGACCTAGTTTTTTCTCCCTAGGTCTGGTTTTTAGAATGCTGGTGATAAACTAAGTCTGGTTTATTATATGACCATCCTGTATGGGAAAAAACTAACTCTAGATATCTTTGTTCAACTTTAAGAGACATAGCAGGGGGACAGATGTGGCTCAAATGGTTGGGCATCTGTCTCCCATATGGAGGGACCTGGGTCCGATCCCCAGGTAAAAATTTTAAAAAAAGAAAAGTATAGAAGCACGTGGACAACTAGGTTCCGCACGCGGGTGTGCCTCCAGGCCCCGTGAGCCACACAGCAAGACGACGACGTAACAGGAGAGTGACACAAGGGACACAAATGACACAAGGGAGAGCCAAGATGAGACACACCCAAAAACCAGAAACTAAGGTGGTGCAGGCGGTAGGACACCCCTCTCCCACATCGGAGGTTCCAAGGATCAAATTCAGAAGTGAAGACAGGAGGAGAAGGAGGAGAAGAGAGGGCAGGAAATGGACACAGAGAGTTGCCCAGTGAATGTATGCAAAAATGGGGGTGGGGGTGTAAAAATGGATAAAAGTAAATAAATAGATAAATAAATCTTTAAAAAATGTATAGGGGAGTAAGATAAGGACTATAGTTAGTAGTAATACTTTGATGATGCTCTTTCATAATTTGTTAGCAAATGTTTCACAACAATGCAAAGTATTTGTGGTGGGGTGATGTGTGGGAGCCCTGTATGATGTTATGCATGTTTGTTTTGTAAGTTCACAATGTTACTGAACACTTATAGTTTATGTATGTTTATGTATGAATGATATACTTCAATAAATTGTTTTTTAAAAAAAAAAAAGACACACAGGAAAAAAAATGGCTAGAGTTGGTTTTTGTGGCTGACAACAACATCCCTCACTGATGCAGAAAGGCTAATCCATTTAGATGCTATTGAATGCAAAGATGAGAAATGTATGCAAGCCATCTCAAATAAGTAGAGATGCACTGTAGGAACAGAGAGAGCAATATGGAAAGTGGAGGTGCCTGGACATTTAAGGCCAAAAGTCCTTGCAGGAGAGTCTTCATGGAGCCTGAAGAGTCAGCCACTATAGACCTTGGTCCTTGCCCTCACAGACCTTACATTCCAATAAAAAATATATACTATAGTAAACTAAGAAGGAAAATATTGCAGTTTGTGATAAAACTATGAAGGAATAAAGAATATGTACTTAGTAGAGATTCAAGGTGATTTCAGGGTCCTGGGGCCAGGAGCTGCTATTCACGTGACTGCTGTTCTAGGCTCTCCCTGTCCCACCTCCAAGTGAATTCTGGACCCACTATACCCAATCTTTTCTCATCCCTATAATCTCTGTTTATTCAGAGTTTCTGCTGCCTCATAACTTAAACAGATCATGAGTTGGAGATTAGCTTGGCTGGAGGTAGATTCTTGGGATCACCAGCTCTGGAGGGAAAAGGAAACAGAACTCAGTGGATAGAGATTGACTTGTATGACCAACTGGTCTTGGTTTGCCCAGAACTTTCCAGGTTTTAGCACTGAAAGACCCACGTCTCAAGGTAGTTGGTCACCCTAGTATATATATTGTTTTGTGGTAACATACATGCAACATAAAATTTCCCATTTTAACCACTTTCAAGTGTGCAATTCAGTGGTGTTAATTATAATCACAATGTTGTGCTACCATTGCCATCATCCATTACTAAAACTTTTCCATCATCCCTATAAGAAACTCTGTACTCATTAAGCATTAAGTCCCCATCCCCCATCCCACCTGTGTCCCTGGTACCCTGTAATCTACTTTCTTTCTCTATGAATTTGTTTATTCTTGTTAGTTTTTGTAAGTGAGATCATACACTACTTGCCTTTCATGTCTGGCTTATTTCACTTGACATGGTGTCTTCAAGGTTCATCCATGTCGTAGTAAGTATCAGAGCTTCATTCCTTTTTATGGCTGAATTACATTACATGTATATACTACATTTTGGTTATCCATTCATCTGTTGATGGACACTTGGGTTGCTTCCATCTTTTGGCTATTGTGAATAATGCTGCTATGAATATTGGTTTACAAAAATCTGTTTGAGTCCCTGCTTTCAGTTCTTTGGGGGTATATACCTAGAAGTGGGATTGCTGGCTCACATGGTAATTCCATATGTAGCTTTCTGAGAGACTGCCAAACTGTTTTCCACAGTGGTGGTACCATTTTAAATTCCTACCAACAATGCACAAGTTTTCTTTTTTCTCTACATCCTTACCAACAGTTGTTATTTTCTGTTTTTTAATGATAGCCTTTCTACTGGGTATGAAATAGTATCATATGGTAGTTTTGATTTGATTAGTGGCTAATGATGTTGAGCAGCTTTTCATGTGCTTATTGGCCATTTGTATATCTTCTTTGGAGAAATGTCTGTTCAAGTCCTTTTCCTATCTTTCAATTGGGTTATCTTTTTGTTGTTAAGTTATAGGAGTTCTTTATATATTCTGGATATTAAATCCTTGTCAGATATATAGTTTCCAGATGTTTTCTCCCATTATACAGGTTTTCTTGGTCAACCTAGTCTTGATGAAGGCCTCAGACAAGGGCACAGTTGCTCTGAAGCTGAGGTGGTACTTCAGAATTGTTCCAAAGGGCTGGGACAACCAGTATCAACCAGTCATTGGATATGGGTTGTATCAACTAGTCATTGGATATGGGTTGTACTGAGAAGGGAGCATGATCTTGGACCCCTTCAACAATGACAATCTCCAAAAGTTGCTATCAATTAAGGGCCATCTGCTGGCAGCAGAAGGAAGAAATCTTTCATTACTGAAGTAGGTTATGGGCAGCACATCACAGTATCTTCTACATCATGCCTTTTATATTTCATGATATTCTAACTTCAATTTCCAACATTCAATGCCTGAATCTTTCCCAATTCAAATCCCTGATAGTAAGAATCTGATCATACCTGACACATATCACAGGTCACTAACTGTCTAGAGATTGGCTCTCCTTAATACACTCAGCTATGGTTGGAAGCAGAATCATGGGCAGGGTTGATGGAAATTCTGTTGGTAGGCACCGTAAATGACATGTCTTGTCCATATGTCAATAAACAATTGTGATGTGCTATAATGGATAGAGTATATAAAATGCAGTGTTTATTGTACAAAACATCTAGTAGATCCTAGAAATGTTTCACACAGACTTGGATTAGGACTTGAAGGATGAGATAGAAGTAGGATTATGCTGACCAATTAGGTAGAGGAAGAAATTCCAGGCAGAGGGAATCACATATGCAAAGGCACAGAGGTGTGAAAGAAATGTGGTGACCCTAAAGGGGTTGACATTCCAGCCACCCCATGTCCTTACTGCCTCTTAACCAGGTGCTTGGGAGACATGTTTGGCAGCTGCTTAGAGGAAATAATGCCACCCTTTGAATCATTTGGGTCACTCCCTGTTTCTACCTTTCATGATCCGGTGCCAGTGGATTCTCTGGGCCAAGCCTTGCCCACCCTGATCCTGTTTGACTTGTGTGCTCTGCCAGGATCCCCACAAGAGTGGTATGCATGGAACCCCTGCTGCTTTTCAGACAACAGCAGCTGCCATGTCAATCTGGTCCGTCACCCTCTGGGTGAGGCTCCCACTGATGTCATTGGCCATGGGAAAAGGGCAAGTGGGTTTTGTTGCCAATTTGGCTCTGAAAAGCAGCTCTGGGCTACAGACAGCATTTCCTCTATTCCTGTTTCAGCACTAAGAATGGAAAAATTCTCAGTAAAGGTAAGTGTGGAAGTTGCATCAACAGTTTCCAGGGGCATTGGAGTTTTCTGACTTCTAAAGCATCACACAAATACAGAAGTGAATAAGACATTTACAACAATGAAAAAGACATCATCATCAGTGAGTTTGCAAGATAATAATGATAGCGAACATTTATTAAGCACTTATTATGTGCCAAATAGTTTACCAGAATTAACTCATGGAATCCTCACAAAAACCCTATAAGGTAGACAGTGTTGTTATCCCATTTGACATATAAGGAAAGAGAGGCACAGAAGAGGTCAAGTAGCACTGTCTGGAATCATACACTGTCATAAGTTGAATTGTGTTCCCCCAACAGATATGTTCGAGTCCTAACCCCAAATAAGATCGCATTTGGAATGGGACGAGCCCTAATCCAATATGTCTGGTGTCCTTACAAGAAGAGAAAATTTGGACACAGAGAGACAGGGGAGAGAATGCCTTGAATTGCCAACAAACCACCAGAAACTAGAAGACTCATAGAAGTATGAAACAATGCATTTCTCTTGTTTTAAGCCACCCAGTTTGTGATATATTATTAAAGGAGTCCTAGGGAACTAAGACACTCACCTTGTAAGTGGATTTGAACCCAGGCAGTTCAAACCATCTCAATTTCTATATTAGCTGGTGTTTTGTCACTTTAACTGGCATCTTATGAGCTGATGTATCTGTCAATGATCTACAATTTATTAACACAAAGTTCTTTCATGTACATTGTCTCAAATCATTTTCATAGTATTCCTATGAGGGAGTCAAGACAAGTGTTGTCTCCTCCATTTTACAGATCAGGAAATGGAGGCTCAGAGAAGATAAGTGAATTAATAACGAGTGTGTGGACAATTTGGGACCTCAACTGGGTGATATTCTCCCCAGTCCAGTGATTTCTCCATTCCACCCTATTGTGAGGCATTTCAAGGGGAATAAGGATATGTATATCCAAAATCTATGTACTTGGATATAAGCAGCCCAAAAGCACTTCACAGTGACTACACATGAGTGTTTTACTTGTGTTTAATATAATGGGCATTTTCTAAAGTATAAACAGTACGTAAAAGGGGAGTTAGGTTGACATGGAAAGTCTGGACTTCTGGATGCCAGTCTTGGGTCTATCTTGAATGGTCAGGTGACCTTGGCTAAGTAACTTTCCTTTTGGGACCTCACTTTTTCTCATTTGAAAAACAAAAAGGTTAAGTTTTTATGAACCTACTGTGGCTTCCAACTCTTAAATTAGCAATACAATGATGGTATTATAAGACTGGGTTAACTAGCAAACCCCACATCAGTGTGGTCTCTGGATAGAGCTTGTTGAGACCCATTCAACCACAGGTGTTTCCTACTGGCCTCAAGATGGTGACTTTGAGATGGCCTATCTGGGATGGAGTATTTCTACTTTGGTATCACTTGAATTTTTTTTTTAAACATTGGAGGCAGAAGAATTATTTTAAAAGAATCAAAGCAAATCCACAAGTTGTACATATCTAAACATATACACTTCTACCTACCTGAAAAAGTAAGTTAGGACCACCCATATGACCCCATAACATACGTAACATAAGTGCAGTGTGTTACTGCCCATCCTTCCTCCTAGGGACTGGTTTTATCTTCTAACTACAAGTGATTAGACACAACATCTTGGTCTGTTTTTGTGTCAGTCTCCTACTTGGAATTCATACTCATCTACCCGGGTTTGTCAACTTCTTCTGTCAGTAGGGACAGCTCTAGAAGCATGCTGGCTGAGGCTGCTCTTCAGATTTTCCATACCTGGATTCAATCCCAATTTCTCAAGCTTAAGGCCCTCTGAAGAAACAGCAGCAACAGTTCTTGCTGCCATTCCTGCTCTTTTTTCCCAGCACCAGTCCTATCTCTGTATTTTCTCATTGATGTATGTCCTTACACTCCCTGAAATTATACATCAGTGTTTCTTAAACTTCAATGATGAACTACCTCTTTTAGCAGAAGAAAATATTCTTGTGGATCCCCTCCCTGTCCACCATGCTAGTGCTGGCTTAAATTATTTTTCTTTTTATATCACCTGAAATGTATGCAAATACAAATCTACGTTAAAGAGTCCTTAGGTTTACAGCTCCTATTTATAAAACCTAAACAATCTTACAAATGAAGTACAAACAAAAGTACAAAATCCTAACTAACAATATGAATTTAATGTGGCAGACAATGTTACTTTAAATTGCTGCACAAAATGTGCCCATGGTATGGACTGCGATGCATGGTTTCTTCTGAGTTTGGCATGTCCATGCCTTTGTGTGCCATGGCAAGACTGAATTCTCCCAATCTTTTCTGCCATCCAAACTACTGTCAAGTCTTCAATTATTAAACACGCCAACAGCCTTTACTTATCATAAACACATCATTTACATATTAAAGCTCCTCTATTCTTTTCTCGTTAGACCACAATAATTTCTATTTAGTGCCATTGTGATAAAGGCACAAACACAGAAAGTAGAATCTTGTGGCACTACTAAGTTACTAGGTTATAAGGTGATTGCAGTGTGTTTTTCAAGCTGTCCACAACCTAATAGTGGGCTGTGTAATCCATTTAGTGGGTTGTAGCCAGCACTTTTATATTTAATGATATAGAAGAGAAGGGAAACTATCAATGTATGTTGCACGGTGTCAGAATAAGTACTGTACACTGATAATTGTTTTACAACACGTGCACACACACACAGGGGTGACCAATCAAAGTGGATGCTGGCATTACCCCTGGGGCAGTGTCCTAGAAGCCCACTGTAGTAGGCTGAATAACAGTCCCCAATATATCAGGTCCTAATCCATGGAACCTGTAAATGTTACCTTATAAGGAAAAAGGATCTCTGCAGATGTAATTAAATTAACGATCACAAGACGGAGTGATTAGCCTGAATTATCTGGATGTGCCCTAAATGCAATCGCAAGTGTCCTCATATAAGAGGCAGACAGAAGAGGGCATGGCAATGCTACTATGGGAGCAGAGACTGAAGTGATGCAGCCTACTAATGCCAGGATCTACCAGAAACTCAGAGAGACAGGAACGGATTCTCCCCTAGAGTCTGCAGAGGGAGCATGGCTTTGCCAACACCTTGATTTCAGCCTAGTGAAACTGATTTTGGACTTCTGGTCTCCAGAACTGTGAGTGCATATGTTCCTATTGCTTCTAGCCAACCAATATGTGTTTATTTGTGGCAGCAGCCACAGGAAGCCAATACACTCCACCACTCCCCTCATCCCTGCTGGTTGCTGTATCCTGGAGAGGTTGGACGGTTCCCAGAGGAGGCACCAAGACAGTAGAGATGTGAATGCATTCAGGAAGCTCAAAGCTACTGACCAACTGGCTTGGAGGAGTTGGGTATTTTAACAACTGGTAGCTTGCACTGGTATAGACTAAGCATCATCTCTATCCATATGTATGTGGATGTGTGGATATGGAAATTGGGTCACTTTGGAAGATGGATTCTCTCTGTAGGTGGCTGCTAAAAAATGTATTTGAAGGCCATTCATCCAGGTGACCCAGAATATATTTTGACTGGCTATTCTTTTTTTTATGTTGCCATCAATAGGAAAACACAAAATTTCAATATTCTCTCAGAGACTCTGCATTTCATCTGCAGAGGTTCCAGAATCCTTGGACTCCAGTTTGAGAAACTCAGTAAATATGAATTCTCTCTAGCATTAGGCAAGTATTAATCTTTTAAAAATCTTTTCCATCTACTGGTAGTGGCCACCTGCTCTGCTATTCTTGGCACCTGCTCCACAACATGGTGCATTCACATGGGAACTTGCCCAACAGGGTGGGTGGGAGGCCTCGGGGGGCCACCTGTGGCCGAGCAGGCTGGAAGCCACCCTGGCTGTCTGCCCTCACCCTGTCCTCTACCGCTTTCTGACCTCAGCTTCTCAAAGCCTTTTTGTTCCCTTGAGCCCTTGGCTCTTTGCCTTCTGGTGTCTGGGAGGACTGACTTATCTGACCCCTGTGGTTTTAGAAGCAAAGGTTTTGAACAAAATCCTCCTTTCAAACAAAACAAAGGAAAAACACTATCTCTGAGGAATTAAAATTTCTTTCTCTGGAGCCTGCTTTCTGCCCCTTCCAGCCTCTCTAAAACTTCCCTTTATCCCCAGATCTCACCTAAGAAGGGGTGGGGTCTTTACCTAACAAGTAAAAGCTGTACCTTGTACCCCAAACACACCTCTCTCAACCTAAAAGTCAGTTTCTTTACTTCTGAATCCTTTCTGTGCTGCGCCATCACAGGTGGGTTTTACTATTATTATTGGTAACTTTACCTCCCTTGTGGACTGGGTAACCTCCTAAGCCTCTGGTATCCCAAACTCTCCCACTTCTTCCCCACTGCTTGTCACCCCTGAGCTACGGCTCCACCTTGGGACCACCAGAGGTGCCTGTCCTGGGGTGAAATTCACAATCACAACGAACTGCGCACGGCCCAGGTAAGCTTCTCTTCTTGCATGTGCACCTAATACCAGAGTTTGTATAGCCCTTTACATACTGTCTTCACTTCCATCTGATCACCTCATCTCTATTGCAACCTTGGGAATCGGATGTGTTCACATCATCCCATTTTACAGATGGAAAAACGGAGACTCTGAGAGTCTGAGACTCGTTACTCTATGCCACTTACCTAGTAAGGTACAGAGCTGCCTCGGGCTCTGATCTCTGGCTCCAGGTCCTGCCCACTTTCCACTCTACCTCTTTGCCTTATCTTCTCTGTGTAATAGAGCTAAAGTGAGGAAAGGGGAAAAGAAGAATCCGACTCCCACTCTCAACCCTGTGCCCCATCCCTCCAACAGGGACAATTAGAACTGGAGTTGCATGGAAACTTCTCCACCCTGAAGTTGAGGAAGTTTATTCATCAGCCTATCCCTATGAGTAGGCAACATAGATGAGAACTTACCTGATGTAGTCTGAGGATGCAGGGAAGGCCCTCCCCTCACCCTAAATCCCCTGCGGTCCTGATGAGGCTGACATCTGAAACTCCACCATTAGAGCCATTCCTTTGGGTCTCAAAGTCATGGGACACAGGACAGAGCAAGCTTTGGGATCAGACACAAGAAGGTTCCAAACCCAGCTCCACAATTTAATAGGTGTGTGGCCTGAGGCAGGTCTACCTTTCTCTAATTCTCATCTCTATAGTGGATGGGACTGGCTACATAATTTGTACGGCCCAGGGCAAAATGAAAATGTGGAGTCCCTTGTTCAAAACTTACTAAGAATTTCAAGGTGGAGACAGCAGAGCATTAAACCAAGGGTGGGGACCTTTTAGTCCTGGGTCCTTGAGCAACTGTACAGGTCACAGGCTCGAAGGCAGCCCTAAGAGAGGATTGTTTTATGGAAAGGACACTAGGAGAATTCTTGAGTTAATATAAGAATGTGTGGGGCCCAGCACTAGAGCATGCTCAACGAAATGCTCGTTTCCTTCCCTTTGGTCAATGGTGCTCAAGACAGAAGAACCACGTGGGGCGGTCCCTGCAAATGCATATTCCCAGTGCTTTCTTTGTCCATTCTGACTCTGGGGTGGGGCCCAGAAGTATATTTTTCCACAAAGATCCCCAATGATTCTGAGAGAAATAGCAACCACCCTTTTAAGAATTTAGGCAGTCAGCTCCTTCACCTAGCAGTTAAGTCCTTGCAAGTGATGATTGTATAAACCTGAACTCTTAACAGACCCAGGGACCTGGCGCTCTGGGTGTGCCCGGAGGAAATGGCTCCAGGTGTGTGAACTAAAGAGCTGGTCACCAGGAGATTTAACCTTTGAGATGCCAGGTCTACTTTAAAGTGAACGATTCTCAGGTAATACAACTCTGAGCTAAAAGAAATGCCCCCTGAGTTGAACCAGCCGGATGGTGGCAGGCTATGGGCGCCATGGTCCTTTCTGCGACCTCGGGGGCCACCACTGCAGCGCTTCCCGAGGTCCACATTTGTCCCCCTCATTTCTCACTGCATTTGCCAATCACGTTCTCTATGGCCTGCTTCTTGAATCCTGCCCCCTGGAGCTCTGCCAGTGCTTGTGGAACCACCTACTCAGGCCCTCAGCAGTGTGTGTGCGTCTCGGGAAGACTCAGATTCTCATCCAAGTCTCTCTCCAATTCATGTCCAAGTTCCTTTCAAGGGAAAGGGACTCCTTCCCCAAACCTGGATATTAAAACACCTTGGCATTTCCAAATCGTAACCGTCACCATGTGGTGAATACTTTGCCTTCGTCACCTCTGTTAACCCTCACCGTGACCCTTTGATGGAGGCATTGTATCCCCATTTAAAGATGAGGAAGCCAGGACAATTTGCAGCTTTCCCCCAAAAGGAAGATGAGATTTAAACACAACAATCCTAAAACACTGACAGCTCAAATGTTCACAATCCCCATTCTACAGCCGAAGAAACCAAGGCTCATATGAGTTAAGCGATTCCCCAAAGTCACAAATGTGCAAGCAGAAGAGCTGATATTTGAACCCAAGTCACCTGACTCAGGTACAGAGCTCTTCCAGCTCACCTCCTCTGAATCTCTCTTAATGCGCTTCTACCTCATTTGGCAGAAATGTAAGAGGCCCTGCTTGGCACTTAAAAATCGAGCTGCCAGGAGGAAGCCTCCATAGTTGTGTGAGGAGGTTGCCTCAGCCTAGTGTCTCCAGGAAACCATGGGACCTGAGTACATCACCACCAGGTGTGATGGCAACTCCCTTCCAGGACCAGCTTTGCTTGGGGAGAAAGCTCAGATAGGGACCTGGCTTCATAGTTCAGGAAGCTCAAAAATTTCTTCTTTCCTGAGGCTCTATAACCAAGCTTTCCACGCCTCCTCTTTACCTCTATTCACATTGTGCAACCACCTGCATTACATCTGGACCTCGGGGTGTGGTCCAGGCCTGCCCCACAAGCCTTTGTTGGTTACTTCCACATCCCAGCCTCCCTGGCTGCTGCCAAGGAGAAGAAATTGGAGGGCAGCCCTCCTTGAGTGACCCAGAAGCAAGAAGCTTTAGAGGAAGTAATAGACCAGAAGTCCGGAGACGTTGGATGGAAATGAGTATCCCTAAGGCATGCTTCTACTTTGGACTTCACTGCAGCATCCAGGCGGTGGTCAGATCTAGGCAAAACTTTAGATCACTTAGACGGGAAAGAAAAATCAGTCAGGTGGTACCTTTGTTCCCTAGGGCTGCCATAAAAACGTGCCACAAACTTGGCAGTTTAAAACAACAGAGATTTGTTTTCTCATAGTTCTGGAGGCCAGAAGTCTGAAAAGTCAAGGTCTTGGACAGGGTCATGCTCTCTTTGAGTTCTGTAGAGGAGAATCTTTCCTTGCCTTTTCTAGCTTCTGGCGTTTGCCAGCAATCTTTGGCATCCTTTGACTGGTTGGTGCCTTACAGCAATCTCTGCCTCCTCCATCTTCACATGGCATTCTTCTCTCCCATCTGTTTGTCTGTCTCTTTTTATAAGGACAGCAGTCATACTGGATTAAGGGCCCATCCTGCTCCAGCATCTTAACAAATTCCATCTGCAATGACCTTATTTCCAAATAATGTCACATTTTGAGGTACTGGGGATTAGGGCTTCAACATATCTTTTGGATGACACAATTCAACCATAACACATGGGCACTTAGAAACATGATCGTCATCTTCATCTTCATACCATCATTGATAACTTTTTTTTTTACCACTTAACATTATGCCAAGCACTACTTTATGTATTAACTTATTTCTTGAGCATTTAGCACGTCTAACTCCTTTTTCTTTTTACCATATCCTAGTGACCCTAAAGGGCTGGGAATATTATTCACCCATTATATGGATGAGAAAGCTCAAGCTTAGAAATACAAAATTTGTGGTTCAAGGTCACACAGCCAACAAGAGATGGACCTGAAACTCAAATCCAAATACTTCTGATCCCAAAGCCCAGACTCTACTACCTTTCTACCACATAAACATCTTCAGGAGTCACTTCTAGAATTAGAAGACACTGCTGAAATAAACAAAATAATCAATGGTATAGAAGCCTGACAAATGGGGAACAGGAGAGAGTTGGAAGCCAGGGGCCCTGCCTTCAAAGACCTCACCTTTAGGTTACCAAGATATGATTTCCCCACAGGACCAGGTGGAGAAGCAGATACAATTGATCCTTGTTATTCACAGATTCCATATTTGCACATTTGCTTACTCACTAAAATTTATATGTATCTCCAAATCAATGCCTGTTGCTCTTTTGCTATCATTCACAGACATATACAGAGCAGTGAAAATTTGAGTCACCCAATGCACATTTCTAACAAGGCAACACTCAGACTTCTTATTTCTGATTTCATACTGTTAACCGTATTCTTTTTGTGATATATTTAGTGCAATGTTTTTCACTTTTTATTTTGCTTTTTTTTCCTTGTTGATTTCCCTATACAAAATAGCCCCCAAATGTAGTGCTGAAGTGCTATCTAGTGTTCCTACGTGCAAGAAGGCTGTGGCATGCCTTACGGAGACAACAGGTGTGTTAGTGTGGTAGGGGCAGTCCTGGTGTGACCTGCCACCTTTCCCTGGACCCACAAATACATCCTGTGCTCAGAACCAAGTGTGTCAGCCTGGCAGACTAAAACACTATCCCCTAGTAAACAGGAGGATGCATTGCTGGTGCAGTCCTTCTTCAATTGTCCTGGGCATATATAAACATTCACTGGAGACAGTCTGATTCTGGTGGGCATGTTTTATGACATCCAGCTCACACCCCAGTGGTCTGTCTGTCCCTGGTGGGGAGAGAGCGGGTTCCTCCACTACAGCACACAAACACAAGAGAGGCGTGTTGCACACAGAACGTCTCCCTGCATTGGCCACCGATTGAGACTAGCTGGCTATGAGGAACTGATGCCCACTAGTGAAGCTGACCTTGCTCTGTCTTTTCTCTTTGTGATTAAAAACTTCTTTCCATCAGAGCCTGTGTGAGATATGTTTTTGCTGGCAACCCTGGCACCTGTATTGGAGTGGGTTGACATTTCTTTAGGTCTCTCTTTCTGGCCAACATTAGATAAGTTTTGTTCAGGCATGAGCTATGGGCCATGAGTTCAATGTTAGTGAAGCAACTATATATATAATAAGGTGCCTTTGAAACAAATACACATAAAATAAGGTTATGTATTGATCACATGAAAACATTGTGACCAGAGGCTTACAGGAACCTAACCCTGTATTTCCCCAAAGGGCAGTTGTGCGTATTCAATATTTCTGTGTTCTCAGCGACTTTATAGAATATAACTCCTATGAATAGTGAGAATTAACTGTAGTAGAGAAGGACATGCCTATGGGGGACTGCCAGTGCCAGCACTCCAGAGGAGGCACAGGCTTTGGAATTCTCCCTACAACTTCTCTTCTTTTTCAAGCCTCTGGCTGCGAAATTTTTCCACCCAGTTTTACCTTCCGCAGTTTACAGAACTTGGGAGACATTCTGTCCCCCGGCCCCCTCCCCCCGACTTTCATGCATGTGTCCTGACCTACGTTTTCATTCTAGACTCTCTGCTGATCCCATACCCTGTCATCTGGATACCTTGGTGTCTGAATTATCAGTCTGTAGACCCTGAACAATTACCTGTAGGCCTTGTAGACTTCTTTGCTCTACCAATTCCATCGTCAGGGGTGCAGCTGACACTGTTCAGTGAGCACACCACACTCTGCCAGACACTAACTGTCCACTGGAATGGATTGGAAAAAGAACGTGCTCAAGTCCACACCCTGCCCCTCATGGTTGGGTGACATCTCCAAGGCACCTTGTTTTGTTTGTGAAACAGAAAATAATGCAGGGCCACTGGAGTTGGTACACAGGTTTTCCTGAAGAACTGAAAAAAAAAAAAAAAAAAAAAAAAAAAAGAAAATTAAAAAAAGGAGAGGGAGAAAAGAGAGAATGCTTTGGAAAGGCCTCTGGAAAGCATATGCCCCATTCACTATTAAGCATATTTGCCATCTGGAGGCTGCCAACATGGGCTATGGAGCATCCAAGTATGATAGACATTTGTCTGCTGCCTCCCCAGCATCTGGTCCCCTTTCTCCTGCCAACAGCACTCTGGGGATTCAGCCCTCCCCAATCTCAGTCACTTGTGGTGGGTGATATTGACTCTACCCCATCCTCCAGGAATGGGTCCCAGCTGATGTAAGTCAATAGGATAGAATCTTCTCCTGGACACATCTTACCCAGTTTGAGTCAATTAGGGGTATGATTCCTTCAAATATGTGTAGGAACTGCCTCAGAGAGACAGTTTAAGTGGTTTAAGACTGTGAGGTCTGACCACATCATAGCTATTTGCTGCTATGAGGCAAGAGCCTGGAACTGCCAGGGGACCACCATGGGAGACCTAAAGATGAAGTCCACACGGTGGGAGGAGAGAAATGGGGTCTCTGGGGACATCAGCTAATTGCTGAAGTGAACCTCACCTGATATCATTGCAACCAACAGATTTTTCAGTTATGCAAGCAAATAAGTCTTTTCTAACTATTTAAGCCAGTTTGAGTTGGATTTTCTGTTACATACAAGACAGAGTTCCTTGCTGCATCAATCCTCTTGCTTCTTCTCCCTCTTCTTGTCCAACTTTGGGAGCCTCTTTTACATGGGAAGAAAAAGCAAAGGGGGGAAGAAAAGAGGAGAGGATAAGCCAGCAGATTTGATTTCTTGGTAGCTGCTCTGGAAAGAGGTCCAACAGGGGAGCTTGGAGCTGTTGGCTGAAATAAGTTCCAGGGTTACTGGGAGATGTCAACCATCCATCCTCTCCTTTCTCTCACAGATAATCAAGAGTTGGCTGGGAGTGCAAGTCCTCACCAAATACAGCCAAGGTAATATCATAGCTCTGGAATCCGGAGCCTTTCCAGCCACTCAAGCCATCGTGTTCAGAAAAATTCCCAGGGCCTGGGATGGAGACTACCTTGATCTGGAGCACAGAGACAGCCATTTCGTGGGCACTAGGAAAGTAGTCTAAAAGCAATCCCTCTTCCTCCTGCTCTCCTGGCCCCCAATGAGATGAGGACTGAAGACTAAACTTGCTAACTGGGGATAGACAGTACGAGAACTCAAGTGCACATGACAGCCTCTTCTGGTGGCAGGCTCTGAGATGAGGAGAAAGGATTCGTGGTTCCTTGTCACACAAGGCAAGAAAAGGGATAACTAGGACAACCTGAAACTTCTCTAGACCTAAGATGGAGGAGGAAGGTGGGCCTGGAGAAGGGTGGAGAAACAAGCAACAAGCCAGGACATCCAAAGGGCCAGGCCAACTCAAGGGCAACTCAGGCAACTGCCAGGGCTTGAGGTTCTATCCCAGCAGCAGGGAGTTAAGGAAAGCTTGTTCCTCAAGGGTGTGGACAAGGGGCAGGGCTCTAGTCCCCAATCTCCAGCTTCAACACATATCAGCTCTGTGTCCTCAAAGAAGTCATTTCACCTCTTGAGATTCAGTTTCCTCATCTGGAAAACTGGGACCTAGGTGATTGAATTATGTACCCCAACAGAAAGCACATTCTTATTCTTAATCCATGTTCCTGTGGTGTGAACCCACTTGTGAATAGGACCATGTGAAGATCTATTATCAGTTAAGGTGTAGACACATTTGTGAATATTGGTGTGGCCCAACTGAATCAGGGTGGGCCATAATCTGTATTACTGGAGTCCTTTATAAACCAAGAAATTCAATGCAGTGAGACAGAGAAGGCCACAGGAAGAAGCCAGAAAAGTCAGCAGAAACTAGAAGAGCAGACACAAGGGGAGAGTCACCAGGTGACAGGAAGTAGAGCTGCAAGGCAAGGAACCCCAGGGATTGCGCAAGCCACAGCACCAGAATGCCACAGACTTTGGGAAGCAAGCAAGACCTTGATGAAGCTTTGGTTTTGAAATTCTGGCCTCTGAAACCATAAGACAATAAATTCCTGTTGTTAAGCCAACCCATTGTATATAGGTCATAGTAGCCCTGGCAAATGAAGACATGGGAAAAACAGTAATTTCTCCTTTATAAGGTTGTTTGAGGACTACAGATGTGTTAAATGCTCAGGACAGTGTCTGACACACAGCTGAGCTCTTAAAAGGCAGCTCTTTGACTTTTGGGGATAATGTGAGCTGGATTCAAAGGTATGGCCCAAGTAGGGGGAAGGATAGTGAACAAAACAGGAGTCCCTCAGTAATCACCACTCTGAAATCATTCAGCACTTAGCATCTACGGAGTCCCAGGCTCCAAGCTGGACCCTGGATATACAGAGGGGGAAGAAAGCCAGTCCTCACCCACCAGCTTACCCATCAGCTGCGCCCTACTGGGGCTGGACTCAGGCCTTCGCACCAGTTGCAGGAGTTGGACAGCCAGGCCTCGCTGGGGAATGTTCAGCGGGCCTCCGCTGGGTTCTGGAAAGGGCAGGGCCTGGAGAAACAAGGCAGGGCAGAGAAAGGAAAATGGAGCCTGGAAAGCAATGGCACTAAGTAGACTGTCCCCATCAGTACCTATCCATGACCCTCTGTTCCTCTGGGAGAAGTGGGTCAATCAACAAGTCCAAGGAAAAGCCAAAGGGTTAGGAGTCTTTGTTTCTACTTGTGTGGTTCAGAATGTCCTTAGCCAAATGCCTTTGAATTTTCACACTTTTCTGTATTTAATTTTTTTTGAAAGTAAAGAAAATAATTTTTTTAAAAAAGGACTCTGTATTCCACAAGAATGCTTCTGTGTCCATGAACTTTCTTTGGAAACAATGCTCCTTTGCTGCAGGTCATGGAGGAAGGAGAACAGAAAGCTAAGAGCCTGCCCAGGAGCCAAAGGGCTGTGTTGGAACTCACTAGCTGTGTGATCCTGGATATGTTCTCTAACCTCTCTGTGCTTTTGTACCCCATAGTAAAAAATAAATAAAAGTGGGGATAATGATAACTTAGATAATTTGGGTAAAAGCTCTTAAAGCAGTATTTGGTTAACTTTATACAAGAGTTGGCTAATACTATTACCACGTTCTCAATACATTTCCCCCAAGCTGTCGCAGTCCTTCCCAAACCCCTAAGCTCCCAGCATGGACACACGGACTTCCTTAATTGCCCAGTTACAGCCCAGACTGTGGCATGAACCACAAATTTACTGAACACTTAATGTATCCATTTAGATGTTTTTGGTTACAAGCAATGGTAAATCTGCCCTAAACTGACATTAGCAAAAATGAGATTTTATGAGAGCACATAACTGAAGAGTGCATGGCATGGTTCAGTTCCTCAAAGGATGAGGTCAGGAGCTGGTGCCACTCTCTCTCAACTTGGCTCTAGTTCATATATGGACTTCATTCTCAGTCTGGTTCTCCATTCATGGTCACAAAATGGCTGCCAATAGCAGCAAGGTCCACATCATACCCAGCTTATAATTAGTGAGAAAAGAGGCAAGTCTCTTTCCCTGGAGGCTCAAACAAAAGTCGCCAAGCAAATCTCATTGTCTCTGATTGGCCTGGCTTGCTCATGGAATTGTCACCAGAGTTGTGATTAAATAGTTTTGGGTCAAGGGCCATCCGGGATCATAAACAAAACCACACGGAGAGGTGGATGCCCAAACAGGGGGAGGCCCATCCCCTCCACACACATGTTGGCTGCATTGGAGGATCACAGCAGAGAATTATAATGGAAAGGAAAAACTCTGCTTTCTTTCACCTTAACGTCTCTAAGCAATTCAAGTCCTCTTTCCATTCCAAAAAGTGAGAGCCCAGGCAGATTGTAGAATGATGGGTGAGAAGGCTTTTCTGGAATAAGACTGCCTGGGGCAAATCCTGACTTGGTCTAGGGGACCTTGGGCAATTTATTTCATGCCCTTGGGTTTCAGTAGCCTCCTCTGTAACATACCTACCTCGTGGGATTGTTGTGAAAACAAATTGAAATTTAATTAAATGAAAAGTTCAGGCCTAGCAGAGTTTGCCTGGCCCATGGTAAGTAACCAATTCATGCAGGCAGTTATTATTAATGAGTGGATGTTCCTAGCTGGGAAACAATCGATCTCACCAACCCCAGTCTATTTGACCCAGTGCCAGGCTCTAGGCTAAAAGCCTTCAAGAGAGAGAAGGCAATGGTAGGCTACAGGCAAGGAGGGCTGTCAGTGACTTACTGACATCCTCCAGAGATGGGGGAAGATGCTTGGGTATAGGGCCTAGGAAGGGGCTAGAAGTGGCCAACCCTAGGCAATGCCTGAGGACTGCTCCCCGCTCCTGAATTTATAAGAAAAGTACAGGGCCTCTTTTGCCTTCACAGCCCTCTCTTCTGAGGAAGGCAGTCAAAAAAATAAATAAATAAAAAAAATAAAATCCAAATAAGGCTCCAAGCTGAGCCCAGAATTTGCAAGCAGAGTGTTTATATAGATTAGAACATCTCTGGTGACTTTCAGCTTAAACCTCCGAGGCTTTGCAGTTCATCAAAGCTTAATGTTCTGTTTCATGATGTTCCTTGCCATCCCTAAGTGGCTCTGTCAGCTCTTAGAGGGAAACTTCCCCCTTCAGGGTACATTTCCCTTGCCCTGAGCAGGAGAGCCCCGTTGCTATGGGCATCTGTTCTGTTTGCTTTCGAGAAGTACAGATGTGAATGTTTACAGAGTCATATCTTTTGTTCTGCTCATCTGGCAGCCCGGCCAGCCGGCTGATCTAACAGCTGCAGAACACGGAGGCTCCCAGAAGGGAGAAACAGAGAAAAGAAAGGGGCCAAATGTAGCCCAGGGTGCTATGCTAACACTCAGAGGCCTCCAAAAATTGAGTCTAAGGAATCTCACTCTGCATCACTTCCACCAGAGCAAAAGATTATGGAAAGCGTTAACCCACATTTGTTGAGCCTCTGCTAGGCTGCTGGTGTGGGGAAGATGGTGGCTCAAAAGCATGATTAAGATATAGTTTCCACTGGGACTCAAGCAGATACTTGTTCCCCAATGTTCATAGCAGCACTGTTCCCAATAGCCAAAAGGTGGAAGCAACCCAAGCGTCCATCAGCAGAAGACTGGATGAATAAAATGTGGCACATACATACAATGGAAACTTACTTGCCAAAAACAGGAATGAAATTCTGATACAGGCTACAACATGGATCAACCCTGGAGACATCATGTTGAGTGAAATGAGCATGATATGAAAGGACAAATATTGTATGATCTCACAATATGAAATAACTAGAATGGGCAGATTCATAGAAACACAAAGTGGATCAGAGGTTACTGGGGTGAGGGAAGAATGAGAAGTTACTGCTTATTTGGTACAGTTTCTGTTTGGGGTAATGGAAGAGATTGTGTAACTGATTGTGGCAATTGTCACAAATGTAATTAATTGATGCCACTGAATTGTACACTTAAAAATGGTCAAAATGACAAATTCTATGATATATATATATATTCACAATTTTTTTTTAATTAAAATAAAAAATACATAATCTCTATCCATTGTGGCAGCTCATTGTAGTTGGGAGGGACCAGCTTTATAGTAATATAAACTAAATTACAAAGTGTTCATGTGTTTTACATCTGTTAACATAAGACAAGGCCAGGATCTTCACTAATATGTACTCAAATATTACCTGAGCTAAGTTAACTGGTCACTCAAACCTGCATGTGGTTCTTGAGTATCCTGTGAGTTTCCTACACCATGAAAGCACAGGATGAGGAACAGGCATTCAAAAATATCTATTTGATATGTACCACAAACCTCACAGTAAAATTAGCCTCAGGTAAGTTTGCATGTAATATAATAATGCCATAAAAAAGTAGAAGAAGGGGCAGATGTGGCTCAAATGGTTGGGCGTCTGTCTCCCATATGGAGGGACCTGGGTTCGATCCCCGGGACCTCCTGGTAAAAAATAAAAAATAAAAATAAATAAATAAATAAATAAAAAGTAGAAGAAAGCTTAGATGAACATTAATCTCAATCCAATCACAGGCCATCATCTCCCCAGCTGCCTCGTTAGTCCAAGCCACCATTATCTGTTGTGGGGTTATTATAATCGCCTCCTAACTGGTCTTCCTGCCCCCGCCTTTCAGTTTATTCTCAGCACAGCAGCCCGGGAAATCTTGTTAACACGTATGTAAGATCATGTCTCTCCTGTGATCACAGTCCTCCAGGGGTTTCCCACCTCACTCCGGGTGGCAAAGTCCTTACAATGAACTACTTACAGGGCATGATGTGCGCTCCACGTGAATGATGCCCCTGGGAAGTGGATCCTCCAGCTCCAGCTGAGACACCACGTGGAGCAGAGATGAGTTGCCCCTGCTGAGCCTGTCAAATTGCAGAATCATGAATGAATAAACGATTGCTGGTTTTGTAAGTCACTAGGTTTTAAGATGGTTTGTTACATAGCAGTTGATAACCATTACGACTTCACCTTTTAAAAAAAGTTCGTTCCTAGGAAGACTCAAAAACCACTATTGTAGAGAAAAATACTTAATGAAAGGATAAACTTTCTATTATGCATTATTTTCAAAAAGTTACAAAAGAATATGTATAAAATAAAAACACGTTTTTAACATACAGGATTTCCATAAAGTTGTCATGCGGTTTGCATTTTTAATAAATTCAGTTCCATAATAGGTGTAAATAAGTGGCAAAGTGTACCTCAAGATTTGAATAAAATTGCCAATGATTTATGTGTTCTAATTTATTTTTAGAGGGAAAGGCAGACAGAGAAAAGAAATCCTTTTATTTATCACTATCCCACTTCTTACCAAAGTCTTCCAAGCCCCAGGGAAAGGATGGCCACAGCTGAAATGATATTAAAACAAAACAAAACAAACAAACAAACAAAAACCAGCGTTTAAGTTTCTGGTAACTTAGGAAATTTGGACCTCAAGGTTTGGGTGCTTTTTATTTGTTTTGCTCTGTTGTTGTTGCCTTTACCCAACCCCAAGTGAGATGCAGCTCCATTGTACAAGCTGGGAGACTGTCCAGTTACTGGATAACACCCCAGCTTAGGGAAGCCTGGCTGTGGATTAGTTGAAATTGGCTCTAGTCTATCTTCTTTCCTTGGGATTCCTTAACATTTCTCTGTGCATTCTTAGCCTAATGTACGTCTCTGTTCCTTGTAAACAGAAAAGGTCTAAGGGAATGCAACCACACCGAATTTTCCGGTAAGTGAAATTTCAGGTTATTTTTGCCAAGCTGCCCTATTCTGGCCTTGATTTCTGGAGACTAAGTGTAGTCATTGACATTTTTCTGAGTTTCATTTCATCTTCTTCATATCAGTGGTGCTTCCCAGACTGTCAAGATCCATTGAATCTTAATTGGATCACCTGTCATACAAGCTGTTCCTCCTAGCCTTAGGGCATCTGGAAATTTTACAAATAGGTCTTGAGTGTCTTCATTGAGGAACTTTTAATCTCTGTTGGAGTGGGTGGAGGTTTTCTTTCAGAATTTCATAGTCTTTTGGTGCTTAAAAAAAAAAAAAAAAAAAACCCAATCACCACCAGAAGATTAAGATACAAGTAAGAATGATCTGGGCAAGGGGTGGGTGGCTTTGAGATTACGTGTCCACAAACCCACCCAAAGTAGAACCCCCTGAGAATGCCTTCATTTCAGTTAATGCTCCATAAATGTACTTACCCTTTTTGAAGTCCAGTGCAAATATCTGTTCTGTATTTATTATCGTAACTTGTCCACATCCTCTTTGTATTTGCCTAAGTAAGTAAGTAAGCTCATAAGAAGCAGGGGCAATTTTTGTCATTTGGTTAAACAGGGTATGGGTTTGGGAGCTTCTAAAATACTGGATGGGGATAAATGGCATAAGTTAGAATAATATGGAGGAAGTTTTTATAAACATGCCTTTTAACCATTTAATAACTGTAATAGATGAATGGAAAAGAGAAGGGGTATTCAATAAACAATGCTGGGACATTTATTTGTTAAGCATTTTGAAAAGAAAAAACTTCATTTCAGTCCTAAAATCATGCTTTAAACCAAAATAAATTCCAGAAGGATTAAAGAAACAAAGGATACAAAAGCAAATTATTAGATAGACACATACTCAGTGGAACAGAATTGAGATTCAAAAACAAATCCTTATATGTATCTTTATATTTATGGTCAACTGATTTTCAACAAAGGTGCCACCGCAATACACTAGGAAAAGGATAGTCTTCTGTAATGAATGGCACTGGAACAATTGGACATCCACATGCAAGAAACTTAGACCCTTACCTTATACTATACACAAAAATTAGCTCAAATTGGACCATAGACTTCAATATAAGAGCTAAAACAATAAAACTTTTAGAAGTCAACATAGGAGAAAATCTTCAAGACCTTGGTTAGGCAAAGATTTCTTAGATATGACACCACAACATGGTCTATAAAAGAACAAACTGATAAATTGGATCTTTGGGGGTTTGGAGCTGTATGTGCCCCCAGAAAAACATGTTCTTAAATGTAAGCCATTCCTGTGGGTATGAACCCCTTGCAGGTAGGACCCTTTGATGAAAATTGGATCAGCCCAATCAGAATGGGTCTTAATCCTGTTACTGGAGTCCTTTATAAGAGAATGAAATTCAGACAGAGGGAGAGAGAGAGCCACAGGAAGCAAGAAGCTGGGCATCAACAGAACCCACAAGAGAGGGGAGTGCCTTGCCACGTGACAGAGGAGCCGAGGATCACCTAAAACAAATTTATGGTAGAAAGTTTGCTAAAATCTTATTTAATTGTATACGTGAAATGGGTAAATTATATGATATATAAAATATATGTCTTGATAAAGTTATTTTTAAAAAGTAAATCATTAAAATCTAGCTGAATGTCTGGCATAATATAAGCATTCCACTAACAATTTATTGAATGGTTAGTGAAACTCTAGGTGAAATATTGAGTTATAACTGGGCTGAGAGCTTTACATGCACTGTGACCCTTTACATGCACTATGACCCTTAACCTGCACAACAGTCATGTGTGGTGGGCACTATTACTATCACCATTTCATAGATAACACAGAAGAAACTGAGGCATAGAGCAGCTAACTTGCCAGATATTATACAGTTAAATAGGGTGGTGCTAAGATGTGAACTCAGGCCAATTCTATTAGGAAATATCTATTAAAAGCAACTCTATATATCTTTCAAATATATACATATGTCTATAGATACACTCACATATAGTTATATGTATTTATTATTTATATTTTTATATTCATATATATAGCATACATTGTACTTATGCCCCTTCCTCAATGTACTTAAATGGCAACTTAGAGATGGAATGGTGGGGAATATGAAAACAAAACATTTACCCAAAAGAGGCTATTATAATTCATTATTTGGTGAATTTTAATTTCATGATTGCCTGCTGTGGGTCAAGTTTGGTGGATGTTAGTTCATCATGTGATTTATACAAACACAACTCCTGCTCCCATGGTCTTGTTTAGGGGGCACACAATAAGCAAATTAATGAATAAATAAATATCAAATAGTGATGAGTGCTCTGCAGAAGACCAAATGACTGTGGTGGGACAGAGGGCACTCAGTGGTCATGTTAGATTGAGTAATCAGAAAACATCTCCACGGAGATATCATTTAAATTGAGCAATCTGAGATCTGAATGACAAACAAAAGGCCAGTCATGTGAAGACCCAAAGGGAGGGCACTCTAGGTAGAAGTAACAGCAGGTTCAAAGGCCGTGTTATGTTTGAGGAAATAAAAAATGGCTGGCGAGGCTCAGTCAATGGGGGCAAGGAAAAGACTCTTACCAGAAGAGGTGGGGGGAGCAGGAGGACATCTGATCCTGGAGGGCTTTGTGAGCTAAGGCAGCCATAATTTCCATCGAAATGCAATGGGGATCAGGCAAGTGCATGATCTCTGCTGTAGGGAAAATGGATTCTAAAAGGGTGTGTCGCTCAATGTTCTAAGTTGCAAGTAACAAAGCTGACTCGGGCTGGTTTAGCAAAAATCAACAACAAATGTATTTCAAAAGAAAATTGGGCAGCTCACAGAACTACTGGAGGTGCTGAAGAACAAGACTCAAGGTCAAACATCCAAGGTCAATTCCAAAAAATACAGGGAGGGAGCTACAGGCTGATGTCTCATTGATGGTACTTCTGTGTGTGGAGCTCAACCTTGGCATCCTGGTTCCCGCCTGAAGTCAACAGCTTCTGCTTCCTTTTTCAAGCTGCTCACGCTCAATCCATCTCCCAAGAGTGCCATGCAACAGAGCCTCAGTCATGAGCTTACATCCTAGCTGCAAAGGAAGCTGGGAATTTTGAGTTCTCTAGGTTCTAGCTTGAGGGAGTGAAACTCACAAGGCAAGAATTTTCCCAAATGCAAAAAGAATGCTTTTTAAAAAGTGCTAGGAAGTCATAAAATATGATAAAGGTTCATGAAATGGAGCAAGAGTAAAAATATGAATCTCACTAAGAATACTATTGCAGTAATTTCTGTGAGGGATAATGGGAGATTTAATAGGTTCATAATTTGTTACAAAATAGTGGTTCTTAAAGTGTGGCTGCATCAACATCACCTGGGAATCTGAACAGAAACGAATTTCAAGTTCTACCCTGAACTTATTGATTCAGAAACTCTGGGGATCAGGTCCAGAAATCTGATATTAAATAAGCCGCCCAGATTGTGGCAGATCGGTTATGTACTACAGAATAAAAGCATGTTCTTAATCTTAATCCCATTCCTGTACATATGAACCCATTGTAAATAAGACCTTTTGAAGATGTTATTTTTAGCCAAGGTGTGGCCAACTGAATCTGGATGGGTCTTAATCTAATTACTGGAGGCCTTTTAAAGAAAAAGCCATGAGGAGGTAGCCAGCAGTCAGTGGAACCTGGAAGAGAAAGGAATGGACATCACCATGTGACGTGAGGCAGGAACACAAGCCAAGGAACCCCAAGGATCGCCAGCAGCCAGCACAAGAATATCACAGACACCAAGAAAAAGCATCACCTTGCAGATGCCTTGATTTTGGACTTCTAGCCTCAAAGCCATGAGCCAATAAATGCCCATTTTTTAAGCCAAGGCATTGTGTGGTATTTGTCATAGGAGCCTGGAAACTAAGACACAGATGGTTCTGATGGATGCTAAAGTTTAAGAATCGCTGGCATAAGACATGGAGAGAACAGAAATATTTGGAGTGGTCTATAGGACTTCTTGAGGGGTTGGAAATGGAACTTAAGGGAAAAAAACGAAGTCAAGGAAAACACCTAGATTTTTAACACATGTCCACCAAGCAATGCTTATCATTAAGGAAGTTGGGAAACACTGGCCTACAGGATAAAATTCAAGATCCTTAGCAAGACACAAAAAGGGTTGTTAAACTGGCCCCAGACTTTCTCTCTAACTCCTTACCATTCCCCACCTGGCACTCAAACTCCAGCCATGGGGAATTATTTGTGGCTCCTAATAAACCATAATCCCTTGTGACCCCATGACTCTGCACATGCCCTCTCTTCACTTGGCCTCCTGACCAACTTCTTCCTACTCATCTTTCACCTCCCACGAAGGCTCCCTCTTCCACGAGGGCTTCCTGCCTTCCCTCTCTTTGCTATCTCTCTTATGACACTCCTGCTGCTGCAATCTGTGTATCCAAGGAGACAACCATTTTAGAGTTTTGTATTTGTTTATTTGCATGTTTGTCTCCACCAGGTGATTAGATCCTTCAATGAAGGAAATGGATCTTTTCATCTTTGTATCCCTGGCTCCTTAATTGCAAATATACAAAATATGTTTGCTGACTAAGCCAATTAATAAATTGATATTACGGATAGGGTAAAGAATTCAACAAAATTGCATATTCCTGAAACACTACTATGAAAAATTAGGGAGAAGATGGTCATCAGGTGCTTATAACATAAATATACACATGCAATGGCATCCAAAGAGAAGAAGAATGCCACCCAATATGGAATGTGAGGCACACACTTTTGCAGATAATAATGATAACAATTAACCATAAGCTGGTCCTTCTATGGTTTCAGATCCAAATGAGAGATGACAGAGGAATCAATCAGAAATAATTTTTAAAAATTAATATTTTTTCTGATAAGCTGGAAAGTGGACAGGCATCTATCTATGACCCTGTTCCTAGTACCTGCCCCTGATTGAAGATCCTGGGATAAACATTCTTGCAGAAGGTTGGCCTGGGCCCTGGCTTGCAGGTCTGATTCTGCAGGGGAGCCAAGGATGCCCACTCCCCGAGGCCAGGCTACTCTGAACTCATGAGAAGACTCCCAATCTCAGCAATCAGAGGAAAACACTTCTCTTTCTAAGAAGAAAGGAGAGAGAATGGAAAGGGGCAGAAGTATGTCTCCCACATATTTCCCTCCTGGGAGTGGAGGGATAGTTTGCCTCCCCCCATTACGGGATCATGGGGATGGAGGGATGCATTCCCCTCACTGTCTCCCATTTGGAAATGCTTCAAAAAGGGCTGATGTTTGAAGAGTCGGGTCTAAACAGGAAATGAGAAGCAGTTTTTCCAAAGTCAGAGGGAAATGGAAAATTTCACATCATGTGAATCTGTGGAAGGCTGAGAAGGAGCTGGGATTATTGACGGAGTCCAAGATTCAAGTAACAACCCGACTTGGACGCCATGAGAAGGTGGGCAAGTCACTTAACCTCTCTGAGCTTCCCTTCAGCCGTCAGCCTGGGGCAATTAAACTCTGCCTTGCCCCAGCCAGTGTGATGGTGGAAAGAACTGCATGTACTTGGTAAAAGCTATTATCGTGAGTAATGGTAATAGCCAATGTTACACTCAAGTGTACATTGATCGGTGCCTGGGAAACTGGCAGCCTCTTCCACTCTGGTGGCTGACCTCTCCCTTACTAATTTCTCTCCCCATTTTCCGGCCATGTTTGCCAACCTCAGCACCCTCCACCAGCATTAGCAATGCCCCCAGGCCCCAAGATAGAGCTTTTGTTTCCCAGCACCACCATAAAGATTGCAATTAGAATCTCCCACACTGTAACTCTACTCTCTATGCCTTTGAACTATGTCTCGGATGTTTTCATGGCCTCTGGTCTAACAGAACATGTGTCTCTGGTATTAGCCTACTGTTAATTGGATAGATTTCTGAATTTTGTTGGAGAAAACCTTCCATAGCAAAAACAAGCACCTAGAGGCTCTTCCCCAAAACTAGATGTCAATGGTAAATTCTCCAGCCATATTCCCTACTACTGCATTTCCTGTCATATGTTTCACAACCAGCAAATTTTTTGACCTGGGAAAGGTTTACCCAATCATCAGATTCATTCCACAGAGGAGGACCACGGGTCCCAGATGGGCTAAGCAACCTGACCAACGCAGGTAGAGGTGGAGCTGAAGCTGGAAACCAGGTCTTCTGACCCCCGGCCAGTACAAACATGGCCAGCCTTCAGTGGCCTGGCTCTGTGCTAGACACTGCACATCTGCTTAACTAATACTTGAAAACACTTACTATGCAACAGCACTGTGCTAACACACATTTAATCCATTGAAGAGCCCTAGGTGTGCAAACTTAGAGAAGCTACTTAACCTCTCTGTGTCTCAGTTTCCCCATCTCAAAAAAGGGATTCATAAAAGTACCTCCCTTCTAAGGTTGGTGGGACCATCACATGAGTCCACACAGTTAAAGCACCTAGAACAGTGCCTGGCCCAGAGTAAGCACTTTATGATTGTTATGTAGATAATAGGGACCAGGACTATGATGGATGCAGGAGCACAGAGGAAGGGCCCATATCCCAGACTAAGAGGGTGAGGGAGAAGCTCCTAGGAAGCCACCTACTTGGTGAATGGCTGAGCCCAGTGAAGGAACTCATCACACCTTTGCTGTGATCTCCTTCATGGTCAGATACTAAATGCAGCTCCAGACAAGACTAAATACACTCTCTGAGATGTAAAAATGTGTTTGCTAGTCATTGTTTACAGACAAACTGATAATGGAAAAACTCATGTTTCCCCATCTGCCCTACTCTGAGAACAAAGTGAAAGATTTACTGTAATGAAAGGGACTAAAAATACTTTTTGATGATGGAGAGAGAGAAAGTTGGGCAACACTGAGTGAAATATGGAAATGATACCAATGGCGCCCAAGCAACAAAGCAAGGAGCCCACCTTGCCCTCATTTGATCTCTCAATCTTGCCCCAAGACTTGATGGGCTTTGCTTTTTTCCTTGAATCCATCCTGTATCTTTGTATTTGCACACACTGCCTAATATCCTAGAGAAAAAAAATATATAGTTGATGAATGCTAAATTATAGCATAAAATGGTTGCTAGCAAACTGAAAACCAAAATAATATAACTTTCTCTTCTTTATGTCCCTTTGAAGATCTCTAACAACTGGGAATATGGTCTGTATTTTAATGACCCAATAGCCACTTCCATATTTATTACCAAATTATTGTTAAAATCAGTATATATTCCATATACTATTATATTTTGGTTAAGTGTGTAGAATAATTTCTGCAGGTTTCTATTACTTCATTTTACTGTCAACCCATCCTATGATATGGTTAATATCCCCACCACCACCTCCCCCCCTTTTACAGATGAAGTAGCTGAGGCATGAGCGGTAAAGGAGTTTATCTGAGATCCCAACCTTTTGACCCACAAGCTCCTCTTCTTTCCACTCTGCCCTGTTGATCTCATAGAATTCAGTCTTTCACTCCATTTGGGGTATCCTTGTTTTCATAAATCCTTTCTGTATACTCTGGCTAATCTCTAAAGGAAGCTTCAGCTTGTCCAACAGAAATATTCTCTTTTTCTTTGCAAGTAAAATTTTCCTCCTTTACTGTCTGGAAAAGGTGGTTCAGCAGCCAGTTCAGGGAGCAATTCAGTGATTTGGAAACAAATATGAAAAGAGCAGAATGAATATGCTGAGCACTGTCAGACTATCTAATTATTCTCTCTGATGTTGAGTTAAATAAGGCACAGTTCGACTTTTTGGGTTTGATACATCTTAAGGCCAAACCGGGAGCACAAGAAGTCCTAGGAGTATTGAGATAATAATGATAATATTCAGTCAAGAATGCTTACTACTTGCCAGCCACTTTACAGAGTGGTAAGGCTCAGGATGAGTAGCCAGTAAATGATACGATTATATGATAAAATGTTACAGTTTTCTCCCTTCAATACCCCTCCCTGTGAAGAGATAATCACTGCCCTTCCTTATTGAAGTTGGACGTGGCCACATGGTTTGTATCGGCCAATAAAATGCAGACAGAAATGACACATCTTCCAAATTGCGGTTTGCCATCTCTCTCTTCCATCTGCCACATAGACTGTCAGTGTTCCACATGGAGGTCGCCTTGGATCCCAGAAAAAGGAGGAGGAGAAGCCAAGCCAAAATAGACATGTAGCACAAGAAAACAGTGCATCTCTGCTGTGTGGTAAGCCACTGATATTTTCAGATGCTTATTATAGCAGCATGACCTAGCCTTTCCTGACTAGGCATGACATCTCATAGACGGTAGGCCCAGAAGAGTTCTTCTCCAATATTTTTTAAAAACTTTTTATTTTGAAGTACTTTCAAACATGCAAAAATAGTTATAAAAATAGAACAAATCCCGTACATAGAATTCCAACATACCCATATCTCCCCAGATATCCAGATCCACCAATTTTAACACTTGCCACATTTGCCATATCATTCTATCTATTCATGTATCTGTTTGTCTATTTATCAATCTATTTTCTGAACACAAGTGTAAGTTGTAAGTATCATGCTCTTTGAACACTTAATACTGCTGTGTACATTGCCTGCAAACAAGGATATTCACTTATGTAACTACCTTAAGTATAGTTATCAAGTTCAAGAAATTTAACATTGATATAAAGGTTACAGTCTATATTCCAGTTTTTTCATATGTTTCAGTAATATCCTTTTGAGCCTTTTCTCTTCCTTTGTTAGAGCCTATCCAGGTCCTGAATTACATTTAATTGTCATTGTCTCTCTAGTTGGTCTTTCTTTTTTTAATTGTGGGAACACATATACAACATAAACTTTCCCATCTCAACCACTCCCAAGCATACCATTCAGTGGAAATAATTGCATTCACAATGTTGCCATACTCTCACCACCTTCCACTACTAAAATTTTCCTGTCTCCCCAAACAGAAACCCTCCACACATTATGCATTAAGTTCCCATTCATCCTGGACCCTGCCCCTGGGAACCCCTACTCTAATTTCTATTCTATGAGTTTGCCTATTCTCTGATATTTTCTTTTTGTTACTATGGGGTTTAAATTTAACACCCTAAATCTATAACAATCTCATTTGCTTTGATTCCAACTTGACTTCAATAGTATATGCAAACTACATCCCCATGCCTTTCCTTACCTCCATCTTTATGTAGTTCTTGTTACAAATTATATTTTTGTACATTATGAGTCTGAAATCAATGCTTTATCAATACATTTTATGCATTTGCCTTTTAGACCTTGTAGGAAGTGAAAAGTAGAGTTACAAACCAAAAATTCAGTAGTATGGGCATCTATATTTACCTGTGTTATTACCCTAACTGGAGATCTTTATTTCTTCATGTAGCTTTGATCAATTGTCTATTCATCCTTTCCTTGCCACCTGCAAAACTCTTTTTAGCATCTTGTGTAGGGCTGGTCATGTAGGATGGTGACAAAGCCCTCAGCTTTTGTTTATCTGGGAATAACTTAACCCTTCCTTTTTGAAAGACAAATTGCCAGATATAGAATTCTGGTTGGCAATTTTTTTGTTTTCAGCACTTTAAATATGTCATCCCATTGCCTTCTTGCCTCCACGGTTTCCAATGAGAAATCAGCTTTTAGTCTTATTGAGGGTCCCCCACACCTGATATGTTGCTTCTCTCTTGTGGCTTTCAGAATTCTCTCTTTGTCTTTGGCATTCAACAGTTCAGTTAGAACATGGTGCAGTGTGGATCTAGTTGAGTTTATCTTGTTTGGAGATCATTCAACATCCAAGATGTATATATTCATGACTTTTCTTAAATTGGGGAAGCGTTCAGCCATCATTTCTTCAAATACTCTCTTTGCCCCTTTTTCTGTTCCTTCTCCTTCTGGGACTCCTACAATGCATTTTTGGTGTGCTTGATGGTGTCTCACAAGTTCCTCAGGTTCTGTTCACTTTTCTTCATTCTTTCCTCTTTCTGCTTCTCAGACTGTATGGTTTCAATGGTCTTATCTTCAAGTTCACTGATTTTTTTCTTCAGTCAGCTCCAAACTGCTGTTGAATACCTCTGGGGAATTTTTTATTTCCTTTACTGTGGGCTTCAGCTCTGTTTTATTCCTTTTTATAATCTCCATCTCTCTATTGATGATCTCTTTGTGCTTATTTATTGTTTTCCTGATTTCCTTTATTTCTTTGCCCATGCTTTCCTTTAGCTCTTTTAGCATACTTAGGACCATTGTTTTAAAGTTTTTGTCTGGGATGTCCTAGGTCTGATGCTCCTCTTTGATAGTTTCCAATGCTTTTTTTTCCCCCTTACCAAAATGACTTTTATTCATATTTGCTATGAATAAACAGTGGCAATTCATGGCACCTTATGATTTGTCTGGTCAGGAAAGAAGGTTTATGAATTCAGTAAATGCCATTTTGAAAAGGGTCTTCTGTCAGAAATAATTTATCAAGTTCAAGATAGTCCTTTTAGCAAAATGTAATACTATTCCCTCAATACTTTATAAATGGAATTTTCTTCTACTTATATCCATTTCCTGGGGCTTATGGACCCATTCATATTCTCCATATTTAGAATCAAAGGTTCCTTTCTGAAGAGATCTTAATTTTAAGGTAAAACATGGACCAAGCTCCTGAATTCCTACTTTCTTTTCACTCTTGAATATGTATCTGTGAAATCTAAAGAAGATATAATCCCGCTGATTGTGAAATGTGGCAACCTGCCTTACGATAAATTGAGGATTATAGGGAAATAGAGATGCAAACATACATCCAATGGAACAATGCAACCATGCTGTAAAATTATTCAGAATTATTTCAGGAATGTGCTCTGTGGGGTCCTTGCCTCTTCTCTTAATTTCTTTCCGTAGAAGAACACTACTCACTTTAAAATGAGCCGTTGGACCATGTGGCAAGTGACTCAAAATAAGTCCATTTGGTGTTTTACGATCCTCATTAATAACGATCAGATCAGTGAAATCTCTTGAGGTGCACTGTGGAATCATTTTTTCTAGAGCCAGTCCTCTTCTGTAATAGACATGTGAGTTTGGTATAACTGTAGAGAGCTGTTCACAGAGTCGTACTGTTCTCCCATGAGGTCTATCTGATGTTGTGATGAGAATCGTGGAAGAAGTTTGTTGAAGTAAGAAGCAAATTCATCTGTAGCTTCATCATAAGCAACCTCTTCATCATTAGGATCTACTATGGTTTCATCAAGTACTCGCTGGTTTCAGTGGTCTTAGGTGTAGGCTTTGGTGGAGACTTATCACCAAGAGCCTCTCTCCTTTTTAAGTTTTTTCTTAGCTGCCAACTTTTCTTTCCGCTCGCTGTTTCCACCGCATGAACATTAAATGTCGCCACAGCTTGTTCTTAATCTCCAAAATGCTGAAGCCTGGGGGAAAGGCAGCCACTTTCAGGGCTTGTGCTCTACTTTCTGCCACCCCATCCCCAGCAACTGCAGTCTGCAGAGCTTCTTTGGAAGCAGCTATCCATTTCAGGCCTTTCTTCCCACTGCCATCGCTCTTATTCCCAGCTTTCGCCATCTCCAATGCGTTTTATCTTCTCTTTTGCCTGGACCATCACTTCCTGTTTCTTTGTGTATTTTGTAATCTTTTGTCAAAACCTGGATATTTTGATATTTTGATGTGTTATCATTGGAACTTAGACTCCGAGGAATCTATTCCTTAAGCTTATATCAAAAGAAGAAGAAGAAGAAGGAGGAGGAAGAGGAGGAGGAGGAGGAGGAGGAGGGGAAGGAAGAGGAGGAGGAGAAAATGGAAGAAGAAAACATCTTTCTCTGTCTTTGCAGATTGACCTGTGCAAGTGTTCTCTTTCAGATTTTATGCATGCGATGAATTTAGAGAATAGCTCTAGGCAAGGCATAGGGACCTCCCTGATGCTTTCAGTACAAGCACTTTTTCTTAGATATGTGTGTGTATGTCCCTAGGAATCCCATTTACACAGACACTAGTGTTCCCTCTTCTTTAGGAAACAGTTTTCTCACAGTCCCAGGCATCACACCCTGTGTCCTACAGCCAGCAATTCCCTGCTTCAAAGACTTGCCTGCTCTCCCAAGTGTTATGTAGGGAGCTCAGTGAGCTACCTTCTACATGCAGGGCAAGTTCTGGAACAGCAAGCCTGCAATATGTGTTCTGGTTCAGTCCCTCAGGCCACAGCCAGAGAGACTTGGCCAGACATACATGCTTCCGGTATGTGTACAAGGTTACTCTGCTCTCTCAGAACCGGGACCAAGAACCCACACCGAGAGTGCAGGCCAGCTCCATACTGAGCTGGTGAGGAGATGAGGAAACGGCCTGCCAGGGTGCCACAAAATTCTACTGCTTTCAGGTAGCCTTTCTCTTGAAAGGCGCTCACCCTGTTACTGCAATCCTTTGTTTTCTGGAGCTTTGAGAAAGATGTTTCTGCCAGTTCTTGCTAGTTGTTCAAAGCTTCTGTGGAGGGACAGAGCCCTGGACCTTCTCACTCTGCCATCTGGATTGGGACAGGGCTCTTCTCCAAAATTTACTGCATGCTTACTAAGTTCTTAACAATGCTAAGTGCTTTGCATGAATTATCTTAATTAATCTTCACAATTTCCCCTCCACTTGTATATATAATTTTTATCCTAATTTTTCAATTAAGGATGTTTTGGCTTGCACAGCTAATAAGGAACAAGACTTGAAGCCAAATGGCTCTGAATCCACATCCCAAACTTGTAATCCATTATCCATGCTGTATCTTTGTTCACTTCTTGAGGACACAGCTTGAGAACCTGAAAAGAGAAGAATGAGGACGTCAAACTGTCAGGTGGGGCAGCAGCTCCAAGTTTCTCAGGGATGAAAGAGTGTGCATACAAGCAAAGTAGATGCACTTATAAAGTCAATTGAATAAGATGAAAAGAAAATAAAAGAATTAAAAAGAGAAAAATGTGAATGGCCTGAATTTGTAGACAATCGCCGTAATGAACACCATGTCTGTAGGCAAAGGAGGTGGAAGCAGTTGGCGCTTCCTTGCCACTCCCCCACTCCTGCTCCTTCCTCAGTTCAGAACTGCTCACCTGCTGGCCCAGAGGCCCCACCCTGCTCTCTTGCTAGTGGGCAAATAGAGATGCAAAGAACAACAGCAACAGCAGCAGCTAATATTTGAATGCTTATGCACCAGATATTTTGACTAGGCATTTTGCATGCATGTATACATTTAATTCTAACCATAGCCCTACTAGGTAGGTAGGAAGGTAGGTAGGTAGGTAGGTAGATAGGTACAGCTGCACTTTACTGATGAGAATAGACTCAGAGAAAGGTAGATTAGTTGCCTGGAGTCGTTTTAGAATCCAGGCAAGATGACTTCAGAGACCATGCTTAAGAAATGGAACCAGAGCTATCTTTTTCTTCTCTACGCTTTTCAGTGGTTTTCTGTTTCTTATGAATAAACGTATGTTACTTTCACAAAGAAAAAGTTATTTTTAAAAAACATTATCCACCTATCTTTTTCTTATTTGGTTTAGTAGGAGAGATTAACCCTTTTGTCTTCCAAAGAGGATTCCCTTTGAGAGTGGTACCAAAAGTTAGAGGTGCTATTTTAGTAGGGCTGGTTGGAAAACAACTTTCCCTGATTGTCTTTGAGAGCCTTCAGTGGGTGGCAGTGCCTCTAAAGAAGGACCCAGGATGACACTGGGTCCTGCACAGCCACCTAGTGCCTCCCGCCCAGCCATTCTTCCACTTGACTGATAATGTTGAGGCATCTATATGAATAAGTGGTTTTGTTAAAAAAAAAAAAATTAGATGTCATGAGAACCAAAAATGTTGAACGGAATTCAGACATTTCTCTAATTTTATCATTTGAAAGATGACTATATATCACACACAAAAACAGTGATCAGCAACTAAAGGGTGCAATTATTGAAAATGCATTTAGGAACCATGTTATTTTGAGTTAAAAAACACAGCAAAAAATTAGTAATCAAAAGCTATACATAAGGAAGTATCTACAATGTATCTAAAAGTTTTCAAAAACTCTTATTTTTAAAAGGTTCTCGGGAAGCAGCTGTGGCTCAATCAGTAGGGCTCCCGTTTACCATATGGGAGGCCCCGGGTTAGAGGGGGATAAATGAATAAATAAATAAAATCTTTAAAAAAATAAAATAAAATAAAAAAATAAAAGGTTCTCAATCCTTGTGTTGTTTCAAAGAATACATTGTTTTAAACATGAAAACTAAAGATATTACTTTTTAGTGTGAATGAAAATATCTCTTACCCTCTCCTTCAAAAAGAAAAAAAAAATGATACAAAGAGCTACCTTCTACTCTGTGGGTAGAGCCAACAGTGGCATTGGACAGAAAGAGCTAAGACTTTGGGGTAATACGGTTCTGAGTTCAAATTTCAACTTTGCCACTTACCAGATTTGGGGACCCAAGCAAGTTACTTCCCTTTCTACTTCTGTAAAATGGAATAAAAGGATACTGATGCCTACCTTACTGGATTACTGGGGGGAGAAAATGGGATAATGTTGACAAGTGCCTCGTGCAGGGCCTGACATATAATAGCTACTTTGTAAATGTTAGTTCCTGAAGCATTTACCTGAAAAACATGTGTGGTCCTGTCTGCTTTCCTGCCTGTTCCAAATCTCTCCATCCTCTGTGCTAAGGCCAAAGGAGCTACTGTGATCCAACTTAGATGTGTGTTCCTTACTTGATTAGGATCTCAACACATATTTTCCCTAATAATGTGGTTTGGAAATGGAGCTTGGGTAGTTTGAAAACAGGGCTAGGCTTGAAGAACATAAAGAGTTAAACAAGCCAGAGGTCAGTCATGGAAACTAATTATTCTTTGGAATATTATTTCCAGGAGAAAATGCAAACCAAGTTCCAAACACTCAACTCCCAACAAACATTTATATCACAGTCCTTTGGAAGTGAGAGGCTGCATGCACATGTATTTACTCCAGTCATTAAACAAAAATTAAATGTTGTGACCATTTGCAACTAAACCCCTGCAAATACTAAACCATTTTTTAAAAAGCGACCAGTAGAGCATCAGTCCCAGCTTCATCTCTGGTCTCTCAGCCCTCAAGGCCTTCAATGGCTGAGGTGTGCAGCCAGGCAACCCAAAATCCAAATTCAGTTTCATGACTTCTGGGTGACTGAGTACCTCACCTTTTTCTTTAGAGGGTCAGAGAGAAGAAGGCATTTCAAACGTGCAACTCTCCCCATTGCAGACTGTTGAAGGTCAGAGCTGGCAACCTCTAGATTTCTTCTATGAAAGTGTGGGAGAGAGACTTTCCTTTGGCACACTGAAATTCTCTCTCCACTCACAAAATTGACCAAATTGAGAAGAAAGTAAGGTGTGTGTTTTTTTATTTTATCAATGCAATCCAGATCTTTTCTGGAGAGAAACAGATATCAATGAAAGGCTGAAAGAGGCAGGGGAAAGAAACCAATAAAACATAAAGACAGAAACAGGCTCAAATCTAGTCTTTGACATAAAGAAATTAAGTAATAGAGGCAAGAAACTTACTTAACCTGTGGGCTGCAGTTATTAAACTGCAAAATGGGAATAATAATACCTACCTCACCAGCACTGCAAGATTAGAGATAATATGCAGAAAACACTTAGTGCACAATACTCAAGAAATGGCTGCTCTGGTTAATGGAATGTAGGTCAAGGTGGCCTATGGGGTTGTGGATATCAGTTGAGCAAGACCTGCATTTCAAAAAACAACTGGGAAGCGGATCTGGCTCAAGCAGTTGAGTGCCCACCTAACACATGGGAGGTCCTGGGTTCAGTTCCTGGTGCCTCCTGAAAAACCAGAAACAAACAAGCAAAACACACACACACACACACACAAAACAACTTCAGGGAAGCAGATGAGGCTCAGTGGTTGAGCACCAGCTTCCCACACACGAGGTCCCGGATTCAATCCCCGGTTCCCCAGTATATAAAAAAAAAAAAAAAATTGGATTGAGTATCAGGGTCAGGCATCAGGCTAAGGGCATATCCAGTTTTTGGTTTTTGTTTTTTTACTATTCCTACACTTCAGATTTACTCAGAAAAAAATAAAGTTGGATTAAAACTAAATCTTCCTATGGATGAATTGCATTCTAAGCAACTTACTTTGTTTTCAAGAAAAACTGAAAAGATTTTAAAAACTGATTATACTACTTTAAGGAATACATGGACAGGGAGGCCAAGGTAATGTGAGGTAGATTGCAAAAAATGACCATACATTTCTACAACCCCAAGACATTCTTCTCTGCAATGAAATTGTTCTGCTCTTCCCATCAAGAGATGGAGTTTATTCCTCAACCCCTTGATTCTAGGTTTGACCGTGTGGTTCACTTTGACCAATGGGACAGTAGCAAATGTGATGCAAGCAGAGGCACATTGGGGCTTGCCCTTTATTGACCACCATGTGATGAAGCTCAGGGTAGGCTCCTGGAGGATGAGGAATCACATGGAGTAGCAACAGGCTGTCCCAGCCAATATCAAGCACCGACTCCCAGACATGTGAGTGAAACCATTTGTCTCTGGTTGAGCTATCAGATAGCGACAGCCATAAAATGACTCCAAACATGAACCACCAGCTGAACTCTGCCTAAATTGCTTACCTTCAGAATGACAAGTAAAGGAAATGGCTTTTGTTTTAAGCTAGTTTGGGGGTGATTTCATATACAAGAGATAAATGATGCACAAGGTCTATAATAGGTAGTTCTGTGGGTAGCTGCTGGGTTCACAGTAAGACCCCATTCTTTATGTCACAGGTGTGTCCTCTCAGTGGCCATGTTCCTTTGGCCATAGTTCGTGGCCATAGGTCATGAGGTACACCCTGTCAAAGGATGGACCAATCATATTCCCTCTCACATCAAAACAGTGCTCACGTTGGCTGGCCCATGGACTCTTGTTGCTGAGGTCTGCAGGGTTGCCCTGGTTCTGCTCTCCTTGAGGTCTCGCTGTTTGGTAGTTTCTTGGATTTGATGAGCTTCCCTGGTATCCTTCAGATACATGTCATTTTTTTTTCTCGCAATAGCTAAACTTGGTTTCTGTTGCTTGTAGCCAAACGTTTCTTGAAGAATAAAAGTCCCCTTCGAAGTGTTTTCCCCTCCAGATGAGTAAAAGGCAGTGAGTGTGTTTGCACTCTTCCGGTGCACAGAGCACCATACTGCCTTCTGTGGAAGAAGAAAGAATGACGAGAAGGGACCAACTTACCCTTTTATATCCATTTTCTGCATACTTTTGCCCTTAATTTGCAGACCTGGCAACCAGAGAGAGTTCTGCCAAGTCAGTGGACTTTGAATTGTTTCTAATTAACTTGAATTTTAAGACCATGTGTCATCCTGGAAAACCCACAAGCAGATCTGATTCTTTGCTACTTGCCTAAAGCTACTCTTTGCCTTGAAAGATGAGGAACTAAAAGTCACTTCTCTTCCAAGAAGGACCTAATGATTTTTCTTGTGACTTTAAAGATGACTTACTTGATCTCTCTCTCTCTGTCTCTCTCTGTTTCTGTCTCACTCTCTCCTCCCTCTCTCGCTGTCTTTAAATTTTTTCCACTTTCAGAATGCAGGTAATAAAAGGAAAAGCATTCATCAGTTGATCTCTGCTTTTACTTTTACTTAGGAGGGGAGGAGGTGTTTAGGAGGGACCTCAGAATAAACTTTGTCTTAAGAATTGTGAGAGCCTTATAGAGATTGAATGGAAAGGGCAGAGAGGAAAGGGGAATAAGACAATTATATGCCAGGCATAGGTATCGAAAACAAGTTATAGGGGAGCAGATGTGGCTCAAGCAGTTGGGCACCCGCCTCCCACATAGGAGGTCCTGGGTTCCATTCCCGGTGCCTCCTAGAGAAGATGAGCAGACTCAACAAGCTGACATGATGAGCTGACACAACGAGCTAATGAGCAAGCAGACACAAAGAGCAGGAAGCAAATGTGGCTTGGGCAGTTGGGTGCCTGCCTCCCACATGGGAGGTTCCAAGTTCAGTTCCCGGTACCTCCTAAAGAAGATAAGCAGACAATGAACAGAGACAATGAGTGGACATAATGAGCAGACACAACAAGCAGAGACAATGAGCAGACACAATGAGCAGACACAGTGAGCAAACAGATGAGAGAACCATCTTGGGGGTGGGGGAGAAGTACATTAAAAGAAAGTTACAAACCATCCTATGGAGCAGGCATCAGTATCCTCATTTTACAAATGAGGAAGCAAAGGTCTGGAGAGGTAATGGAGTATGTCCAAGAGTCTTGATTCAAAGCCAGGTGTGTTGGCACCCAAGCTTCTTCTTCATCTACTATCTGGCTGCTTTCCCAAGAAGAAAGCAGTGGAAACTGAGTTTTGGAGAGTGTAGATGGTGTCATGCCCCTTATTAACACTCGTTAGAGATGATAATTCCATAGCCTTCCCCAGCTACCAAGATGAGTCTATTCGAACATTTTCCAAAGAACAAATTTACCTTAGTGCTCTCTCTGTGAGGACCATTTCCCAAAGTGTGTCCATAGGATATCATTCCCTTGCTAAATGAAATTTGAACTGCTTTCTTTATTGCAAGGCTCCTCAAAACCTTCAGCATGTTTAAGGTGCTCCACGAATCTCCAAGAGGGAGACATAGTATGATATTAATGATGGCACACCCTGGGCTGCTATATCAAAGACATCTAAAATACAGTGGCTAAAGTAGAAGTTAATTTCTCTTTTGCGATTCAGTATAGGGATGAGTGGGCCAAGCCTGGCTAGATGGCTCTTCCATCCTCACCACGTGGCTTCCTAAATTGCACCTGTGGTCACCATTTCTTAGGCAGGAGGAGCAGGAATGGAGAGAATCCAGGGCAACGAGCTTTATCTTTAAGGAGATGATATGGAAGCAACACACATCACTTGTTCTTGCATCCCTCTGACCTGAACCCAGCCATAGTGATACAACCAAATGCAAAGGAAGTGAAGAAATGCAGTCTGGCATTGTGACCAAATGCCAGGCCACAATTCAGAGGGTTCTATCACCAAAGTTCAGAAAGGAAGAACAAATACCAAAGGACAATTAGAAGTTTCTCACTGTCCCCCAAATGTATCTGCCGATAAACCCTTTTTATACACAATGACTTCCAGGACTGGTATCTCATTAAATGCTGTCTCAGTCAGGATAGAATAGTTAATGCTGCAGCAACAAAAAAAAACTTAAATCCCAGAGTTAAAACAACATAGGGATAGTTCTCTCTCATGCTAAGTGTCCATAGCTGGGGGAAGAGTATTTGCTCTTCTCCTTTCTGGGAGTGAGGCTGATGGGGAAGCTATCATCCAGGTAATGCTGGTTGCCAGGGCAAGAAGGGAAAAGAATGTGGGTGAATCACACATCACCACATCTAACTTCAAGGAAAGCTAAATAGAGCCTGATGGAATTTCATGGCCTTCCTCACAGGCATCTTCCTCAAACCTTTGCTCCTAGAATTGAGTCTCCTGATCTGACAGATCCAACCTGGTTCTCATATGATATTCCTTAGTCTATTGAGAGAAAAGGGGCCTCCTTCCATCTCTCTTGCCCTGATCTTCCACCATGTTTTATCAGTTGGAATAACAAATATCAGCTTGTTGGTAATTGGCCAAAATGTCCCCAATTACTCCCCTCCCCTTATCATGCTCATACTATCAAGATCTGGGTGGGACTTGTGAGTACTTTGGCCAGTAGAATATGGAAGAAGCAACATTGCGCCAGTTTTAAGCCTGGACCTCAAGACGCCTTGCAGCTTCTCTCTCTCTTGCTTGGAACCTGCCACCACTATGTGGTCAAGCGCAGGTGAGCCTCCTGGAGGATGAAAGACCACATGGGGCAGAAGTGGGGTATCCCGGATCAGCCAACCCTAGCCAACCGGCAGTTGACTGCACATGCATGGAGGAGCCCAGCTGAGCCAACCCCAGATAGATGACCTCCTGCTAGAGAAATGGTGGTTGTTTTATGCCACTAAGTTGTGGGTGATATGTGACATGCAAAAGCTCATTGATATCATGGTTAAAGTAGAAAAGAAATGGCTTAAAATGTTGCATCCCTTGAAAGACCAGGGCCCTCCAGAGGCTGTAATCAGAATCACACCGGAGTCGGCCTGGCAAAGACACCACTGCACCTGCCTCTGTGGACGCCAACTGAAGTTATACCTTGACCCTGGACCTTGATTGCTGCCACTAGGACCACTGTCGTCAGGAAAGTGGATGGAGCTGTTACTGCTGCCATCGGTCCCCAGAATTGGATCACATACAGGGGAGATATTTAACATGATGTTGAACACACATAAAGGCAAGGTCCTAGGTCAACCAGGCAGAAGGCACCCCCTTGGTGCTGGACATTAATGCTTTAGAAACTAGATAGGATAATGGGGAACTTCAGGACAGGAGTCCTGGGGCAAGGGAGGGGAGCACTGAGCAATATCTATTTTCCAACCAGCACACAAGCATTCTAGTGCTTTAACAACTAGTGATGCCTTACCAGTGTCTGCCTCTTCCCTTTGCTGACTCAACCCCTGGCAGCGGGAAGATTACCTGCTTGGTTTAGATTAATCAAGGTCCACCCCCACCTTGGTGAGCTGGGGTTCAGGTCACCTTTTCTGGAGACATGGCCATTCGGCAGGTGAACAAAAGAATGAAATCAGGACTCCTATACTGGAAGTGGGGTGGGATGGGGGACTCAGGGGTTGACCACGAATGCACCCTGAAGCATAGCAAGGCTCACTGAGGCCTAGAGTAACCTTCCAGTTTGCTGGTCACCGAGGGGTTTCCCAGGATACAAGACTTTTAGTTCTAAAACCAGCAAAGCCCCAGGAAAATTTGCATTAGTTGACCCCCTATAGCGAGACTAATTAGTCCTTGACCTGCATGATGTTACTAAAGAGGAGCTAGGAAGAGCCAGAGATCAAGTGCCTTGCTCAAGGCCAGACTGCTCATTTATTCATCCCTTTTCTTCAGTTAGCTACATGTTCAGTGTCACTTAATTTTTACAATCCTGAGGTGTGGCTCTCGTTCTACACGTGAAGAAGATGTGATCATGATACATAAGGATAATAACAATGATAATGACCCTTCCTGAGTGCTTTCCACCTGCCCAACACAGCTTGAGGCACTGCACATGTACTAACCTATTTAATCTTCACAACAATCCGAGGAAATAGGTATCATGTGATTATCCCCATTTTACAGATGAACAGACTGAGACACACAGAGGTTAAGTAACTTGCCAAGATCACACAGCTGTTGAGTGGATGGACCAGGACATCTTGGGCTCCAGAGCTCGTGTTCATGCATTGTGTTCTCCGCCTCATGGTTGAGTAGCCCATGGTTGGAGACTGCATCTGAGTCCACATCCCTCTGACTCCAAAGCCAGCAGACTCTCACTCAAGTTCCTCAGTGCAGATGCAGTCCCTATCAGGCCGATGCATGCTCAGATGAAGAGGGATGGAGATATTACAAAAGTGACAGCTAGCTTGCACCTGGGTTGAACCTTTTTTCAAGAGGTTAAGTTTGGGGGTGTTGTACCACAGAGTGTGACATTATGAGCTAACAGGCCCCATGAAATGGCTCTCTTGTCACCAATTTTCAGCTTTTAGAGATATAAAACTAGGAATATCAACTGGACATCATCTGGACCAAATGATGGTAAAGGCCTCATCTATGATTGGGGGAATCAAATGCTCATTCATTGAATGATTTCAATTCAACAAAAATAACTGAGTTCAGGAATATCAAGATAGCATGAAAGAAAATCTAATTAACCTAAAACAGCTGTAGCATCTTTTATCTCTCTCTCTCTCTTTTTTTTCCCCATGATATTTGCTTTTCAGGCTTCTCATACAAAAATCAGACCTCAGAGTTTCAGGATAAACTGAAGAAACACAAGAAACAAGAAAAATTATTTCTTGTCTTTACAGATATTCTCTATAATGAAAGCATTTCTGAACCCTCCACTCATTAAAAAAAAAAAAAAACGCTTGTGTCTGCATTTCCCCCCTTTGACACAAGCAAGAATGTTTTTCTTTCTTTCTCTTCATTTTGACACTTTCACTTCCTTTGTTGCAAGGCAAAGTGGTCACCAGATTTAGGGTAGAAAACGCTACCTTTCAGGGACACTAGCATTTCATGACACTCCAGCCTTCGGGCAGAATCTGTGCTGAGAGTTTCTCTTTGAGATGATTGAACTGCTCTATCCAGCATTACTGAGGTGAGTGAAATCCCTAATAAATTATCTATATCGCATTACCTATAAAAATATTTATATGCTTTCATTCATGCTTTATGAGTAAGTTGCTTTGTGTCATACCCACTTCAAGGTGCAATGAGTTGAATCTTTTTTCCATTTAAATCTCCATAAGACAGTGCCTTCTCTCTGATGAGGTGTGCAAATCACTCAGAAGACTGAGCCCAGGATTCAGAGGACGAGATGTCTGTTCCACTAATGGACGGCCCTGTTCCTTAGGGACAAACACACTGTTTCTTCTTAGGTCCTTTGACATCTTATGTTTTTCTAACCCCACATTTTCTTTTACTAATCCTGGGAGAGAAACAAGATGTTTTCTGGAACCAAAGACATCTATAATATTTCCTCTGGATATTTTAAGTTTTCGATATTTCCCTTTTAATAAGCTTCTCCAGAAATGCATCTGTTGGTAGGAGGTATTAATCAAGTTGTTTATTTGAAAGCAGACTGTTTTCTTTCAGCACAATGCTGGGCTTTGTCAGGGACAGAGAAGGGCCTAAAACATAGTTGTTATCCTCAAAGATTGTAATCTAATTGGGAGACAAGTGTCATATTCATACATGCATACATTGAGTAGCAAATGTTGAATGCTTACTGGGTACTGGGTATTTGGGAAGCAATGTAAGTGAGTTCCAAGCTCTGAGGTCTGGCTGTGGGGGCAGGGGCTAAGAATAGAGTTTTGGCCAAAAGGTTCCAAATCCACATATACCACAAATATTGTCTGCAAACTTTCATTCATTTATTCATACATTCTTTCAACCAATATTTACGGAGTATCCACGACATGTCTGGTAGAATAAAAAATGTCTCAGACATATCTGTGTATTTTCCAAAAGTATTTGGGTGCAGTTGTGACAGATTAAATACAAGTCCATTTAAAAGTTTTACTCAGTCTATAATGTCCTTTTGCCATCGAGTATTTTCTCACTCAGTGGATGCTGAAAGCTTATTGTCAGCATGGGAGTGCACAGAAAGAGTTAACATTAAAAATGTGTTATATTCCATACAAACTAAACTAAACTAGACAATTCCTATACTGGAAAATGTGGTGACCTCTGTAATAGAAGCAGTATCAGAAAGTGTGAGGTTGTGTGGGACAGCAAAGAGTTCAGCGGCAAGGACCCAAGGAGGCCTGGGGGAAGCACAGAAGGTGCCAATGCTGTATTAACTAATCCTTAGATTAGTGCAGGATATGAAAAAGCCCATTAAATAATGTACACAATCTCATTTAAAATGATGTAATGATAGATTAAATATACTTTATAAATTATAAACATAATTGTCATATATTAAGTATGATAAATGCATAAATTTAGACATCCAACTCTCAGCCTCACGGAACAATCCTGATTATTTAGCTCCAGTTCTGCATTTGAGGTTTTTCTGGGCCAAAAGCAAAGTATACTGCAGTTCTCTGTGTTCATGGTTCTATATCCTTTTCAAAATGCTTTATCCAATGTTTGAACATCGCCAATGCTACGAGAGATGGACAGGACAGACGTCGTTATCCCCGTCCCATAGATCACGTTGGAAGGCTTAAGAACAGGAACTACATTAGCAGATACAAAATGTAGACCAAATGGTCAGGAAAAGTGCCTGGGATCTTAGGGACCCTACATGGATTGTGAATAATATAAGATGGCCCTGGGATATATAGCCTGGAATTTGGGAAGACAGAGGTAGGGTTGAATTCCTTTCTTCTACTGGCCATTATTCAAGCTTTAAGGTATGCTTACTTTAAGGGCTCATCTCTTGAAACTGAACTAGAGGCATTTTGACAGGGTCCAGAAAAAAAGAATAAAAAATATTTTTGACAGAATGGAAAATAAAGTCTACAAAGCAAAGTCTAAGAAGCAGAATGATGAACGACAGAAAAACTTAAGGGCAGCTGCCTGAGGTGTAAGTTGGCTGAATGGAACTCAACAACCAGTAATCTCTGTTAACTCTGCTTTCAATTCATGTGACCCTGAAAAATGCTGAAGATTATATTATATTGGGTCTCGTTTTAGGTGATGCATATTTAAGTGGAGACAGCACTGTCAAAAGAATGGGCTTAGGTTTAAATTCTGCCTCAGAGCACATTAACCATTGGGCAACTACTTAATCTCTCCTAATTTCATTTTCTTCCATTTCTAAACTGAGGACAATAATACTTTCCCTTGCACAATTGTTTCAAAGATTAGAGAGCCTGCATGCCGAACACCCAATGAGGTGCCCAGGACACAGCAGAAACTCAACCAGGGGTAGATGTTGTTTTGGGTCGTGGTGGTGGCTTTTATTAATCTGTGATCATGAGCACTACACTTTGAGTCAAAAGACTTGTGTTTATGTCTTGACTTTTCCTCAATGTATCTATAAAATATTGTTGAAGGTATTTAGCCTCATTTACATGGAAAAATGAGTATAACTTCCCTTCCTGTTTTTATTTTGTGGTTCAAATGAAATGGTATAATGTGAAATATGTCTCAAATACCAAAGTCATATGAAAATAAAATTTCATTGCTACCAGTCTTTGAAAACTTATCATCTCAGTTAAAATGTAGATAATAACTGTATGTGATACACACAAGGTATCACTATAAGAGGCAGGTAGGAAGGAATTCTACCTATGTGTTCAGAAATCCAAAGAGCAACAATATATAATCTCAAATTGCAACAAGAAATTGATGGTTTAGCACAAGGGAAAAATTCTCAATTTTCAGGATGAGGAAACATTTGAACAGGTTTACAACCATAGTGATGGACCGTCTACCAGTGGAGGGACATCAGAAAGTACCAAGAGCCATCTGTCCCTGGTAGTGTATCAGAGAATCAGAGTCCCAAAGGTAAAAGGGTACAACTCTCTTGCTTGACAGAAGAGGACACTGAGGCCAGAGAAGAGAAGTTACTAATCAGAAGGATGCCCACTGCAAAGGAGATGAGGGGTGAGCCTGCTCTGCCTTCTGCCTTCAGCAAACTCTGTTTTCCGCAACTGCTGTTACTTCTGTTCAAACATATACTCTACTTGCTTTCAAATCTCTGCATCTGGCAAACGGGAAGTACTTGAGAGCAAATGCAAAGCTGCCTGCTAAACCAGAGGATAAAATCACCCTAGAATGTTCTGTGGAGGGCTGGAGGGCAGTAAGGGGCTGGAAATCAGCATCTTGAAGTTCTTTCCATCCTTTTGCATTTATGATATCATCCAGGAAATATTTAAACAACATAGATGGAACTAAATGTCTTGCCAGGTGGTAGCTTGTGATATATACAGACGGTCCCTGACTCACAAAGAGAGGACAGAGTTCCCATACATACAAACAGCTGCCGCCACCCTGCAGCTGCCATGGGCTGTGTGGAAAAAAGAAAAAGAAAAAAGAAAGAAAGAAAGGGGGGAGAAAAAAAAACTTGGACCATTTGCAGATTCGGCACGTTCTGAGGCGGAGGAAGGGAAGAAGCTGTGGAAACAGGAACCACAGAAGGGAATGGACTCTCAGGATAAATTTTCAAATGCTGATGAGCCGGCAGCAGGCCCGCTCTTTGCCCTGAAAAATTTCCTCTCCCATCCATCCTGCCAGAAGTTGTATCCATGTAGCATTCTTGACTCATATCCTTTTTTGGAAGAAAGAAGGCAGGGAATAAATAATAAATAATTGACTTGCCATTAGAAAACTCATTCTTCTTTATCATTGTTAATAAGATAACTTATCTATTGAGGTTGTTGTGAAGATAAGTGAATCAATCAATAAACAGACCTTAGCACTGTGTCCCATATATGGTATGACACTGATACATATTGTAGAGTTGCTGGCTCTAATTGTTACAGTGATTATTCCCATTTTACAGACAAGAGAACTGAAGCTTAGAGAAGTTAAATGACTCTACCTAGGCCACATAACTTAAAGCTGGAATTCAGATTCAAGTCTGTCTGTCTCCAAATCCCATGAATTTTTTTTTTTCAATTAAAAATTTTATTTAATTAAAAAAAGTTTTTTTTTTAATCTAGCACACCCAACACATAGGAATAATTCTCTTTTAAGTTACAGAATTTTTTTTTTAAGGAGAGTACCAGGGATTAAACCCAGGACCTCATTGGAAGCAGACACTCAACCACTTGAGCTACATCCTTTCCCCGTGCCATGATCTTAAACACTGTGCTATAATCAGTCATATGCCTGGTATGGGACAGTGGGGGTTGGAGGTGGAGGAATTAACTCCATCAGATTATTTTCCTACTAAAAATCAATCGAGCCCAGCTGCACTTACTGAAACAGGAGTTTTGACAGGTGAGAAGTGCAAGTAGGTTTTTGGGGGGAAAGAGGAGAGAAGGTGGGTGAGGGACCACATCAGGAAATTTAGTCTGAGGCTTGGAGTTGGTGATGCCTGTAGGTGGCAGATGTAGACAAAAGGGAACTTTGGAGGGAGTCAGCAAGGTTGATCCTACCCTCAGGAAAGGGAGAGGAAGATTTATATCTTTTCCTCTGTTTCCCCTTATCCCACCTGTGGCTCCAGGTAATGTATTAATATTCCTGGGAGGAGACAAGATAAGTCAAATAAATTTCTGTGGGCTGGTTGGAAACATAACCCTTCCACTCCCATTTATAATGCATTTCTTTGGGGAAATACACGCTGATTTCCAAACAAATGGCATGCAATTTAATACAATGCGTGCATGCTTGTAGTTCCACGGGCTGAACACTGTGCTTAGTGCTGGGGATACCAAAATAAATAAAGCAAGGTCTTTGCCCTTGAGCAGCCTAGGGTCCGGTGGGAGAAAGGGATGTGTAAGTAACTAAGAGACAACGCAATGGTTCCATGAGAGAGGTGTGTAATGAGGCTACAAAGAGCACCGGGGAAGGAGACTGGGAAACAGCTTTCAAATGAGCTCTGGGAGTCTAACTCCTCTGCAAGTTGGGAATTGCGCGCAATGCTTTAGAAGTTATGGGAAGGATACACCGTTCAGAACTGAATGAACTCATTCTTCAATAGGACTGTTGCCTGCTTTTTCCCTGGCAAGTGATGGTATCAATACCTGTGGGGTTTTCTCCGAGAGGTTAGAGAGAGGTGTTGCCTCAATTCCAAATTCAGACTGCTCTGGTTTAAATCTGGCTGACACTTACTAGTGACATGACCTCGGACAAATTACCTCTCTAGGTCTCAGTTTCCTTGACTGTTAAGTTGGGACTAATGAAAATACCTTCTTCATAGAGTTCCTGTAAGAACTAAAGGAGCTAATGCATGCAAAGCCCTGCACGGAGTAAACTTCTCACTAAAATCTGGTAACAGTTAACTGGATGATAAGATAGAAATCACTGGCTTGGAGCTGTGTTTTAGAAAGAGTTTTAAGTGATATATAGATGAGAGTTTTCAGTGTTTAATAGCATAGATTTATCTTCATATATTAGGAAGAAATATATCTATATATGTGGCATCAAATCCTAGATTTCATAAATTTTATTGCTTAAGATGAAGAAAATATTTTAGAAAGTGAATTAATTTAAAGAAAACTGTTAAGTAAATAATAGTCAAATAATGAAAAAACAAATATGGGGAAAACCATGACGAAGATTAGGAAATGCAGCAAGCAATGGTCTTTCTTCATGTAATGAAATTCAGAACTTTCATGACTCTGGGGTAACGCCTGAACTAAAAGGAAACTGCATCTGAATAGCAGAAAAGAATGCTTTCTGCAGACCCGGGCTTTCTTGGCCCCAATTTCATTCCTGGTAGAAAAATTCCCTGAAGCCGGTGATAGCTGAGCTCCTTGCTTGGAATTCACATGCTCAGAGAAGGAAAATTAGACCCCGAGGTTCGGGGGTGCCGGAGCAGCTTGTGATGCACACAACGCCCAGAGAGTGAACTTGCCACCTGTTTGTCTCCTTGCTGAGAGCTGGGGAAGTTGAGCTAGAAGGGATCAGGTTTCAGGGAGGCAGTGGGGAGGAGATAGAAAAAGGGAGCAGAAAGACAGGGAAAGGAGCAGAAAGTCAAGCCTGTGTCAGCTCATAAACTCTGGGTTTCCCCCAAGTTGCAGCAAGGTCTCTGGGGCACCCCATCACCTTTACCCCTTTTTGTAAAAATCACCTCCAGGAAAGTCCCCCTAACACTCTCAACAGTTGGCCTTTGAAGTTAACAGAATGGTCTTGCCGAGATGGGGTTTCCCTGGGGTCATTGTCCCCATCTGGGCTTCTCCTGGCCCTGTGGTGTCACCCCCACTGACAGGCACATGGCACAAAAAGAGCCAATATGCCAGGGTCTTAAAGATGTTTGCTAAGCAGAGGTTGAGCCGAATGTTACCTATGTCTCTTCTGCTCCTTTACTCCTTCCAAGGAGATGTCCCCTCCTGAGCATCCTCACCTTCCCTCCACCAACCTCATCACAATATCTTCATTCCCCTTAACATGGAAGCAATTAGTCACCTAGTGGACCCCACCCTACATGGAGGAAGGTACAGAGGACAGTGCACGTCCTGAGTTTCGTGCACGGAGCTTGCAGATAAAGTCCTTCATTTCAGCCTCTAGAATAGGGTTGTCGGGGAGGAGATGTGGCTCAAGCAGTTGAGCGCCTGCTTCCCACATGGGAGGTCCTAGGTTCAGTTCCTGGTGCCTCCTAAAAACAACGAAAACAAGCAAACAACAAGGAAACGAAAAAACCAACTCAGGGGAGCCGATGTTGCTCAGTGGTTGAGTGCTGGCTTCCCACATGCAAGGTCCTGGGTTCAATCCCTGGCCCGAGTACATAAAAAAAATTTTTAAATAGCATTGTTGATAAAATTTGAATGTCAGATAAACAATGAATAATTATCAAATGTAACTGGGTAAACTTTTTTTATTTTTATTTGCTAAATGCTACTATTATGATTTTAAAGTAGGGGGAATGAGGCATAGAGAGATGAAGCAATTTAAGCAAAGCCACAGTGCTTGTAGACAGCAGAGTAGAGATTTTCTGCCCACACCCATGTATTTCAAGGACAGTGTTGGTCTCACGACACCATACAAGAAGGCAGGCCTTGAGCTAAATAGATAGATGGGATGCTAATAGTGGAAACTAAGACATTCTCTAAGGAGTTTGGGGGCCTCCTGAATGCCCTGCTCATAATGTAGGTAGTCACTCAATAAAGCTTGGGTGGATATAAATGAACTGAATTATCATCATGCTTGGTATATAGGAGACTCTGCTCCTCTCCTATAAACACTTTTAAGAAAAAACTTGTTCTTCACTCCCAACTCAAGTCCCCCTTCCATATAACTCCTGAAGGGAGGAACTCATCCCATGTAGGCATTGGTGAATGAGCTCATGGGACACAGCTCCAATTAAAGCTTTGCATTGTATTATCTCCATTTAACAGGTGGAGGAAACCCACAAACCCTCAAAGAATTGGCTGGCCCAAGGAATAAACCAAGGCTTCTCTTGGCTCATTGTGTACAGCCCAGATACCATGCTTGAGCCAGACTGCTCACCAGAACTTGCAGCTCTCTATCTGCACTTTGGTTTATGTTGTTTTAGAGGAAGAGAGGCTGAGGTGATTGGAAGCGGGAGATAGTGTCCTGCTCCGAGAACTCTTTCTTGCCCGAAGGTGGAATAAACCAATAGATGTGAAATTCCCTTCTGCCTAATTTCTTTCTTAGATTTGTGAAGCTTTGAATTTGCACACAGGAATCTGGATGGAATGCCTGCAGCTCATAGACACCAGCAAACTCTACTTGAAGGCAAAGAAGACACCCTTTGGGGCCAGACCTCCCCATCCCCAAATATTTCAGCCCCCAGGTCCCAAGGAAAAGTGCTGTGACTCTGCACAGGAAATGATCTTACCTTTTTCTTCTTAATTCCCACTCTTTTCCTCCAGGTCTTCGCTGAACAGGCCATGAAGGGTAGAGGTTAGTAGGCACCAAGGAGAATGGTAACTAAAGAGAATGTGGACACAAATATGCCAGCAGTGGTGCAGTCAGCTATCTTATAATCATTTTAGTTTCTAGTAAAGCAATAAATGCTCACTGTAGAAAAGTTTGAAATACTGAAAAGTATAAAGAAAGCAATAAAAGTTACCCATAATCCCTTCACACAGGGATATAACCTCCTAAAATTGTGGTATATTCCCTAAGTATCTCTGTACATATATAATAAATATAATTGGCCTCATGCTTTTTTTTTTTAAGATTTATTTTATTTATTTATTCCCCTCCCCTCCCCATTGTTTACACTTGCTGTCTGCTCTCTGTGTCCTTTCACGGTGTGCTTTCTGTATCTGCTCATCTTCTCTTTAGGAGTCTCTGGGAACCAAACCTGGGACCTCCCATGTGGGAGAGAGGCACTCAATTGCTTAAGCCACCTCAGTTCCCTGCTTTTGTTGTGTCTCTCATTGTCTTTCTTCTTTGTGTGTCCTTGTTGCATCATCTTGTTGCATCATCTTATTGCATCAGCTCGCCATGCCTGCCTGTCATGCCAGCTTGCTGTCTTGCTCATCTTCTCCAGGAGGCACCAGGGACTGAACCCGGGACCTTCTATGTGGTAGGCGGGAGCTCAATTGCTTGAGCCACATCTGTTTTCCCCAATGCTTTATATATGACTTTGTATTCCACTTTTTATCAATTCCTATATTCTTCCATACATCATTAAAGGCTCTTCAAAGAAGTCTTATGACTTTGGTGAATCTTTAATGGTTTCATTAGAAATAACCATAATTTATTTAACTATTCTCACCTTGCTGAATATTTAGATCATTTCTAATGCTTTCCCTAATAGAAATTACATAGCAGTGAACACCTTCTTCACATACATTTTTATCAGCCCCTTGGCATCTGTGTCTTCATATCTAGAATTTAATGTAAAATGGTATCTGTTCTGAGACAAAGATAAGTGTTTTATCAAGTTTTCTGTTTACCTTGTTCTAAGCACTATGTCTTCCAGAAGCCCCACCAAGTGAACTAGTTTGAGAACCACTGGGTGGGATCAGTTATAGTACAAGGATGCCGTGGTCCCTTGTTAACTGGGGAAGTGGGAGGGAGGGACTCCTACATGGCAGGAAGTCACAGCCCCTGTTAAACTCAGACATGGTTTATGAGAGACACACACACACGCACACACCCAATCCCAGGAACAATTTTCAGAGAAACCATCATGCAATGTAATTCCACCAGGAACATGCCGATAAAAGTCTTCAGAACAGAGCCTCCTGGTATTTTTACAGAGCCATTGCTTCCTGATTTAGTTAATGATAATGTTTGGTTCCAAATTCCCTCTAAAAGGGAGTTTTAAGTGTTCTCAACTTGGATGGGGCTGGCTTAAAAATAAACAAATAAGTTACATAAGTCCAAATTTTGGAGGATCGGGTTTTGAAAGCCAAGACCCTGGTATACAATTAAAGGGGCCTGCCTCCCATCTTGTGGTTGAGCCTCACGTGCAGCCAGCAGGGTGGGGCAGCAAGGGAGTGTTCCAGTTGTCCCTGAAATCCCGCTTCTAATTTGGAGCACCAACGGGTCCCGTGTGGAACGCACTCCATGTAGCTAGAAGACACTCGTGGTACTTAGAAGACAGTCAAGAGAAACAAAAAAGCAAGTAGATGATGGCACACTGAGTTTTCTTTTACTCTCTTCCAATCTTAGGTGTTCTGAAAAGTTAAATGGTGTTATTCTAGTGCTGTCATCTTCCACTTGACAGCAGGCTGCATTTGGGTGGTTATTTTATGCTGCCTTTTGAAGGCTTGAAAGGCTTCTCCAGAAAGAAAGACATCAGATCTCCAAAGCTACCAGTGTGGCGGGAGCCTCACTTCGGGCTCATCTGTGGGAGCCACTGCAAGGGACAGAAGAGGCCCGATGCTCCAGTGGGATCCAGAATCCTCCATCCACCTCCAAAAGTTATGTGAATACATGAAAGGTCACAAAAGAGTCCATTCAGTCAAGTATTTATGCAACATAATTATTAAGAGCTCAATAAGAGGTACCTGGGGCCTAAGAGTTAGAGGATAACCCTTGGGTTACTTATTCTAGCTGAGGAGTGTGTTCACAAAGATCCATGAGGACTAGAATGTGCCTACGTGTCCATTCGGACCGGAGGGCTACATGGGCCAGGAATACAAGGTAAAAAGTTGAGATTGCCGATCAAATAACTTCTTGGGATGTAAGATGAAGAGGTCTCTGCAACTGCCCTTGAAATAGCCACAACTCAGTTCTAGTCAATAACAGGCTTCCAGTATGGCTAGAGCTTCAAATGTTCCAAAGAAACAGGAGAACATAGTTTCTATGTAAAATATCCTGATTTTTTAAATGCTGACTGAATATTTTTAACTATGCAAACTAAACAAAACATATAAATAGGCCAGATGATAACGCGCTGCCAGCGTGAACCTCTGAACAGACTACATTTGCTAATATGGGCAGATAGCTACCCATAGGAAGAAGCACTTCATACAAGCAGAGCGTTTCGTATGATTGCATTTTTATTTCAAAACCATATGTGTCTACACATAGAAAGTATATGGTAGAAAATAATCAAAATGTTAACATTGGATATCCCTGCGTGGTAGGATTATAAATGATCTTTGTTTTCATTGTTTTTTCTCTTTGGTACGAAACTTTTGCAATAAGCATGTGTTAATTCCAGAATCAGAATTTTCAGTCTTTTTAATAAAAAGATTCAAGTGCTTTTAAAAGGGCATAGAAAATATTATGAAAGCTTGAAGAAACAATTATAGATATAAATGATAAGAGTTTTTGAATAATACAAGTTTTAAATTTTGAATAATAAGAAAAGAAATCGTGTACATCAGACACAGTGCTGGGGAAGGGGGGACGCTGGCCAGGGGCTTCACGAGCATTGTCTTCCCCCCAGCATATGTGGATTGGTACTGTTGGTATTCCCATTGCACAGAATAGGGGATGCAGCTTTAAAGAGGTTAAGGATCTTGAAACACAGCTTATAAGTAGCAGAGCCAGGATTTAAAACCCAAGTCATCAGCCTCCGGAGGCCATGATATACCCAACTTCAAGGAAGAGACTATTAGACTCAACTGGGGAAGGTCAGAAAGGTGGTAGCATTTGATCTAGGCCTTGAAGACCAAGTAATAGTTCAACGCCTGGAGATGGGAAGGAAATTGTATCACTAAAGGAATGAAGCTGATACCAGGGATATAAAAAACGAGTGATAAAGTGATATAAGTGGACTGAAGACAGTCAGGAGAGCCCTAAGTATTATACGCCACACTAGTGAATTAGACCTTATTTATGGTTGGTGGGATTCATTGATGTTTCCATTACTGGAAGGAGATGAGTATCATATCGGCATGGACAGCACATTGAACTTGGAGAGTCATGAGCCCTGATTTTGAATGCTGCCTCTACTGCTTATTTATTTAATTAGTGGGACTCTAAACAAGACATTTAAGCACTTTGTACCTTCTTTCATAAAATAAGTATGTGCCTTGCCTACATTGCAGGGTTGTGTTGAGGCTCAAATGAGATGATGCATGTAGAAATACTTTGTAAACTAAAGGAGCCCTTTATAGTAATCAGAACTTAGCATGTTGCATATTGCTGTGCACAAGAGTGAAGTCTCAAATGCTTGTTTGATGAATAAATGAGAATTTCCAAAACACCTTTCTGTACTGTGGTGAGAGAAGGTGGAGAACGCCTAGACTATTGGGCCCCAGAGTAATTTCACAAAAATAGATCTGTTCAACCTAATTTCTAAAAAGACTGATCAAATATTCTTCATGTGTTTTCAAACCAGCTTTAAGAGTGGGTTCAAAATAAGTAATGTATTTTTTAGTTTCTTAAACATTTTAGGGCAGCTTGACTACTTCAGCAAGAATGCATTTGAATTTCAATTTTATTCTATAATTCCAAATTAAGAAACATCTATTAATTATCTACGATGTGGAACACTCTGGGATAGACACATTTCCCAGATCCCCCTTAATCCTCAAAAACACCCTCTGTTGTAGAAACCGCCTCAACATGACCTTATAAATCCGGCATTCTTAAGGGCATAGGTCAAAGCCGGGATATGACTCCCACTATTTTTTTCACCATTTTCTTCAGTACAAACACAGCCTAAACGTGAACAGTCATAGAATCTGATCTGGGACTCTGAAAACGTCTCATCAGTGGAAAGCATGTACTTTAGGCTTTATTTGCTGAGGTTTCTTGCCTGATTTTCCTGAACCTCTTATCAGTGTCACTGCTTGGTGGGCCCAGTGTCAGCCCAAGGTCACATCCAAAGAAGCACAGTCTAAATAAAAAATTAATCATTTAACTTTTTCAAAAAAATATTTTGATATTTTGATGTGCATCTTTCAAAACAAAGTAAAGGAGGAGCTGATCCATAATCCTCCAGCAACACTTAAAAGCTTTGTTTCTCTCTTCCCAAGATCTCTAATATCCAACTCTGCTCCGCCCATCCCTCCCTGCACCCTTAGACTACAAAGATTCCCCTCTTTCTTCTCCCTGCTCCACACTCTCCCAGCTTTTTATTATTTAATTCATTTTTACAGGGCAGGGAAGAGGGAAAATTCAAGCACAGGCTAACATTAATAATTGCCTACCCCATCACACTAGCTGGCCTCTGGGGCCACTAAGAATATCTTATGCTGGCATAGCTCTTTTTAACTCTCAAAGTTTGTTTTCTACATCATTTCCATCTCTTGATGCTCCCCAAAACTCAGACAACCAGAAGACAATTTAATCTTTAGCAGGGGGAAAATAGAGGTTTTGGGAAATTTTTCTAAGAGATTTAAGGCTGGCTAGTGGTGGAGTAGAAATTGGCTGATTATGTCCTTCTAACCAGGACACACAGCCCATTCTGCTTTTGACCCCTTAACAGGTTGGAGTGGGGAGGCCAAGTCCAGTATGTGGGGATTGGCTCACAGCTCTGAATATTACTCTGAAGTAATATTAAGGACCCTGAAATGTCCTAGAGTTGCCTAAAAGTGTGTAATAGTTTGCTAGGAAGCACAGTAATAGATACCAGTCTATTTAGAAACGCATGCCTTTTTTTTTTTTTTTTTTTTTTTTTTTTTTATGGTTACGTTGTTTTGGGGAAAGGGGGCGTTGGTTTTTTCAGGAGAGGGTTGCATTTTTCAAAGTGTTTTCCTTTTTCAAAGTGGAAAACTTCCTAAGGTATTTCTTGCCCTAGAAGTTCTTGCAACCTCTTTTGAAACTCTCTGCCTGTGTCAAATGGCAAGCTAAATGGAAGTCACTTGGAAAACAGCAACAGGAGGTGGCAGAAAAATGGTTTCTCTTCTCAAATGCGCCGTCAGAGTAATTTGTTTTTCTCCTTGCTGGAAAGGAAACCGAGAGAGCACTTTGCCCACTCCAAACATCTGAAACTGGAGTTACAAGAATGTATGGAGGAGGCCAGGAAAAACAATTTTGGGGGAAGGTTTCATGCTTTCTGAGGCCTTTTACTAGTGGTCTGCAATACTAATTACCCCACCTTCCTCCTGTCCTCAGCTTCTGAATAACACGGTTATGTGGTGATCTGCGCCCTGCGGCAGCGTCAATAAACAGGCCAATGAAATTCAGCTTCCATCAGCACCTCAGTACTGGATTCTTAGGCTCTCCACAGGCACATCCAATCTACTTGTCAACCAGACAGATGTTGGTACAGAAACAGGAACATGACCAGTAGGGCAAGTTAGAGAAAGAAGTCTGGTGAGGATTATACTGAGTCTAGAGAAAAGAAACTGTTCTTCTGCTTTTTTCTTTTCTTTTCTTTTCTTTCCTTTTTTCTTTTTTTTTTTTTTTTGGACAGCTATCATATAGGAACTCCTGGTTCCACCACTTATGCGTGTGACCATTAATAAGTTGCTTAATTTCTCTAAACCTTGGTTCCTCATCTGTAAAATGGGGATAATAACAGTACTTAAGGTTTTTATGAGAATAAAATGAATTACTATTTGCAAGACAATTAGGACAGGACTTGGTAGGTAGGGAGTGCTGTACACGGGTTTGTAAACACAATTTGAGAATGTAATTTTGGAAAGAAATTAACAAAGCAATCTGAGGTTGGCAGACCTTTGCAGTGGCTCTCCTGCCTGCAGAGCGAGTCTGACTAGGGCACAGGGAGGCCCAGGCCTGGCACTGCTCCCAAGACAGGACAAGTGGGATCGTGGGACGCACAAGTCGAGCAAATGATGGCCATTTGGTTTTACAGAGCCACTGAGGCCCAAACTCAGAAACCGAGTCTATGGACTTCAAAATTTTTTACTCTCTAACCTCCTCACACGTTTTTAATTTACCTAAACTTAATTTATCTACATTTAAATTTACTGTTTCTATTCAAGATTAAATAATTGCAAAAGACTCCTAATAAAATAGTCTCATCATCATTGTAAATGAATCCCATGGTCTTCTAATTCTAACAAGACCCTAGCAATTTGGCCCCCACCACACTATCATCTATTTAAAAAAACACACACAAGCTTTTCTTTGACAGTCAGAAATTCTAAATTGTTCTTTAATCTCCTTAAACTGTTATTTCTTGTTTCTCTTCCCCCCTCAGAACTTTATTCTAAAAATTTTTCCCTTGAAATTTTTATTTTGAAATAAAACTTACAGGACAGTTTCAAAAATAATAAAAACCCATACCAAGAACTCCAACATACCTTCACACCTCTAATTACCCAGATCCACTAATTTTAACATTTTGCCACATTTGCCATATGATTCCATCTATCAATCCATCTATCTCTCAATCGCCATCTATTTGTCAATTTCTTCTCTAAATATTTGAGAGTAGACTTTATACCTCATGCTCCTTGAACACTTAATAATTCCATGTACTTTTCCTAAGAACAAGGATATTCACTTATGTAACCACCTTAAGAGCAATTATCAAGTTGAAGAAATTTAATATTGATATTAAGCTTATAGTCTATTGTCCAATTTTTTTTCATATGTCCCAATAATGTCTTTTTGAGTATTTTCTCCTCCATTATTAGATCCCATCCAGGATCAAAAATTGAATTTAAGTGTCATTGTCTCTCTAGTTGTTCTTTCCCTTTTTTTAAAGTCATGGCCTAATATATTTTTAAGTGTGAAAGTTTTTTCTTTAACTTTTAGTGTGATAATAAATATATGACTCAATATTTCCCATTTCAACCATATTCAAGTGTATGGATTAATTACATTCACTACATAGTATTACCATCACCAACACACATAACTCCTACCTTTCCAGCACCTCAAACAGAAACTCTTCACCCATTGAGCTATAACTCTCTTTTCCTGCCCTCCCCTCCCACACCTAGTAACCTATAAACTACTATCTGTCTCTATGAAGTTTGCTTCTTCTAGGTGACTCATATAAGTGAACACATACAACATTTGTCTTTTTGTATCACTTTTATTTCACTCAACATGATGTCATCAAGATTCATCCACAATGGAGAATGCATCAGAATTTCATTCTTTTTTACTGCTCAATAACATTCCATTGAGTACAAATATACCGCATTTTGTTTATCCATTTATCTGTTGATGGACACTTGAGTTGCTTCCGCCTTTCAGCTATTGTGAATAATGTTTCTATGAGTATTGGTGTGTTTGCATCCCTGCTTTCAATTCTTTGGGGATATATACCAAGAAGTGTTGAGAAAACAAAAATATTTATTTTTGTATGTCTTTTAGAGTACAATTGCTTTTAATGCCTTTTCTCAAAATCTTGGTGCTGCAAATTTGACCCATTCAATTTACAGAAAACATTCTACTCTATAACCTAATTGTCAAATCAATCAGCCAAATTAGATGTATGTCTTATAATTTAAAATGTTATTTTATTGTTTAAGTAAATGTCTTAATATTCGTTTTGGAGGATACTATAAAAAACCACAGAGCAATAAATTACTGCATGCATCATACAAAATAGATTACTAAAAAGCAGCCAAATTTACATTGATTTAGATCTAATTTAATTAATTTTGTAATAAGTATAAAGACAAGATAACAATGCTGTTTCTCATTATTTGATTTGCAATAAAGTGATTGTTACAATTATAAGCTATTTATGAAGCCAGAAATATGTTAGAAGGCATGATATTCTTTCCTTATGCTGTGTGAATGTATGCATCTAACTCTGATGTGTGGTTCTGGAAATAATTAACTAAGAATTATGTTTAAAAATCAGCAATAACTTCATTAATTGTATTAGGCCTGAAGCTCAAACTTTTCTGTTTAATGAAGTTATTTAGTAGGGGAAAAAAGCATATTTGTATACTACTAAAACTAATCAGACAGCATATATCAAATAATTAAGTTGTTAATATGAAATAGAGAATAAATGATTTTATAGTATCCATTCTAATGACCTTATGGAAAAGTACACACAAAATCTGAAAGACATCACCTAAAATTTCTATGTGCAGGATGTATTCAATGTATCACAAAAATCTTGGGAGCTCCAGAAAACAGTCCAGTTACTTTCATAAGAGTCAGCTTCGTTAATTAGCCATAATGGACTCAAGTGTTGTCTGGAGCTTTCCTTCCCAGTTAGGAAGGAATAAACTCATCTTAGAGATGAGTATTAAGAATAGCTGAAAAAAATTGCTTGCCCTTAAGATAATGGATAAAACCTACCATTGGCATTTGCTGTTTTCTTTGCTTTGCTCTCACAGACATCTCCTCAACAGCAGAACATTATTTGACAGTAAAACTGGTTTAGAAGATGTGACTCCATTCTACAATTTATCTTAATTTAAACATTCCATCACAGATGCGAATACCTGGGTTCTAGTCAAAATCTGGCTCTTCCGGGAAATGTAGAAGGGAAATATGGGCCCTAGACAATTTTAGAGCACTTTGATTAATAATTACAGAAGGTTTCCATAAAATAATAACTTAAATTGTCCCTGACTTTGGCTCCCAGGAGACTTTTTCTCAATGGAACAAGGCACCAGGATATGACTTGGAATTAGTACAGGAGTCTGCCTTTTTTTCAGAGAGTAAAAGAAAGGCTTCCGAGAAAGGACATGTGGGAAAGGAAAAACCTGCATGAACATGTAAACCTCTCCTTAAAGATCTAGAAAGTGAACTCTCAAATTCCTCCCAGCAACAAGCTGACGACGGGTGTAAAATGTTATCTACCAGAGAAGCTCATTAGAGATCTATGTGAGGGCTGTTCACAGAGGTACCCTCTGCCTAGCAGGTACAAAATTCTAGACTTTTTGTACAAAATTCCAGACTCCTGGGAGGGAAGCAGATGTTCAGCATACACCATACTGTCTAGGCACAGTGAGCCACTACAGTCAGTTGACTGGGAACAGGAGCCAAGTTCTCAGATGCTAGCAAAGGGCCAAGCTTGCAAGCAGATCTTTTTAAGGACACCAGTCTCAGGCCTGCTACGTTAGCTCCTTTCCGCACATCACCTTTCTGACTTCTAACAGCATACATTCGTTTTTCCTGTTCTTGAACTTTTATAAATGGAACCATATTGTAGGAGCTCCCTTGTATCTGATTTCTTTTACCTGTGACAATCATTCAAGTACTTTTCTTAAACACATAAATTCCCCCAACACACACACATACAGCACAGATGTTGCTATTAATAATCAAATTCAACCACAGGAAAAAAAAGGATTCTACAATACCCATCCATCAGATAATAATGGCAATATTTAATGAGTACTTACCATGTGCCAGGCATAGTTTAAAGTTATTGACATGTACTATACCAATAGAGTTAGTCCTTACAGCAACTTTTTGAGGTGGGTATGATTAATATCCCTATTGCCAGATGAGGAAATGGATATTCAAAGGCCATGGGGCTGGCAGTTGGGGGAGTCAGCTTTCCAGTCCAGGGCACCTGGCCCCAGAGCCCGGGTTTAACCACCACACATACTGCCTCCCTGGCATGTGAGTCCATTTCTTAATATTTCTATCCCATAATAAGCACAGCCACTGGGGGAGGCAGAATCACGGCCCCCAAAGATGCCTAGGTCCAAATCCCCAGAACCTGAATATATGTTACCTGGCATGGCAGAAGAAGCAGATGTGATTAAGTTGAGGATCTTGAGTTGTGGAGAAGAGCCTGGATTATCTAGTTGGGTCCAATGTAATCTACAAGTGTCCTTATACATAAAAGAGCAACGCAGGAGGGGCAGAGTCAGAAAAGGAGATGTGATGATGGCAGCAGAGATTGGAGTGATGAAACTGTTAGCTTTGAAGATGGAAGGGAGTCATGAGCCAAGAAACACAGGTAGCCTGGAAGAAGCTGCAAAGGCAAGGAAAGGGAGTCTCCCCTAGCACGTCCCAAAGGAGCGGAGCCTTGCTAACCTCCAACACGAGCCCAGTGAAACCCTCTGACCTCCAGAACTGTAAAAGTGTAAATTTGTATTGTTTTAAGGCACTAAGTTAGTGGCCATTTGTTACAGTAGCAATAAGAAAAAAGCACTAAGCACCAAAGCATTAATAAAAGACATTGATCAGAGGAGGGTGTGAGCATTCACAAACCATTTTATACAACCTGATCAAGAGCAACCTGTTGCCCAAATTAAGCCAGGAATAACATTTGAGCAGCTAAGAAGCAACAAATACATTCTTGCTTCTGTTCTGAAAATAAAGGTGCCTCTTGTCTCACTTTTGGAATAAGTAAAGATTATCCACGGAGGCTCTTTCTCATTTTTACTTCTACAAAGTTGACTTTGGTGGCTCTTCTTATGAAATTTCCCCTTTTTCTTTGTATCAGTGTCAATTTTTTCACTTGAAGATTTTTCAAAACTTTCCCTTCTTGAACATCTTCCACTGGGTCTAAGGCCTGACTCTACCACTGAACTTGCTCTGGAATATTAGTATTATTATAATTGCTAGTATAATAATTCAATAACTATTACCCTTTGCTCAACACACACACTTTTTATGATCTTACATAATTGCAATTGTTGTTGTCAGATTGTCCTCCTACATTTCAGGTTCACACAGCAGCTGGAGTGAGCTTTTTAATTGAGAATTCATGTCCTTAAATTCCTTCCTTATTACACTCAGAATGAAGAGCAGATCGCTTAGCCTGATATCCAGAGTCCCTTGTGGTCTGGCCCCTGCTTGCCTTCCGGCTTCACCCTCTATCTTTCTCCCACATCCTCCTAGGCCCTAGCCCTATCAAACTGCTCATGGGTCCAAACAAGGCAAGTGTTCTTAAACCTCTGTGCCCTGCACACACACTGCTTCTTTTACCTAGAGTAACATCCGCCCTTTTTCTCCAAAAGACTAATTCTGTCCTCTCCTTCCCTGGCTCTTTAACACATCCAGTTGTCCTGGTGTCACCTGCACAGACACAGGTAACAGGACATCCACCCTGTTTACCTTCGAGTCATGGTTCCTACATCATCTATCTCCAGATTCCTGGCTTGACACCGACCTGCCAACCTCTGCTCTCTGGCTTTTTGACCTTGGCTTTTCCCACTGGACAGCTGATACCATGACATTCACTCCCATAAATCTAGTATGACTGGTGGCTTCAGGTAAGAGACATTCCCAGAGGTTCCAGCTTCAGCCCATAAACCCTTCTCTAACACACACACACACATTTAACTTACATGTGTAAACACCAAGGGACATTGATAAAATAATAGATATCACTGTTCGAGCACTCATATCATGCCAGGCACTATACTAAGCATTTACTTTAAATATTTCTTTAATCAAAAAAACAACAACTGGAAAGCAGGCAGTACTCGGTCTCCATGAACAGATGGGGAAACTAGGCCCATCAGGATGAAATCCCCTGTCCAGTGCCACACAGCCAGTGAGTGATGAAGCCTCCAGGTCTTGTGACTTTAGAGCCATCTCTTTTGCTTGGTTTTGTTTTTTATTAGAAAAGTTGTGCGTTTACAGAACAATCACGCATAAAATACAGGATTCCCATATACTACCTTATTATTGCATTGGTGTGGTACATTTATTACAATTGATGAAAGCAAAATTTTATAACTGTACAATTAACTATAGTCCATCGTTTAAATTAGGGCTCACTCTTTGTGTTGTGCAGCTCCATGTAGTATTTTTTTTAATTTATTCTGGAATTATCATATACAACCTAATAGTTCCCCTTTTAACCACAACCAAATGTATAATTCAGTGCTATTAATTATGTTCACAGCACCACCATCCCTTACCAAAACTTTTCTATCATTCCAAATAGAAACTCTGTACATTTAAGCCTTTATTTCGTACCCCTAACCCCTCTCTTGGTAACTTATATTCTAGATTCTGACTCTGTGAGTTTGCTTATTCTAATTATTTCAAATTAGTGATATGATACAATATTTGTCCTTTTGGGTCTGGCTTATTTCACTCAACATTATGTCTTCAAGGTTCATCCGTGTTGTTGCATGTATCAGAACTTCATTCCTTTTTACAGCTGAAGAATATTCCACTGTGTGTATATACCACATTTTATTTATCCATGCAATTGATGGATGCTTGGGTTGCTTTCATCTTTAGGCAATCGTGAATAATGTCACTATGAACATCAGTGTGCAAACATCTTTTCAAGTCCCTGCTTTCAATTCTTTTGAGTGTATACCTAGAAGTGGAATTGCCAGGTCATATGGCAATTCTATACTTAACTTTCCGTTTTTTAATAGTAGCCATTCTAGTAGGTGTGAAATGGTATCTCGTTGTGGTTTGATTTGCATTTCCCTTATGACTAATGCTGTTGAGCATCTTTCCATGTGCTTTTTGGCCATTTGTATATCTTCTTTGGCGAAATGTCTACTCAAGTTTTTTTGCCCATTTTTTAATTGGGTTGTTTCTCTTTTGTTATTGAGTTGTAGGATTTCTTTATATATTCTGGATATTAAACTCTTATCAGAAATGTGGTTTCCAAATATTTTCTCCCATTGTGTAGGTTGTCATTTTGCCTTCATGATAAAGTCTTTTGAGGCACAAATGAGGTCCCATTTATCTATTTTTCCTTTTTTGCTTGTGCTTTGGGTGTAAAGTCTAAGAAACCATTGCCTAACAAAGGTCCTGAAGATAATTCCTTACATCTTACATTTGTTCTAGGAGTTTTCTAAGTCTGGCTCTTATATTTAGATATTTGATCCATTCTGAGTTGATTTTTGCATATAGTGTGAGGTAAGGGTCCACCTTCATTCTTTTTCAAATGGAGGTCCAGTTTTCCCAGCACCACTTGTTGGGGAAGACTATTTTTTCCCAATTGACTGGTCTTTGCCTCCAGAGCCATCACTTTTAACCACCACACTGTGATGATAAATGCCAACTCATCTGGGCCCAGCCATCATCCCCAGGACATCTTTGCTGGGCCTTGAAGGCTTCCACCCACCACCACCACACTTCAAAGAACTCCTCTGAGCTACCAACATTACCTTTGCACTTAGTGCACTGGTTTCTAAACCTGTGTCTCCTGTATAAGACCATGAGCAGCTCGGAGCATGGAGCATATCTTCCATCTCAGAGCACACAGTAGAAGCCAAGAAAATAATTCTGGAATGAACAACTGTCACCAATAATCCCAAGACCATATCTATTGCCCTGACTTTGTACACCCTCAGAGCCATATCTATGTAGGCATCTAGCAGGGAGCTGGGCACAAAATATAAGGCTCCTACAAACCCTATTAGCTCAGGTTCCTGGTACAACTGAGTTCTCTATCTGGACTGGTTTTTAATTATCCTATCCAATTTATATTGTAAGTCACCTCAAAATCTCTTGGGAAAGAAAAATGGGCTTTATTTATAAATGAATGCATGTTTATTCAAATCATCTGAAAGGATCCATGGTAATCGGCCAGACAAAAGAGCATTTTGCAGGCAAGGGAACTAAGGTCTATATCAAACTTGGAAACTGGTCCCAGATATATATATTTTGTGTTTGGCCCACATTTTGGGTTTTGTTTTGTTTTTTTAATTCAATCAATATTTTAAAAGTGGAAGATTACACACACATCTGGTTTTGTTGGAATATTGAAATATCTGGCAACCTAGCAATTCTACTCCTAGTTATACCCAAGAGAAAGGAAAACATATGTCTACACAAAAGCTGGTATGTGAATGTTCATAGCAACCCTATTCATAATAGCCCAAAGCAGAACCAACTCAAATGCCCATAAAGTGATGAGCAGATAAATACAATGAGGCATATCCATACAATGGAATATTATACAGCAATAAAATGGAGTGAAATACTATGTTACGTAAATGGATGAACCTTGAAAACATGCTTAACAAAAGAAGAAAATCACAAAAGAACCCACTGCCTATTCTGAAATGTCCAGAATAGGCAAATCTATAGAGACAGAAAGTAGATTACTTGTTACCTAGGGCTGGGGAATTTGGGAGGTATGGAGTGGGGGAGGGTTGGCTGCTTAAGGGTATGGATTTTCTTTTTGGGGTGATGAAAATTGATTATGGTGGGGGTTGATAATTGATAATTGTTGAAAATTGATTATGGTTCTAAAATTGATTATGGTGGGGGTTGCATATCTCTTTGATATACTAAAAAACATTGAATTGTTTTAAATATATACATATGTGTGTGTATATATATATATATATATATATATATATATATATACATATGCTTTAAATACATTATTTTGCTTAAGCAGCATAACACAAATAACATTTTGCAAATAAAGACATTGAGAAGTTGGGTGACCAGTACATGGAAGTGGAATTTGAGTCATAGTCTTTTACATTAAGTGCCATGACTTTTTTTAGCACAAAATATTTCTAAAATATATAAAATACAAAATAATATAACAGATATCCACATATTCATTATTGAGAGTAAACAGATGTTAGCATATTGCCATATTTGCTTCACTAATTGTTACAACATTCTTCTTTATCCTGTGCCAGAATCCACCAGGGAAAGGATTAGATCTTCCCACTGCCATGCATAGAATAGGTACAATACCTCTGTTGCGGAGGACCCTTCTTCTTCATTTTTAAATTAATGTTCATGAGGATTTCCTTAGTTCACAGCAATCATTGGAAGAAAACCATGTCCCAGAGGGAAAAATGGATTAGAAAAACTTGATGAATGTTCTTATGTTAACACCTGCCACTCTTATCAATCTCTCTGGTTTTTCTTTTTTTTCCCTAACAACTGGTTAACTCTCCTTTCAAAAAACTCCAAGAGACTGTCCTTACTATTTCATTACACTGGAGTTAAGCTGTGTGACAGTTTGAAGCTTCTGGTGAATTCCAGAAAAGATCAGGTTTGAGAGTTAATCCATTCCTGTATGTGGGAACATTTGATTGGATTGAATTCTGTTGGGAGCTTTTGATTGGAGTACTTCAGTGAGGCATGACCCAGAGTGGGTCTCGGCCCTCTTGCTGGAGTCTTATATAAATGGGAGAAACTTATAGAGACACTCAGAAAAAGAGAACTGTAAGCTTTTACCCTGCCAGTGAGTGAGGACTCCAGGATTGCCTACAGCTGCAGAAAGACAGGGAAACACCAAGAGGCTGGGAGAGAGGCTGGAATCAGTGCAGCAGCCAGAAGCTGAAGAGACGAGGTCTGGGAAGAGATGAGCTATATCCCTGATCACCCATAGCTAACTGAGCTCAGGAAAGTGAACCTGGAGGAGAAGGCAGAGTCCAGCCACCATTTTGCCTTGCCACGTGGCAAGAGTCCAGAATCACCAGCAACCAACCTTTGGTGAAACAGCATCTCTGATGATGCCTTAATTTGGACATTTTCACAGCCTAGGAACTGTAGGATTTTACCCTAATAAACTCCCATTATAAAAGCCAACCAATTTCTGGTGGTTTTGCATTGGCAGCTCTTAGCAAACTAAAACAAGCTGTATCTGCTATTATTTACTAAGTAGACTTTAACCAGAGGTGGGGATTAATGAGGTGATAGTTAAACCAATGGTTTGTTTGTAATGCAAGGATTGAGTTGGGATCTACCCAGCAGATGGGGAAACAGCATAATGTGGGGTGAAGAATTTTCCTAATGCCATCACTCATTGGCTGGGGCACTTGCAACAGGTCCATGTCCCTGGGCCTCCTTTCCATCATCCCTAAAATGGGAATAATGACTCTGACTGCCCCAGCCCAGTACAGATGTGCTCTGCAACTTAGCACAGTTAAGGAAGAGTCACCCTGTGCCAGGAAATTAGACTTATTTCACAAACTGAATGCAATCAGGGGAGAGAGAGCTGAGGAGCCAGCTCAGGATGAGTCATTTGGCCCAAGAGCTGATAGTCAGTGGTCCTAGCGACACACTCCACTGCCAATAGCCGTTTCATTTGATCTCAGTACTGATGCTCAAACCACAGATTTCCTGGGCCTGCAGCCTCCCAGGAAATGGAAGCCAAACAACAGATGATTCATGTTTCCTCTAACGAGGCAAGAAAGAAACTATCTGCTGCAGACATTGCTGCCAGCCTGTGAGGTCCTGGCCTGAGCCACATCTCCTGCCTCCCTGGCTGAGGGGCCTGGGCACCGGCTGGGCCCAAGGGCTACATGCCCTTGAGCAGGTATCTCTCGAGAGGAAGGAGGAGAATTAGCATTTATTTAGTGCCCATTATGACCAGGTTCTGAGCACACCAGCCACTTTTCATATCTTGTGTAATTTTCTCTGTAATACTGTGAAGCAGATATTAACTATTACCAGCCATAATATGCACTAACTTATTGTCTGTTTCCCTCACTAAACTATAAGCTTCATGACGGCTAGGACTTTGATTCATTGCTTTAACTTGAATTTCTAGAATGATGCCTGGGATATATTTGCAAGGAATAATAACTGTTAGGTACCACTTGTGTTATGCCAGATACTGTTCTATTTTCATACCTTGACTCAAGCAAATAATAATAGATAAAACTTATTTTGTGCCAGTCACCACCTAAATTTTCATACATTTAATGCAATTATTTCTCACAATAATTCTATGATGGAGAAACTACTGTCTCCATTTTCCAGATGGTGAAGCTGAGGCACAGAGAAAACAAGCAGCTTGTCCATCCCTCTACAGCTAGAGAGCGTGGAGTCAGAATTCAAAGACAGGCCACCGGCCTCCAGAGTCTGGATTTTTCACCGTGATACTATCGTGCCTCTCTCACAATGGATGCTCAATAAATGCTTGTTGAATGAATTATTTATACTCATTCTACAGACCAGGAAGCTCAGCTTCTTGCTATGGCTGCATGACGTGTCAGTGGCAGAGCTAGGCCTATCTGATAACAAACTACCATACCCATACCACAGCCCATAAAATTCTTAACAAGGACAAATGTGGCCGGGATTAGACCCAGCAGGAAGCCAGCTCTGTGGAATGATTGGAGAAGAGCAATTAAGAATTTCTGCCCTTGAAATTTGCTCCTCTGTTAGTGTCATAAAATCAGAAATTCTACCATTAGGGTCATTCTTGTAGCTTTTAAAGATCTGGGGGTTTTCATGCGCCCAAAGGGAGGGTTAGGACATCAAGCTGCCATCGGCAGAAGTATGTGGGGAGGGTTCAAAGGGCAGAGCAGTGGACTGGCCTCCCTCCTGGCTTGTCCAGGACTTGGAGCGGCATTCCTTATTCACACACTCAATACTGATGAGGATCCATCACGGCCCAGGCGCTGGTGAGGCTTTGGGAATATGGCAGTGAGCATTCTAGTGGAGCCCAAACAAGCAGCTCAAGAGACCCCCAGTGCTATGAAAGGAAAAGTACTCAACATACTCAGAATGCATCCCAGGGAAGGTAACATCTCCACCTGGACCTACAGCTTGAGTAGGGATTAGTAGATTAAGGGGTTAGGGGAGAAGTGGGGAGAGGGAGGAAAGGGTGTTCCAGGGAGAAGGGAACGGTATATATAAGACCAGGCCAAGAATGAGGTGGAGGGTGGGGGAACAGGGAGGCAGAAGCCCGGAGTGGTGGATGGGGCCAGATCAGGCAGGACCTCGTAAACCAAATGGCAGAATTTGGACTTTATCCTCCCAGTAACTGGCAGTCATAGCAGGATTTTAACCCGGGAGGTAGCATGATGAGGTTTGAATTTCAGAAATTGCGGCAGATGGAAAGGAAGGAGAGAGGACACTGGGGACAAGGAGCCGCAGACCAGAGGTGATGGCACTCTGACACACAAGAGTGGTGGCCGCTGGATGCAGAGGGACAGACAGGTTCAGGAGCCAGTACGGAAGCAGAATGAACAGGATTTGTGATTGCAGGAGACAGGGAGAGGGAAGCGTCCCGTCACCCACGATGCCTGGGTTTCTAGTTTGGGTCACCAAGTGGGTAGTTATTACAGCCACCCATTCCCTGAGATAAAAAGCCCTGGGAGAGGAGCTGGTTTGGGTGGGAAGTTCATCAGTTCCATTTTGGACAGGTTGGGTTGAGGTCTTGTGAGACACCCAAGTCAAGTTGTCCTGGAGGTCAGGGGAAAGGAACTGAAAATAATTTTGGCGTGTTTCTTCCCTCCACTTTTTGTGGATGTAGAGATGGTGAGGAAAGGGAAGGCCGATAAGAGGACAAGTTAACTCTGGGTAACAGCTGTCCACTAACTGAAGGACAAAACATGACGTGTATCGATTGGAATGGAAAACAGTATTGCTGTTTGACAGTTCTTTCAGGTTAGTGGAGCCTGGAGGTCCAGAGTGAACCTGTGAGGAGGGGTAGGTAGAAAATCTTTGGAAATGAGCTTTACAGTTCAGATCCTGTACTGTTAATAAAGTTCTTTGTCACAGATACTTTATTTCTATATCAGCAAGTCTGGCACCAACTTGCACCTTTCCAAAACCTGGCAAATGGTTTCTTTTTGGAGTGATGGAAATCTTTTGGAGTTTGATAATGGTGATGGTTGGACAACCTTGTGAATATAATAAAACCATTTGACTGTATAATTTTAAAGAGTACATTTTATGATACATGAATTATAGCTCACTAATAAATGGAAGGGAGGGAGGGAGGGAGGGAGGAAGGGACCTTTGCAGCCCCACTGGTTCTTGTTTCTTGGAAATGTTTCTGGTTGAGCCAGTGCCTTGTGGTTTATTCTGCTTTCAGTGGCTGAGGACAGCCCCTCCACTCTTTAGCAACCTTTCCTCCTCAGTTCTGACAGTGCTCCTGTTCATCTCTGTCATCCCTTCTCCACCTCAAGGGTTGAGCCTGGAAACCTAACAGTAGATGCATTTGCTGTTGAGGAACTTAAAACCACAGAAGGAAAATAGGGGTTTAGATGAAGTTAGAAAAGCCCATAGAAATATATTTTTATATTCACAATTATGAAGCAAAACTTTAAATAAAAAAGACATAAGGGCAATGTTCTTAACCACTTAACTGCAATGGCTGCTGCTGACCAAGGACTCCCTAAGGTAAGGTGCAAGGCTTAATGCTTTACAGACTTTAATCTTCCTAACAAAGCCTTAAAATAAGTAGTAGTTTATCCCATGAAGGAGGTTGAGGCATAGAAGATGAAAGAACTTTGCCAAGGTCCATTGCTAATCAGATCTCAGTGGCCACTGGACTCTTTCCTCCCATGTCACAGGTGCCCACACAATCACTCTATTCTCCTCTTCAGGTATCGATTTACACATTACTTCAGCTCAGAAGCCTTCCTCAACACCCTGAGCCACATTAGGTGCTCCCCTCTATGACCCTCTAGCACCTGTATTTCTCCTTACACACTATTTATCACTCTGGGCTGTACTTGCCTATTCACGCAGTTGGACCTTGTGTTAGACTGTTAAGACTGTGAGGACGGGATTACCTTCGCTCTGTTCTTTAATGTATTCCCAGTGTTTATCATACTGCCTGGCTTATGGATGATGTTCCAAAGCCAAACTGAATGAATGAATGAATGAATGAATGAATTTCCATTTACCATCCTTTACTCTTAAGAGACTTTTCAGTCTTCGTACTCTGTTATTTCCAAAACAGTTTTGGAAATTCACTTTACTTTGTCATGAATAATATGCACAAATGAAAAGCTCCTCTCCCCCAATGAGTTCTCTATCCAAATGTTCGATGCTTTTCTAATTTTGTGACTGAGACTTATTGACTGGTTTTTCCTTCCGGGGTCTAGCCTCCTGGTCTTAATTGTGGTCCCAAACTTTGTGGCATAATTTGAATGTTGGAAATGGAAAAAGGATGTTGTAATTTTTACTTAACTAGGTGACATATTGAGTAGGTATGTTTTAATTCCCTTTCTGGTACTCAAAAGACAAACAACAACAAAAAAAGCTTTAGCTCTGTTGTGATAGCTTTTTTGCCTAGAACACATGATGGGCCTCGTTTTACTGGTGTTTCGGTCTCTCTCACCAAGATGGTATCAGGGTCACTCCAAGGACCATGTGGGCTTTGTGTTCATTTTCCATTATTACCTACACAAGTTCATTGTGAAAACCTCTACCCTTCCTCTACCTTTACCTCTGCCACCCATTTTCATCCCCAACTGGCATGACCACAATTCACATACCCTAGAAACAAAAGGTACACTATGGTCAATCTGTGACCCCCTGAAATGCAAAAAGGGCCACATTTCTCTAATGTTCTACTAAATTAAACTTACTTCAATTCCTGCACTCAAAAGCATCAAGAGTTGCCAAATCCCAGAAAGTTTCCATGGTTTATTCTTGTCCACTGAGTCACACAAGAAATTCAGGACTTACACAGACCAGAAATTTGGAGGAAGGTCCTTAGTCCTCCACCCATCATTTCACTGATGGTGCACTGATGGGTATACCATGAGCTACCAGGTGCAAATCCAATGGTAATTTTTTAGTGTTTATCGTACTCAAACCATCAGCAGCATATGACATGGTTGATTTCTCCCTCTCCCTAAAAAAAGCTTTCTCTCTCTTTTAGTTGTCCTTCTCCTCTCAGCCCACTCCTTCTCGTTGCCTTTGCTGGTTCCTCCTAACTCTAAAATTAGGGTACCCCATGCTTCCACCTTATACCTCTTTTCTATGTTTACTCATTCTCCAGATGAATTCATCTGGCCCCATGGCTCTAACTACTATATATCTATGTAGACAATTTTCAAAATAATCACCAACATCAACTTGTCCCTTCAACTCTAGACCCCTATAGCTGACTGCCCACTTAGCATCTCTATTTAGATATCCAAAAGATATCTCAAATTTACCATGTCCAAAATTGAACTTCTGCTCCCTACCTCCCAATCCAGCTCCATCCTCATTCTTTCCAATCTCAGTAAACTGCAACTCCATTTCACTGTTTGCTCAGGCTAAAAACCTTGGAGTCACTCTGCTCCTTGCTCTCTCTCTCTCTCTCTCTCTCTCTCTCTCTCTCTCCTAATTCTGCATTTAATCCATCAGCAAATCTTATTTTCTCTTCCCTATACATATAATTTCTCACTTCCTCCACTGCTACCACCCTAGCCCAAACCACAATCATAATATCTTTATTATTACAATAAAGAGTCTCCCTGCTTCCATCCTTAGCCACTAAATCTATTCCTCACATTGCAGGCAGGGCAATCCTTTTAAATGAAAATTTAGATTACATCACTTCAAAACTTTCATTTGTTTCCCACCACACTCAGAGTAAAATCCAAAGGCTTCACAATGACCTGCAAGTACCTACATGATACGGTCCCCTTTCCCCAGAATATCCTTCCCCAAATACCCACATGGCTCATTTTCTCACCTCCTTTAGGACTTTATTCAAATATAACCTTCTCAGTGTGGCCTTCCCTGACCACACTATATAAAATAGCGTGCCCATGCCCCTGTCTCTCTCTCTCTGTCCCTCTACCAGATTTGCTTTTCTTCATGGCATTTAGCATGGCCTGTTATAAATTGATCTCTGTATTGTCTGTTTCCCACCTCTAAAAGGTAAGCACAGTGGAGGGAGAGGGAACCCTGAGAGGCAGTGTAGCCTAATGATTAACTGACTTTGGAGCCAAACTGTCTGTGTCCAAATCTTGGTCACTTAACAGTGCATGACCTGGGGCAAGTTTCTTAATCTCCCCCTGCCTCAGTTTCTTTACCTGCAAAATAGAGATGATAATCAGGCCTCTTCCTTGTAGGTCTACTGTGAGGGTGAAATGAGTTCAATTGTGTTAAGTGCTTAGAATTATGCTTGGAGCAATACATGTTTGTTATGATTTTTGTTAAATGTGTCTTCCATCAGGGAGGTGAGTTATATGGAGAAGATGTTTGCTTGTTTTTTTTCTTCCCTAGAGATTCTATACCAGAAGAAGGAAGGAAGGAAGGAAGGGAAATTGGGAAGGGAGGTGAGAGGAAAGGAGAGAGTAGGAGCGAGTGCCGCACCATAGAAAACAGATGTGGGTGGACAGACTTTCCCACAGGACAGGGAACTCATGATTGAGGAGAGATGGGTTATACCCACAGATCTTGACGTTCTGGAAGTAATATAAAGAGTCTGGATTGGGAAGATGGGTTTCTGACTCCAGTCACCTCAGACCCCCACCCCACCCCCACACTTTCTAGCTGTGTGAACCTGAATTAACTGGCTAAACCTCTCAGAGCTCATCTCCTGTCAGTTAAGGATAACTGTAGGGTTTCTGTGAGGAATGAATCTTCTCCTTTACCAGATGACTGAATGCTTACCATGTGCCAGGGTGATGAACACTAAATAAGACAAAATTAACTACGCATCAAACCCAATTTCATGCACAGTAAATGTATCTATTCTTCCTGACGTAAAGCTATTTTAGCCTAGGGAACAGGTGGGGAACAAGGAAGGGGTGCCTGAAATGACAAGGGTATTCCGTGATAAACAAAGTATTTCGTAAATCCGTGCACATTCCAATTTGCAGAGCTTTCCTACTTCCAACCTCACTTCCTCCAGTGGCCTCCCCGACCCCCAGCCGGCTCCGCCCGGGGCCTCAGAGCTCTGGAGAAGGGAGATTGAGAACGGGGAAGGCCAGGCCAGAAGGACACGCCTGACCCCGGCGCCTGAGGCGCATTTGAAACCTTGCGGCTGCTACTAGGGCTGCGCGCGGCGGAGCGCCCTGGGGTTTCCCAGCTTCCGCTCCCGCGCCAGGCTCCTGCCACCAGCGCGCCCGGAACCCCGGGAGGGCGCAGGACATACGGCGCGCGGACGTGGTCCCTAGGGCGCAGGCCGAGCGGAATAGGGAACCCTGCGGGAAGCGCTCCTGGGGTGCGCCAGTTTCTAGGCAGGAAGGCTTGGCGAGAGCCGGGTCTGCGGGCAGGTGGGGTTCAGGCAAGAGTCTGGCCAGGGCACACGAGGGATTTGTAGAGCGACTGCGGGGAGACCTGTGCCCCGAGCAGGTCCTGTGTCCTAGAGGGACCTGCGGGACTCGCCCCTCCCGGAAAAGATGCTTTGACTTATTTTCTTCTAAGGCGCGGCCCAGCAGGGCCCCTCCATCACAAGCCTCGCTGACCGCACAGGCGCACACAGGAGCAGGTCTGGGTGGCCGACACACTCCCCTCACTCAAACAGCTTTCATCTGAACAAGGCGGGGCGGGGGAACGGATGCAGCAGGGAGGGTGCCGCAGAGGCTGGCCTTTCCTCTTTCAGTAATTGCTTGACTGAATAGATCAACTCAGATTAACTGGCCCGGGATTTATTGCACCTAACTGTCAGGAGACCCGCTTCTGGGCCTGCTGTGTGGCCTCAGCCGTGTGGTTTAACCTCTCCCGGACTTCTGTTCATCAACTTAAAATGAATAGGTTGGGCCAGGTGATCTCCAAGGATTCTTTCTGGCTCTAAGAATCAGTGATTTTTGTGTATGTGAAATACGAAAGAAATAAAAGATAAGTTCCTTCAGGAACGCTGACCTGAGCTGAGGAAATGGTCTTCATGCCCATGAAAGAAGGGATAACCTTTGAAGATAGGACCCAAGGAAGGTGCGCCCTGCTCAGTAAGGGCTGTGAGAGTACAGGGAATGAGTCACGGAGGAAGGAAGCCCTGCTGACCCTTGGGAGCAGGTAGAGGCAGGTATCCAATGTGCCTGTGGGCGTGGGTAGCTCTTCTTAGCCATCCACTGGGGACAGGATTGCTGGTGGGGACCTTGGCAGATGTGGCCTTGCAAAGAGGGAGCACAGTTGGGCAACATGACCTGGGTGAGGTTCGCTGCTGTGTCCTCAGCTATGAGTGTGAGATACTCCTGGCGGCAAATCCTAGCACTTCCTAGCTATGAGATGCCTGGCCTCAATTTTCACATCTAGAAAATAGTGTTGCTTTCATAAGATGGTTGTTAGGATTAAATAAAACGAGACGTGCAAAGTGCTTAGCACAATGCGAGGTAGACTGTAGGAGCTCAGTAAGCATGAACAGAAGCCTTGTTTTGTCATTATATGCCCTGGCATATCCTCCCTGGGTTCTGCTGAGTAGAGTTGCACCGCCTGCACTCTCATTTCTCCCCAAAACACCGGTCAGAAAATCCTGTGAGATTCTGTCAAGTGCAGAGTTGGCCACCTTTCCCAAGGGACATGCCCAGGTCCTGGCCTTGGAGCCATGGGCCACGAGGCCAGAAGGAGATATCTCTGAGAGCAGAGCAACGAACTAGGGGTGAGACAAGGGCTTAGGGAAGGACCTAGGGTGCCCAATGGCCGCCAGGAGCCCAGGAGGCACAGGAAGGACGGTCAGCCAGCAGGTCTGTGGAAGTCGTGTGTACTGATAGCTCCTGACTTGGTCTTTCTCAAGCAGTGGCAGGTGGGCTGTCATCTTCATCAAATGGCACCGTCTTTTGCTGACAGCTGTTAACACAGAGTGTAAGACATTGCCTCACCAGGACAGAACGCATGCCTAGGGCAAAGGAGGCTGGGCTAGCAGCCGCAATCCCACAGTCTGACTCATGGGGTGATGATGTGGGATTCATTTGTACCTTTTCTTATTGCCACTCTTTCACTGTCTGGCATTTCTCTAGTTATGACACTTACAAGACCAAAGAATAAGGATAGCCCAACTCAGTCTGCTGAGTTGAGTAAAATAGATATGATATGTGCATATTTTCTTTGTAAATACAAATTTAGAGGAACATGCAATATGGATTCGTAAGCCCAAAATCAATTACTAATATGGTAGTCTAAGATAAAACCCTAAAAATTTTCCTACTCCTCTCCTTAATCATCCCAAACTCCACCACTCCCAAGAAAGAAAAGATTTAGGACATTCTAATGTAGACAGCCCACAACGTGGCTGCAGTGTGCTTATTTTCTTTCAAAGCAATAGTTTTTCACTTTCCTACGGTTGATTTATTATTGTTTAGTTTGGGATATTTCCCCCTTGGTGAAATAAGTCTAAGTGAAATTTTTAACAGGGAGAAGGAATATGGCTATCCTCAGGGAACGAGGAGCCCCTCAAGGTTATCTCCTTTACCCAAAGCTCGAGATTTCTTCCTCTGCCCCTCCCAGCTCACCATGGCCGGACTGCTTTGCGAGAGTTTATGTGTAACTTCCTTTGCTGCAGAGGTCGGGCTGTAGGTTAACTTCTGGAAGTATCTTTGGAAACTAATTCTCAGGCAAAACTCCAAGAAAAAGAGGCCCATGGTGAGGAGCTGACATAATTTTTTAACACCACAACCATCATATTTCTGCGGTCAACTGCAGCCAAAACCGGTTGCCAAGACCAATATTGATCTAGTCCTTCATCCAATCAACAAATGCCATTGTTTATAAGATGTAATTTTTCTTGGTTAAAGTTCAAAGTTAAACTCCAAGGATTTTCAAAAGTTTAAAAATGAGAGGCTTTCATACCCTCAAAAAAAAAAAAAAAAAAAAAAATTCCTGGCCAGCTTTCCTCCTTCATGGGTTTTCAGAGTCACTAGAAGAAACATAGCCAGGAAAATATTTTTTTAAATCTTTTTTTTTTTTTCTGAATCCTGGTAGTTTTGCTAAGGAGGATTATACTAAATATCTATGTAAAAGTCCCATAAATCTTTTTACCTCTCCTAAAAATCATGCAAATGTCAACTGCACAGGTGACAAAGATTTGCTTTTCTGCTCTAGGCTACTCACCTGCAGAATTCCATAAATCAATTCAGCGTTTTCCAGGTTTAGATTCAAGTAACCCTCTCTTCCCACCCCACCCCCTTTTTAAATGACAGTGTGGTTACTAAGCCCCTTGGAGTAAGGCAAAGAGATTTGTGGTTCATGTCTGATTCCGAAATGGAAAACCTTCGCAAATAAATGATGAGCAGATGGCACTTTGTACAAGTCTCTCACAGGTCTTCTAGATCCAGAAACCGTCTACTTCTGGAAGCTGGTGTCAGTGACAAGCAGGTCAAGTTTAGGATGTGGGATAATAACGAGATTTATGAGATCCCGGGTTGTGTAGTTTCTTGAGAAGAAAGACTTAATAGAGGTCATCTCATCTCCATGACTGCCTTCCACCCAGAGGACCTAGCAGAGTGGTCTGCACCCAAAAGGTGCTAAGTGTCAGCTGATTGATGGATTGATTGGCACATTTCTGGATACCTGTCATGTACTGATTCATTCCCATGGAGATGTGCTCTTAGTTCACCTTTGGAGGAAATGTGAGCTAAGGATGAAGGCAAGCACTGGTGCCAGCCACAAGTCAGTGGTGAGTTCCCATCACATGTGAGGCAATTGTTTTGGCCCTTGGAGTACATCAGTGAATAAAACAGACAAGAAATTCCATAGTTTATGCTATAATGGAGGAAGGAGGAGGCCATAAGCAATCAACTAATCCTTTAGAGGTGATGCTTTGAGTAAATTTACTTGACATTCTCTCAGAAAAGATAGGTAAGGGATATGCTCGAAAGACAGCAAACCACAATTCTGTGTGATGGGATTCTGGGAAACCATGGCAACACATCACATTTATCAAGCCTTCAGGAGGCCAGAAACTCAGGGACTCATTCTGAGCAGAGACATCTAGAGCAAGCACTGACAGCCCACATTAGTACAGAGCTTTACAGTTTGCCAAGCACTTTCAGGGGCCCTGTTTCCTACAGTCCTCACAATGGCTCGGCAGGGTGGGCAGAGATTATAATTCCAGTCCTGTAGATGAGGAAACCATGGTTGCAAGACAAAGAGTGACTTGCACGAGGTCATGTAACCTACTTAGCAGGGCGGGGCTTCAAGCTCAGCAAAATAATAGCAATAATGGCAAAGGAAGCACTTGCTACATGTCCCATGCTGCTCTGAGGGCTTCCTATGAGTTAACTCATTTTAATACTCAAAACATCTCAATGAGGCAGATAGTACTATTTCACAGATCAGGTCATTGAGGCATAGAGAGGTTGAGTAACTTGCCTAAGGTCACACTGCTAAAAAGTGGCAGAACATGGAACCAAACTTAAGTCATTCAACCATAAGCAGCTTCCTCAAAGGGCAGCTCCAGCTTTGAGCTCCAGAGCAGTACACTCTCTCCAGGGCAGAGAGGAAGACTAGTCAGTTGATTAACTGGCCAGCCATGCATGGACAGTCACGCTGCCAGCTCTTACAAAGAACAATGGTCTTTCTGTGCCAACAATGTATTTCAAGAGTGATGGCAATATTAAGTAAGAGAGAGACAAACTCAAATGGTTTTTTAATTGTCTGAAGATCCCTTTGCCATGAGCCAAATATCCCATTAGGATGAAGCTAGTTTATCTGTTACTCCTTTGAAAATGTAGGGGACCATGATTTGCATAATTTTCTTGCATAGTTTTAACCATACTGAGATCTCTCTCCTCTGAACTCTTGCTGCACTCAGAGTCTTTACAAGACAATTTAACATGTAATTATACTTTGCTTTGTACTCTTACATAATTATTCCATATGTGCCCATCCTGTCTCCCCAAATAAATTATAAGATACTCAAAGATCAGGATCTATATTCGATGCCTCTACAGGTCCTTCAGCATTAAGCTAGTGTGGCAGGGACAAGGTAATAGGTAATCAATATTTGTTGATTGCTTGAAAGACGATCTTTAAGATGAATTCTCAGCTGTTTCTTAAATGTTTATGCTTGTTCGGATTGGTTGGCAAGATTTGTTTTTTCTTTCTTTTGTTGCAGTTATAAATATTTTGCAGTCATGTATAAAGTCAGTATGCTGGTAAATGTTTAATATCCAGCTCTCATGTTGGGAGGGGTGGGGAAAAAAGCCTTGATTTGTAGGATTTGTTATGTTGTAAACACTCTCTCCAAGACTTATTTCAGGCTATCAGCATGATGTCAACTGGCTTATAAAATTCCTGAAAATTTAACAATTGGCTCTCTGGAGCTGGTGCAACAAAGGCTTTCTTGGTGTGAGATTGCACTCAGGTTTGCCTGAAATGTAAGAATTTTTGTTTGCATGTATGATAATTTGAAATAGAAACATTAGCAATGTAGCAATCATTCATCTAGTTATTGCAACGCCAAGTTGTGGAAAAGGTTTTATATTTAAATTGATGGAGCAAAAACATTCAAATCTATCCTATTGAGCCAATCAACCAACCAAGCTACATTCTATGTCCTGCCTTCTTTCCCTCTTCATTCCTTCCTTCCTTCTCCCATCATCTCACCTCCTTTCCTGCTCATGCCATGTTCATTTTAGGAAATAGGTTTCACTCTTAACTTATGGGGACGCTGCTGGGTTGAGAAAGCACTTTCGAGACCTATAGTAAATTGACTTATATACCCCTGGAAAAAAAACATGTTTTATTCATAACCCATTCTGATGGGTGTGAACTCATGATAAATAGGACCTTTTGGAAGATGTTATTTTTAGTTAGGATGTGGCCGAACTGATTAAAGTTGGACCTTAATCCTATTACTGGAGACTTTGTGAAGAGAAGGACACACAGAAGAACAAGAAGCTGGAAGTAAAGAGAACCCAGAGAAGAAAGGAGAGGACATCACCATATGATGGGAAAGCCATGGAACCCAAGTTTCACTGGCCAGCCAGAAGGCTATACTGATCCTGGGGGGAAGCAAGCCTTCCAGCCTCTGAAACTGTGAGACAATAAATTCCTGTTGTTTAAGCCAACCCATTGTGTGGGATTCGTTATAGCAGCCAGGAAACTAAGACAAGGCCAATTATGTTGCCAAGGTAAGTCCACGAGATAAACCCACTATAGAAATTAAAACTACTGTTGGTTTGGTTTTCCTTCTAGCCTACTGTGGTGGTTTGGAGCTATGTACCCCCAGAAAAATATGCTTTTAAACCCAATCCATTCCTGTGGACGTTAACCCATTGTAAATAAGGCCTTTTGATGAGGTTATTCCAGTTAAGGTATGGCCCAATTGAATCAGGATGGGTCTTAATCTGATTAAAGGAATCCTTTATAAGATGGAAAGAGAGAAAGCTGCGGGAAGCAAGAAGCTGAAGGTCACCAGAACGCAGAAGTGTAGGGAGAGGCTGGGCGAGGCTGCCATGTGCATTGCCGTGTGGCAGAGGACCCCAGGACCAAGGATCACCTGCAGCCAGACCCAGAGCTCTATGGTCTTCAGGAAGGAAGCATCTCCTTGAAGATACCCTTATTTGTACTTTTCTTGGCCTCAAAACCATGAGCAAATAAATTCCCTTTGTTTGAGCCAACCTATTGCATGGTACTTGCTTAAACAGGCAAGGAAATTAAAACATGCATTTCCTAAAAAGGCCTTCTACTTCAGCTTTTCAACCGGAGTTCCTAAAGTGTGTGTTATGGGGTACATGGCAAGCACAGTCATTTTAGAGGGAGTTCTGGGAGTTGCACAGGATTCTCTGAATTCATAAAGATTTTTTTTCTACCAGTTTTTTCCCCACTAGGCAATCCCCTCCTCATTATTAAAACTCTTGCTAAGAGAATTTCTATCTGGTGTGTGACTTGAGGGGAGAGATGAAGGAAATTAAGGCCAATCCATTTGTAGAAACTGACCAGTTCACAATTTGACTAATGGGACCTGCCTGAGGGCAGAGAGCAGCAGAAAGCCACCTCATTGATCCAAATCTTTTGCCATTGCACTAACAAGCATTGCTAATATTTTTAAGAAGAAGCCTCTATGAAAATGGTTTTTTAAGGGAAGATAATAAAAATTATTTTAATTTCAAATATCAGTGAAACATTTTATTAAATTTGTTATGGCAAAACTCACTTTTTATTGATTATATCCGTTTTCAAACCCTTCAGCAAGCTTGCTTATTTTTTCTCTCCTTTTTTCTGCTTATGTCTGGCTCTTTTATCAATGTGTCAGTGGAGAACCTAGTTATGGAACTTTCTACCCACAAGCCTGTATGAAACCTTTTCCTGAACTGCTTGGACTTCTCTACTTGGTCTTTTTTTTTTTTTTTAATTTCTAAAATTTGCAAACACTGTACCCACCAAGTGACAATTCGCCTTCCCCCATTCCTCAGTCCCTGGTAACTTCTAATCTGTTTTCTGTCTTTATGAATTTGCTATTTCTAGATATTTCCTATAAGGGAAATCATATAGCATTTGACCTTATGAACTTGTTTATTTCAGCCAGCATAATATTTTCAAGGTTCATCCATGTATAGTAGCATGTATCAGAACTCATTCCTTTTTACAGCTGAATAATATACCATTGTGTGTACATTCCACATTTTCCTTTTCCATTCATCTGTTGATGGACACTTAGGTTGATTCTACTTTTTGACTATTGTATTTGATGCTGCTATGAACATTGGCGTACAAATGTCTGCTGCGTCCATGTTTTCAATTTCTTTGGGTTTTGTATTGCATGATTTTTTTTCTTTCTCCAAGTAGTTTCTAAGCTCTTTGTAAGCAGAGGCCAAGTATTTCACTTTCCCCATAGATTCCCAGTGCTTGGCATAGCACATATGGAATCATGTAGTCCCCTATGTATGGAATCCTATAATTTTCAGAGCTAGAAGGGTCTTACCCAGGGATTCCTACTTTGATCCATGGACTCAGATTTACTTAAAATGTCTGTGAACCTTCTGAAATGATCTAGAAAGTGCTGTATGCATGTATGTGCATGCATCTATGCGTGTGCCTATTGGCATTTTTCTGGGCAGAAAGGTTCATAAGAGTCCCAAAAAATGTTACAAATCCACTACTCTAGTCAAAACCCATACAGCACCAAAAACAGTGCTGTGCAGACAACAAACTTCTGTGGAATTAGGAAGTATTACAGCATGAGGAACTGAGACTAAGAAAGAATAGATATTGATGCAATAACTAATCATTACATTTGCACATTCAAGCAGGGCTTATTTATTTGTTTATTGAGATATAATTCACATACCATAACTCATCATTTTAAAGTATAAAATTCAGTGGTTTTTAGTATATTCACAAGGCTGTGCATTCATCCCCACTATCTAATAGGGATTATTTATTAAGAGTCTTTGTGCCAAGCACCATTTTCCATACAGTGGATCCACAGTGAGAACAAGACTGACAAGGTCTCTGTCCTCAAGAAACTTACCTTCCATTGGGGAAGAAAATAAAGAAGTAGCCAAATAATTACACCTTCATTTCAGCTTATGAGCTCCTCTCCCCCCCCCCCAACCCCCAAAAAAGGAAACTATAAGGATGCTGTGTGATAGCTGGGAAGGATGCTATTTTTCACATTTTGCATAGAGTTGGTCAAGGAAGCCCTCTCCAAGAAGAAGCCTGTCATGGGAAAATTAGAAGGAGACAGCTGTAGGAAAAGGCATAAAGGAGCAGTGCTGGCAGAGGATACAACAAATGCAAATACCCTGAGGCAGGAGTGAGATTAGCATGTGTTTTATGTTCCCAGGTGCTAAAACAGATATCATACAATAGGTTTGCTTAAACAATGGGAATTGATTGGCTCACAGTTAAGAGACTAAGAGGAGCCTGACATCAGCAAGGGATGCTTTCTTCCTGAAGACTGGTGTTCTGGGGCTGGTTGCTGGTGATCCCTGGTCCTTGGCTTTTCTGTCACATGGCAATGCACTTGGGGGCCCCTCCTGGCTTCTCATTCCATCTGACTTTCACTCTGCCTATAAAGAACTCCAGTGATCCAGATTAAAGCCCAAGCTGATTCAGTTTGGCCACACCTAACTGAGGTAACATCTTGAGATCTTATTTATGAGCCCACACCCACCAGAATGAGGACAATTCAATCTATCATAGTATGTTAGAAGAAGAGAAGGATGTGGGGCACAGTGGCCATGGAAGAGAGTGATGATGAGATGGATGAGAATGGAGTGGAGAGATGAGAATGAAGAGGTAGCAGGGACTTGATCAACTATGGCCTGAGAAGTCATGGTAATGGGTTTAGACTTTTTTCTTAATGCAATGGAAAGTAATGGAAGGATTTTTTTTTTTTTTTTTGAGATTTATTTTATTTATTTATTTCTCCCCAACCCTTCATTGTTTGCACATGCTATGTCTGTTTGTCTTCCTTGTTTCTTCAGGAGGCACCAAGAACCTAACCTGGGACCTCTGATGTGGAGGGGAGGAGCCTAATTGTTTGAGCCACCTCCATTCCCTGCTTTGTTGTGTCCCTCATTATGTTTTTCTTCTTGTGTCTCTTGTTGCACCATCTTGTTGCATCAGCTCGCCATGCCTGCCTTTCGCACCAGCTCGCTGTCTTCTTTAGGACACACCGGGAACCGATCCAGGGACCTCCTGTGTGGTAGGTGGGAGCCCAATCACTTGAGCCACATCCATTTCCCTGGAAGTATTTTTTTTCCTAAGATTTATTTATTTATTTACCTTTATCCATTTCTAAACACCCCCCTGCTTCCCCTCCCCCCTCATTTTTGCTGTTTTTGTGTCCATTCACTGGGCAATTCTCTGTGTTGGTTTCCTGCCCTCTCTTCTCATCCTTCTCCTCCTGTCTTCACTGGGATTCAATCCTGGGAACCTCTGATATGGGAGAAAAGTGTCCTACCATCTGCGCCACCTTAGTTCCTGGTTTTTCGGTGCATCTCATCTTGGCTCTCCCTTGTGTCACTCTCCTGTTACATCATCATCCTGCTGCGTGGCTCACAGGGCCTGGCGCCTCACCTGTGTGGGGACTCATGGCCCACATGCCTTCTATATTTTTCTTTATTTTACTGGGAGGTCCCGGGGATAGAACCCAGGTCCCTCTATACGGGAGACGGATGCCCAACCACCCGAACCGTATCCACCCGCCCCCCGCCCAGAAGGATTTTTAAAAGGGGTTTGTCAGGATCAGAATTGTGTCTGGAAAGGTGACTCTGGATAGAGCTTAAGTTGTAAATAAACAAGAAAGGAAGTTGGTAACCCAGTGGGGAGGCCACTGCAGAAGCTCAGAACTGAGATGATGGTGGCTAGAGCATGGTGGAAACAGAGAGAGGCAGACTCACTGAGGTATGTTCTGAAAACAGAATGACAGGGCTTGCTAATGGGGAGTGATGGCAAAAGCCAAAATAAGGATGTCACTCAGATCTTAGGATTGCACATCTGAGTGGACAGTGGTGCCAGCTGCCAGCTCCAGAAAGACTGGAAAAGACACAAATTTCAGGGAGTAAATCAAGAATTTGTTCAGCTCATGTTAAGTTTGATTTTGCAGCGAAAACATTTTGGCAATTTTGTAACACTTCCTGAGATAATAGGAGACACACTGGAGTGTTGTGAACACAGGGTTAGGAATCACATACTCCAGAGCCTCCTCACGTAAGAGGAGAGCAACACCTATAAATTGGAGGTGCCTCTTAACTCAACTACCCACTCCTACTCCCTCTAATCACTCTCACTTCCTTGCTATTCTCGTCAATTTAATTCGCTCAAGAAATAGTTTTTGGCTACCTCCACAATGCTTGTTGAGTACCAGGGGTACAGCAGTGAATGAGGGACTTGTTTCCTCTTCCCATGGGATATTAAGGCCTGAGACCTGAAGAGTGAGCATAAACTAACAGAGTGAAGAAGGACAGAAGAAAAGCATCCAGGCAGGGGAGTTGGCAGGCTTGAAGACCTTGAGGAGAAAGTGTGGAGCATCCAAGGATGTGGGCCAAGTTAGAAACAGTGTGAGATGAGACCAGAGAGGTTGAGCAATGCCAGATCATCGAGAGCCTTGTAAACTCGGAGGATGTTTGGACTTAGAGCAGTAGGAAGCCACTAGAGGATTTTAAACAGGGAAGGCTATGGCCAAGTGTGCATTTTAGAAAAATGAAACTTGCACTTTGTGGAGAATGGATGTGAGAGTGGAAAACTGGGGGTAGACAGGCAAGCTAAGATGCTCATTAGAGTCTAGAAACCAAAAAAAAAAAAAAAAAAAAAAAAAATGGTAGTGGTTTGGACTAGAGGGGTGGCAGAGGAATTTTAGAGGTAGAATGGTGTCTTAGTTTCCTAGGGTGACCATAACAAAATACCGCAAACTGGATGGCTTAAACCAACAGAAATTTATTGTCTCACAGTTCTGAAGGTTAGAAATCCAAAATCAAGTTGCCAGCAGCACCATGCTCCATCTGAAATGTTGGGGGGAGAATCCTTCCTCACCTCTTCTAGCTTCTCACATCACACCAATTTCTGCCTGTGCCATCACATGCCTTCGCCCCTAGGTCTGTGTCTTCTTCACTTCTTATAAGGACACCAGTGATATTTGATTAAGGGCCCACCCTACTAGTATGATCTCATTTTAACTTAATTAACTCCATATCTGCAATGATCTCTTTTCCAAGTATGGTCACTTTCATCCATAATGGGGTATAGGACTTCAACCCATCTTTTGGGAGGCACAGTTCAACCTATAACAAATAAGTGGGTCAGAACCACCAAATTTTACTGGATCTTTCCCAACCAGAGGTCTGATTAGTCATATTGAAAAAAACAATATGCAAAGACCATGCCTTGTTGTGGCCTGGTAAAACCATTTAAGAAGGGAGTCAACTTCTACAAATTAGTCTGAGAACTTTGAAGATTTTTTTAGGAGGACAAATGAAAGCTTATACTGATTGGTGCTGAACTCACCCTGAAAATATCCCTTCCTTTTCCATTCAGCTGTGCACTCTTGTGGCCTTGAAGAGTAACATTGGTGTAATTTAGAGGTTTTAATGGCCTCTGCATAGAAATATGTGGATGTGCGGTTGATACAAGTATTTTCATTCTGGTATTTTTATGGCCTGAGCTATTTTAGCCAGGCTTCCAGTGCTGGAAGGACACAGGCAGACCCCAAAGCCCAATTATTGTCTCTAGGAATCTGAATGCCCAGTAACTTGGAAGGCTATAATAAGGAACTGCCCCAGGATTCAGGGTTGTATAGCCCCCTCTGCCTAGAACCATGGAGTGGGCCTCCTGATTTGAAGATAGAAGATCCTTCCTCTCCTGGAAGTCTTATTTGCATTCAATGTAAAAACCAGAAGTGGGTGGAAAATTTGCCTAGTTGGAAAACCCAACAAAAATGCAAGCCAAGTATTTGGTATTTTCACCCAAGTCCCTCCTGTGACACAAAACTTCTAAATTGTACCCCCAGATCCAGCCTGCTTGCTGCTAGGGCTGTCAACAGAATGAGTCATAAGTTTGTACTGCCATGGTCTCATGGGTGGGTCTCATAAGTTGGTCTCATCTCTACCAACACATTTCTCTTGGGTTCAAAGCTTGCGTCTTTACATCTTTGTAGCTCCTGGAAGGTCTTGCAAGTGCTGACCTTGTGGATGAGTAGATCAGTGCTCAAAAGTTTCGGCAAGGGGGAAGAATAAAACAAAGCAGGACAAAGACATTTACACCTTATTAAAGATACTTTAAGTTCATCTTATTGGAAGCATTGTTGATTGACCATGAGTCCTGCCCAGGGAATGAGAAGGCTCAAGTCCCCTCTCTCTATTCCTTCTACCTGTGTGTCCTTGAGCAAGTCCAGAGCCCTGTCTGGGTCTTGGTTTTGTCTTTGTTCAAGTGAAGCGCTGCATAAGGAGACCACATGCATTGGCAGCTCTGGCCCCCAGGAACCCCCAACAGTTGCCCATGGCTACGTGCAAACACAGGCTCTCTTTTGTTCGTGGGGAAACAACTGCAGGAAGACTCGGTGACGCAAGCAAGAGAAAACTGAGCAGACGACTCTAAGGACAAAAGTGAAAGTCCATCCCCGCACTGTGGCCTCCAGAGGACACTCCCGATGAGGCACTGGGGATCATAACACACAATCCTGCCCACACCCTGTCCACTCTACCCGCTGAAGGGTGATTACTCATAAGAGCATCCCCGCCAAAACTCTCGTGGGTTCAAAAGCCCACAACTCCTGGGCCTGGCAGGCCCCTGATCACGCTGTGGCTGTCACCGTTGCCATCTTCTAAGGGCTGGGCCTTTCCTTTCCCTCCCTCCATGCCCCCTTGCCCTCCCTGCTGTGGTCCCCAGCCCAGTTTCTGCACACAGCAGACATTCAATAACCTCTATTGATTACGCCTCTTCCCACCAGGAAAGTGAGCTGCGGCCATGTGCTCAGCGACCCAGAGCGTGTGTAGAGGCTGGTGGGGGAGGGAGGGCACAGAGCCCCGTGGAGCCACATTGAGCCAGAGCCGTAACAAGAAACAGACCCCGGCACTGATGAGAAATGGATTACGCTGCCTCTCCTCACCACCCATTTTCCTCAGCCCAGCCAGCCACCAGAGAGCTTGGACTCAGACCCTAGGAGAAGGCCTGGCCTAATGCTCTTTCAGAGCGAGCTGATTCCCAACCCCCAGCTTAAAAGGCAATGAATGTATTTATAACCCACCTGGACCCAAAAAGAATTTACAACATTTTCAGAGGTAGACATGATAACGTTTGATGAAGTAAATCTTCAAGAAGTCTTACCTACAATGGAGTCACGTCCCCAGGAATGAGCATTAATATCAAGAACATGTCTAAATGAAGGTACATAATTCTATCTACCACTATGCATTTTAAATTCGGGTAGATTCTGCCTAATCGCCCCTTCAAAAGACTATCAATAGTCAATCTCACCAACAGCGTTCAAGACCTAGGTTTCAAAGGTGCTGAAATAATCTTACCTGCAATTTGAACCTTTTATTTTCTTAACTTAACATTGATTGAGCTCTTATAATGTGCGAGGACTTGTCGTAGGCACTTGACCAAAAGAGACAAAACCTCTGCCCTGACAGATTTTATATGCTGATGGGTTCCAGTTTCTTTGTTGTAATACAGGCCCCAGACTCTGGTCCCAATTATCTCCTGCCTCTCACTAGGTCCCACACATAAGGAATTTAGAGGTGAAGGATTCAGACTGAGCTCCAAAGAACCACTGTGGTAGACTGAATTATGGACCCCAACAGAGACATAACCTTAATCCACGTTCCTGTGGGTGTGAATTTATTTCTAAATGGGACCTAATAAAGGTGTTATTTTCAGTTAAATTGGGTCAATAGAACCAGAGTGGGGTCTTAATCCACGACACAGATGTACCTTGAAGAAATCACACTGAGTGAAATAAGCCAAACACAAAAGGACAAATATTATATGATCTCACTGATATGAAATAATTAGAATAAGCAAATTCATGGAGTCAGAAACTAGAATACAGGTTACCAGGAGTCAGGGTGAGGGTATGGAATGGAGAATTAATGCTTTGTTGTTATGTACAGAGTTTCTGTTTGGGGTGATGGAGAACTTTTGGTCCTGGATGGTGGTGATGAATGTGATTAACAGCACTGAATTATATATTTGAATGTGGTTAAACAGGGAAATGTTAGGTTGTATATACGATACTAGAATAAAAATATTTTTAAAAATCATGGTACTGTAAAACACAGTGAACCTTAATGTGAAAAAAATGGACTGCAGTTAATAATATAATTATAATTATATTATTTCATCAATGGTAGCAAAGGTACCACACTATTGCAATGACCCACCCAGTTCTAAGGGGCAGAGCTGGGAGCTGAGCTCCCCTGGTCTAAAGTTCAGTGCTTATTTCACTGCCCTACAGCAGTTAGATCACATGAAGAAATTCATCTGGGGCCCAAACACATATTTTGGTCTTTAATCCTATAGCATTTACCGATTGCATCATTCATTTGGAACTCACCATATGTTTGCCCTGACTCTTAGTTATTTTCTGTTTCTATCTGTATGCACTAATCTGTAATGAGGAAAACTATTAATGCATTCATGTTCACAATCTCCCCCTGCCCCCACCTCCTCCTAGCTTTTAAGGAGGGAGTATTCTAGTTTGCTGGGTCAGTTTCTAGACTATCATTTATCAAGGAGAATCCTGTTAAAGGACCAACAGAGGAAACTAGAGAGGCCATCAAGGCTAAGCTTGTCTTTAGAACAAAGACCAGAGAGATTGGATTTGCAGAGGGACAGCAAGGTCTTCTGGCTAGATAGCTGGGGAAAATTTTGAGAGTTGAAAAGTGAGAGTGAGAGAAAGAAAACTTTTGTAGGAAACAGCACTATTTTTAGAGTACTTGGTACCTAGTAGATTCTCAATAAATGTTTGATTGGTGAAGAGGTGAATGAATGAACTAATGAATAAATGAATGATAAAGCTGTCATGTCTAGGGAGGCTATTGAAGGTGACAGAGATTAAAAGGAATGTTTTTAAGAGGTTTCACGGGGCATGTAGAGTATAATCCTTTGATGTTTCCTCAAGAGACCAAGTAAGAATTATAGTACTTTAATTTTTGATAGTGTATGTGTTTTGTTTGTTTGTTTGTTTGTTTGTCTGTTTGTTTGTTTGTTTGTTTTGAGGTACCGGGTATTCAACCAGTGCCTCGTATGTGGGAAGCTGGCACTCAACCACTGAGCCACATAGGCTCCCCTGAGTTGGTTTTTTCATTTTTTTGCTTGTTGTTTGTTTTTGTTGTTGTTTAGGAGGCACAGGGAACTCAGGACCTCCCATGTGGGAAGCAGGTGCTCAACCACTTGAGTCACGTCCACTCCGAGACGTGCTTCTTTGAGGGTCACTCCATGAGATAGGGACCACAGGGCTTGCTGGCTCTTATGTGGTTGACACATTGAGGAACAGCCATTTGATGGGCACAATGGAAGGCTGTACATCCAGAGATGATAAGACACACTCCCCGATCCTGAGGAGGTCACAGAAAATAAAACAGATAGCAATGTACACCCCTCTTTGTCAAGGATTTTAATAGAGATGTATTGAGTGTTTGGATGCTCAAAGCCAATTACCAGCTTTGCCCGGGGGGTCCAGGGAAAATCTTCACAATGGAGTTTATGTCTGAGAATGGTCTTGAAAACTAAGTTGTAGTTTTCCAGATAAGGAAAGAAAGGAAAGACATTCCAGAAAGAGGAGGAGCAGAAGCAGAGAGTCCCAATATGGCAAGACCGGGACAGAAAAGAATAGAGAATTTGGAGAGGCTAGAGTGAGGGCAGGGTCGGGGCCAGTGCTGGGAGATAGTTCCGCTGAGTGGTAAAATGTCTTGTGCTGGGAGGCGGCTGTGGCTCAATCGGTGGGGCTCCTGTTTGCCATGTGGGGGGCCCCGGGTTTGGTTTCCGGGGCCTCCTGGTGGGGGCAGGCCTGCCCGCACGGCATGGTTGGCTGACCCAGCGAACACGGGCGGCAGTGGGGGGATGGATGAATAAATAAATAAAATCTTAAAAAAAAAAAAAAAATGTCTTGTGCTCCCAGCCGAGGAGCTGGCTTGGCCCTGTAGGAAGCAAAACCAGCAGAGATCTTCAAGGAAGAAAAAAGAGAAGAATTTTTCTTAGGGAGATTGCTAGGGTTGCAACCAAAGGATGAATTGGGGCCAGGAGAGATTCAGAGCTAAGAAACTATCTTTTACCCCAACAGGGTCTAGCCTAGCACTTTGCACAAGAAGGATCTTAGCATTATGGGGCAATTGTCAATGTTGGAATCCATTCTACAACTTACTGGCCCTGTGAGCTTGGGCTTTCTCTGTGCCTTAATTTCCTAAATGGGAATAATGGTACCCACTTCATAAGGTTGTGGGGAGAATTAAGTCAGACAATATAGAGAAAAAACTTAGAAGAGTTTTTAAATGTTAAATATATTATTCATATTAATATTGGTTAATAAACTTGATCTCCATTGTTTTCTGACTCAGTGGAAATGTCTTAGACACCAATTACCACTATCATATACCTTCCTGCTCCTATTGACACCAGTGAGAACATGAGAACAGAACTTTTTTTTTTTTTGAAGTACCAGGGGACCAGGGAATGAAACTGGGACCTCGTATTTGGGAAGCTAGCACTCAACCACTGAGCCACATCAACTCCCCTGAGCTGATTTTTTTGTTTTGCTTGTTTGATTTTTCTTTTAGGAGGCATCAGGAACCAAACCCAGGAAGCAGACACCCAATCGCTTGAGCCACATCTGCTCCCCAAGAACATTCTTGATGACAGAATCTATATAACATAAGCTTCTCTTGAAACACAGTATTAGCATGTTGTAGGACCAGTGGAACATAGAGTTAAGGCTGAATGATTGATGGCAACGGGGTGGCAAGTCTTCATATATTAAGAAAAGATGTGTCAGGGAAGCGGATGTGGCTCAGGTGATTGGGCTCCCGCCTACCACGTGAGAGGTCCATGGTTTGGCTCCCGGTACCTCCTAAAGAAGACAGCGAGCTGGCGTGATGGGTAGACATGGTGACCTGACACAACAAGATGACGCAATAAGAGACACAAGAAGAAAAAAAAAATTAATAAGGAACACAACAGCAACAACAAAAATAAACAGGGAGCATAGGTGGCTCCAATGATTAGGCGCCTCCCTCCCACATCAGAGGTCCCGGGTTCGGTTCCCAGTGCCTCCTAAAGAAACAAGGAACATGAGCAGACCCAGCAAGTGCAAACAATGAGGGATATGGGGGAGAAATAAATAAATAAAATCTTTTTAAAAAAGAAAATATTTGCCAACTATAAGAAGTCTAATATAAAAGAAAATTTAATACATCTGGAACCAAAATTTTAACAAAATCTGGGTTGGAAATAGCTGCTATGGAAGAAAGTAGAAGTAAAAGTATGCATTGCTTTGTGGTGGGAAAGCAAGGTGGGTTTCAGCTACTGATTAAGTCTTTACTTTGGTAGAAAATTATAGGTTTACATATATTTGTTAAAAAATCAAGAGGAGGGAAGCAGATGTGGCTCAAGCATTTGGGCACCTGCCTACCACACGGGAGATACCGGGTTCAGTTCCTGGTGCCTCCTAGAGAGGACGAGCAAGACAGTGAGCTCACCCAACAGGCTGGTGTGGCAAGCTGACACAACAAGATAACGCAATGAGGAGACACAAAGAGGAAACACAATGAGAGACACAACAAAGCAGGGAGTGGAGGTGGTTCAAATGATTGAGCACCTGTCGCCTACATGGAAATTCCTGGGTTTGGTTCCCGGCGCCTCCTCAAGAGAAAACAAGCAGACACAGAGAGCACACAACGAATGGACACAAAGAGCAGACAGTGAGCACAAACAACGAGGAATAGGGAAGGAATAAATAAATCTTAAGGAAAAAAAGAGCAAACACTACTAAAAAACAGAAGTAAAATTTAAAAATCTGGATAGAGCCATTGAAAATCAGAGTAGGGGGAGCAATTAGAAGAGTCTCCCCTCTGAGCTAGCCACCCAGTTCTGCAGTTCTGAAATGGGGCTGAGTGAGGCTCAGATTGGCTGGGTGATGGTCGTCTGCCCACGTAGGATTACACACAACTTGATCTGACTCTTTCTAGACTGGTATAGCCATGGGATTTCCAAAATTGCCTTGAAAGAAGTGTCAACGTGCTTCTGTCAGTGGTCAGCTCCATTTATCTAGAATCTCAGAGGTGCAGAATGGCCTGGCTAATTTAATATTCTGTTTAAGTGAGGGTTGCCATGGATACTATACATAGTTTCCAATTTCCTCAGAATTAGAATGCATGCAATAAAACTGGGCCAAACATAATTTAAATTTGTTTGAAGACAAGTCCTTAGTGATGGGGGAAGGCAATCTGGGGCCCTGCAGGGTCTCACTGTGTCCTTGCAAATGCCACTTCTTGTTCAGAACTGCAGAGTTACAAGGGCTGGAGAGCAGGGGGGGCTCAGTCATCGCCCACCCCCAAGGCAAAGCCCTGGAGGTGGCTCTCTGCAGAACTCCCAGATGCTCACCTGTTTGCTGGTAATTTGTCTACGACTCAAGAAAGTGGAGTAGAGAATGTTCTAGCAGCTACATTAGAACAATTAAAAGAAAAATAATATATATATATAAACTAAAAACCGTTCAATTGCTAGGTCCTGTGTGGCTGGCAGCCATGTAATTAGATTTGAATCCTTTCCTGTCTCTGTTTCCATTGCAAAGCCTTGAGTAATTTCTTAACTAAAAGAGAGTTCAGGACCTCAGTCCTTCCGCCAAGGTGATTAAGCAGACAGGGGAGTCCTGGGAACTGCGTTTACATCCCAGCACTGCCTCTTCCTGGTTATGCGACTTGACGAACCATACATAACCAACGTCGATGTAAAATGGGGCTGGAGAAAATAATGGCTACGTCATGGGGAATTGTGAGCAGTCAAGAAGATGCAAATGATGAGCCTGATGTACAGTAAATTTAGCAACTATTATGGTCACTAATCTTCACCCAGTCCACGGAAAGGGCCCAAGAAGAGATTGGGATCTAAGTGAAGTTGCATTAATACCATCCCCACCGAGTCCAGTGGAGTTTTGCACCGTCTGGACGCATTCCCTTAGTCTGGTTCATTTGGAGCTGCTGCTATTTCAGAGCGTCTGAGGCAGCTGGCCCCGGGTATATGGCCATATGTTCTACCTCATTCCCAGAAGGTTCTCCTGGAATCCGCTGCTTGTGATGTGGAAATCCGTAAACGCAGAGCAGCCTTTTCTTTAGTCACGGGAGCATCTGAGTGCCGCTGACACATGTCAGATGTCTGCGCGTTTGCTCGGTTTTATGATCTTCATTCCCAAGTGGCCCAAGAGAATTCTCCTTAACGTCTCTGGTTTCTGTGTGTCCTGAATTGCTACTTGTTTCAGGCCTCTTGCCCCTGCCTCAGTCCCACCATGACGAGCAGCCCCGGGCGAGGGCCTCGAGGGCCTGGCTTCCGGGCTTCCTTGCTCCTGCCAGTTCCTGGGACATGTGGCCTGAGCACCGCATGCTCCCCCCCCCCTTTGCCGTTTGCCTTTCATCTAGAAGGGGGTCTGGACATTGTCTCACAGGTACGCTTGTGAAAGTGAATCTGCCACGAGGTTTATTTGTTTGAGCTTCTTTGCTTTTCAGAGGCAATCTGCTTGCAATTTCAGTGGCACACTTGGTTTTTTTCTGTTGTTGTTTTTTTTATTCCTCATTTTGCCAGTCTCCCCACTTGCTGCTCTTTCTGTTTGGGTTATTCGTTTTAAAACATACATCCAAACACACACTTACACAAATGCAGATACTCACATCCCCTTACAGACACACCAGGATTCTATCTAGTGTCAGAATTTTAGTGAGCTGCATATCGAGATTTCATTGTCACAAGTATTTGTCATTAGACGATGTTTTGTTCTGCTATCCACCATTAACACCCCTTTCAGTTTCCTTTCCAATTCCTATTTTGCTCCACATGTAGTAAGGTCCTTAATTCAAGCCTATGTTTTTCTGATTTTCATCTCATTTTTAAATCTCTGTAATCCCCTTTGTGAAAAGCAAGAACCCAAGAACATGGCATGTTATTAATCTAGGTAAAACTCAGATATTGAAATGAAATTGGACAAAATGCAATGAAATTGGACAAAATGCAATGTCCCATGGGGAATAATCTTGAGCTGGCTAGGAATGGAGGCCGTGAGGAATAGCTCTTTTCCTTCTTGCTGGGCCTCTATAGTTTGGGGTAGATGCGGAACAAAAAAAGGTTTTTTCATTCATAAAGAACTTGGACCCACAGGGTAGGATACAGAAACACTCTGTTACCTTTATATTTTGACTACAGCCTTTACTTTACCTGTATATTTTGACTGGCTCCTTATTTGGGCCCTGACTTTTTTTCCCCCGACCTCCATTAACTCAGCTCTACAGGGAGAATCAGCACTTAATGAAATGATTGGCTGAGAGTTCAAGTTGCAGGAGCCTTTCAGCTCTTCTTGGCTTTGTTTTCCCTAAAAAGTACCCATGACTGTAGCCAAGCAAATCATCATATACCCATGTGCTTCCTCAGGAGAAATTAAAACAAGTTAGGCAGCAGGATGAGAATCAGGCAGGGATCCTAAAAGAAATCTAATAAACTCTGGGCCTCTCTGTTCTTTCCTTTTGGGTAGATTTTCCTGAATGTGGGAGAAAGTTCCCGGGTCTTTGCAGCAGGCCAACTCTCCTCCTCCACTGAGTTTGGGAGGCAGTAAGAACTCCGAGCTAGCTGAGGGGAAGGGAAGGAAAGCCTTTGGAGTGGGTAGGGTGGCCTGGCCCACAGCACTGAACCCAGGCACAGTTTAAAAATGAAGATTCCATCGCTGCTCCCATTTTCGTCTTTTTCCTTCTGTTGGGGGTTTCACAGCCTCCCGGCCAGGGCTGCTCTTCTCTTAGCTGTTTGAAGAACCTGCACCCCATCCCCAGGGTCCCCTCCTATCCAGCACTTACCCCCTTCACGTTTCCAGTTTTAATCCACCACGTCAAAACTTTTCCCTCATTAAGAGACAGAAAAAAGTAATAATGAAGCATACCACCCTCAGTATAAAACTAGACTTGGGGTTCAAATCCCATCTCTGCCACTTACTAGGTGTATGTAACCTGAGCGAGGGTTCTCACCCCTCTGAGCTCAGTTGGCAGAAGAATGAAAATCTTAGTGGATTAATAACAGTGCCAATACTGCATAGGTATTATGATAGAATGCTAATAGGTAGGATGAAAAATACAATGGTATAGCGAGTGGGTGCAGCTCAGTGGTTGAGTGCCTGCTTCACATATATGAGGTCCCGGGTTCAATCCCTGGTACCTCCTAAAAACACAAAACCAAACAAACAAAAAAAATGGCACAAAATGAGATAAATATAAAGCACTGAGCCAAGATTGGAACCTGCGTAGTCTGACCTCAGAAACCACACTCTTGACCACTGTGCTACACCACCTCCTATAGAAAGGATAAAAGAGCCATCATATAATGCTGTGTTCACCCTGAATACTTCATGACAATGACATCCTTGAGCAGTGTCCTTTGTATGTACCCCAATATTTTAATTTACTAAAGCTGCTAAAGATAATACATGAGAAATAGGTTGACTTTTACAATGGGGATTTATTAACTTACAAGCTTACAGTTCTGAGGCTGCGAAAATATCCAAATCAAGGCATCATCAGGCTATGCTTTCTCCCTGAAGACTGGCTGCTGGCGATCCTGGACTCCTCTGTCCCATGGCAAGGCACCTGGCAGTGTCTGCTGGTTTCTCCCTTCTCTTCCAGGTTTTGTTGCTTTCAGCATCTAGTTTCCATGGCTTTCTCTCTCTCTTTGCCTGAATTTCATTTTCTTATCGAGGAATTCAGTAAGAAGATTCAGACCAACCCTGGACCATGTCTAATGATGTAACCTAATCAAAAGGCCCTATTACAATAGGTTTACACCACAGGAATAGATTAGCTGCAAGAACATGGTTTTCCGGGGTACATAAAGTTTCAAGCCATCACAACCAACTAGATGAAGTCACTCAACAGACAACCCCATTAAAAAAAATATATCCCTCCTCTAAGCTCAGATGTCTGCCAATGCCAGGGGAGAGTGGGACAGAGGCATTGAATCCACAGTGTCATGGCCCCCAGGAGCTCACAGTCTAGTTGGGAGAGAAAACACATTCAAAGAAAGAACAAATTAGAGAACGCCCTGGTCTGGGGTGGTCAAGGGCAGCACCATGGAGGAGGTGGTGTCCAGGAAGCATTAGTAACACAGACAAATGGGATGGGCCATTGGGACTTGAGAAATTAGGGAAGATGGCAAATTCTTAGTCCCCCAACCATTTCTTTATTTTGCAGCCAATGGTGTTTGGTGCATTCTCTGAGCATACATCATCATGAAATCCTTCAAAAGAATTCACTACAGAGGGCAGTATTTTTCCTCTTAAGATCTGGGCATTCCAGATGGTTCATCACAGCGACAGTAACAGAGTGATTCTTTATTATTATTATTTTTAGACGCATGTTTTAGTTTGTTAAAGGCTGCTGGGAGCAATATACCAGAAATGTGTTGGCTTTTACAATGGGAATTTATTAAGTTAAAAGCTTACAATTTTGAGGCCATGAAAATGTCCAAATCAAGACATCATCAGAGATGCTTTCTCACCAAAGTTTGGCTTCTGGCAGTCCTGGACTCCTGCCCCATGGCAAGGCAAATGGGGGCATCTGCTTCTCTTGTGGGGCTTGTTGCTTGAGCTCCTGGCTGTTCCACATCTGTGACTTCCTCTTACCCGGGTTCCTCTCTGAGCTCCTGGGTTCCTTCTCTCCATCTTTATGGCTTTTCCTCTGTGTCTCTGCTTTCAGTCCTCTATTAAAAAGGACTCCGGCAAGAGGAAAAAGACCCACTCTGGGTCCTCACTGATGTAATCCAATGAAAGTTTCCCCAACTGAATCCAATCCAAGCAAAGGTCCCACACTCACAGGAATGGATCAGCTTCAAGAACATGATCTTTTCTGAGATCCACAGAATCTTCAAACTGTCACAATGCACATGGTAAAAAAAATATCCCCACAGGGGGACCGATGTGGCTCAAATGGTTGGGTGTCTGTCTCCCATATGGAGGGACCTGGGTTCTATCCCCGGGACTTCCCGGTAAAAAAAAGAAAAAAGAAAAAAAAAAATATATATATATATATGTATATATCCCAACAGTACAAAATAAGCTGCCTCCAACCATTAAGTCCATCCCATGGATTCTTCCCCAGAGACAACCACTGATACCAGTTCTTGTTTTATGTAGTAATATTCTACGCCTGTAAAAGCATGGGGTTGGTATACACAACACCCATCTTAGGCTTTGGTTTAGTTATGAGCACAAATGGCATACTTTTGCATATTTTTAGGAGCTAGTACTGTAGTAGGATACAGAGATAACATAATACTTTCTAAATTATTTTGGAGTTACCTCAAAACCCAATTATTCCCATATAAATAGAAAATGTTTCCTAGTCTCCAGGTTGACTGTGTTTTTTGTCTTTCTCCTGTCTACTTGTGTTTTGTTATACTCTCATGCAGAACAATTAAAATTAAAAAGAACTCCTACTACTACTACTAGAACAGCTACCATTTATGTAGTAGATACTATATGCTAGGAATTACTCATTTAATACAACAATCCTATGAGTAGATGTTATTTTTTCTCCCCATTTAATAGATGAGGATACAGAGACATGGGGGAGGTTGGTAACATGTTCACGGACACATAGCAAGCAAGTGGCAGAACCAGGCTCTGAAGCTGAAAGACGCATTCAAAGGAGTCCTCAATCTAATCACAAGGCTCCAGTGCCCCTCCATAGTCAGTTATGTATATAGATTCCCTTGTCTCATTAAATGCTTTCTTTCTTATTTATTTATTTTTATTAGAGCACTTGTAGGTTTACAGAAAAGTCATGAAGAAAATACAGAGTCCCCATATACCACTCAACACACACACTGTGTTCCTTATTATCAACATTTTGCATTAGTAATATGGTATGCTTTTTACTTTTTAAGTAATCAGTATATACTTTTATTTCCTTACAAATAAGCTCACTCCATATCTCTTCCTTTCTTTTCCTTCAAATAGCCATTAGCTTTTGATACTTTTGTCCTATCATCAAAATGTATTGCAAAGCATACTCGTAGTAATATTGAAAAGACAAAGCTTTTGGATCCTGGAAGCTTATAATGAAGTCTGATGAAATATCTTCACTGATATATATTTTTTTAAGTTTAGAAATTTGGTTGTATTGTACCTAAAATTCATTGATCACTTTTTATGACTTTCATGATCCAGAATTGCCCTTCAGGATCAGATTCATTTATAGTCCGCTCAACTTGGTGGGCTCTGACAGCCCAAGAAGTGGGGGGGAAGCATCCAGGGGTTCCATTCCCCTGGGCCCCAGGCAGCATCTCCTTGCTCACTTGGTCCCTCCTCTTCCCCCAGGGGTACACGAAGCAGGCAGTTGGGGGGCTGGGGGACATTCGCTGATATATTTTTGCACCTTGTGTAATGCACACCGCTTGGCTGTCATTTTTATCACATCACCCAGAGATGGCGGCAGGAATAAACCCTTCCCTGAGGCTCTCTCTGACAATATCCAGCAGGGAAACACGAATAAGTGGGCTTTATAAACATCAGCAAAAGCAATCAATTCTGTACATAAAAATACGGAGGTGAAAAAAAAAAACAGCCACTTCCATGATGTGACCTGTTTACAAAGTCCTTTTACTGACTGAAAGAACGAGAGCAATATTTTAACTCCATTTCTATACCCATCGGAATCAAAAAACCAGAAGAGAAAGGCTGGACCCTCAAAGAACTCACAGCCTGTTTTAAATTGATTTACCCAAGCAATTTGTTTCAACTGTTATTTCGCTAAACAGAACAGTTTTTCTGACTGAGATGACCAGTCAGTTCAGCCCATTTGTAAATCTAGGGCATGTGATGTAAAAGGAAATGTCAGGCTTGATCCAATTCTTTTTAAAGTTTCTGTTTTATCAGTTCTGATAGTCTTCTCATCTGAATCTATTTGGAAGTGTGAGAGAGAATCTGCCTAAAGTTAAAGAGTGCTGCCTCTGCCCCCATAAAGACAATAATAAGCAACAATAACCTTTTGTTGAACACTTACTATGTGCTTTACATCCACCATTAGAGAAATGTTGCAGAGTGGCAGTTAAGGAGACGGCTCTGCGGCCGGATCCACCATTGTGTCACTTGGATCTTTTCCTTCCCTCATCTGTAAATCATGAGACATAAAGATTACATGAATTAACACCTGTAAAGGGTTTTAAAGAGTGCCTGGGTATAAGTTGGCTATTGTCATTTATGTTCCCAAACATCATTTAAGATTTGTAACTGCATTGCAGTTAACGTGAGGTTCAGAAAGTTGAGTAACTTGCTTGAGGTCTCACGTACTACAGAGCAAGCAGCTGCTTTTCCTTCTTCAAATGCTCAAGTGCTGCCCTATGCACTGTAGAAGAAATTAAGACAGACTTTCTTTTTTTTAAAAATCTATTTGACATCCTAGAATGTTAAGATTCAGGGTATTTGGAGCTTTGGACTTTTATTTCCCCAGACTGTGAATAAAGCATTAATGAATACATTTAAAGACTGTTGGTATGAGACTATATGGAGCTTTAAATTAAAATACTGAAGAAAAAAACCTGAATTATAATATCCATGTTTTTCTAATTGCCATTGTTCAAGGCAATTTTATGTCTTTTGACATGACCCACTGGTGCCAAAGTTGCAAGTTCTTCTGTTACACTTTTGACTATCTTATTAGTTGCAATCTTATCTTTCTCTTCCAACAAGCTTTTCTCCTCCATTTGGGACTGAATGCAGCTATCCTTTAGAGATTTATATCCTCTGATTCCCCAATCCCTTCAGTTTCTTAAGACACTACCTGGCCTCCGTTTTATATGTGTAATGTTAGCTCAGTTACTCAGCACCTGATCCTGTCTTTTCTGAATTTGCTTTTCTGCTAAGTATGCCCCAAAGCCATCATCAGTGGATTCAATAAGATCTTCACTATTGTTATAATTCTTTTTCACTTTCATCTTGTCTCTTCAAAACAAAAATCAGAGCAAATAAAATAAGCACAGAGTTTATGCCCTTATGGAAAGCACTGAAATCAAACAACATCAGGATCTTGTTGATATGAAAACTAATAATCATGTTCAAAAGAAATTGGAGGGAGCAGATGTGGCTCAAGCAGTTGAGCGCCTGCTTCCCA
>JAKSZT010052319.1:4709549-4792750 GCA_026826555.1 Tolypeutes matacus | reverse complement strand
GAAGGAAGGAAGGAAGGAAGGAAGGAAGGAAGGAAGGAAGGAAGGAAGGAAGGGGAAAGGGTTTCTGTAAAGTGTCCCTTTTTGTAAAAAATCATCTGCCATGAATGGTTCTGTCCTTTTGCGATCGAGACACCTTATGTTTAGATGGCATAGAATATTATTAAGAATAACAGGATGTCTCTAGCCTAGGCAGGAAACCATTTTCAAATACTGTCAAAGCTCATTGTACAAAAAGTTCACAAGTAAAAAATAGTAATGGCAGACTCCATTTTGGGGTTTGGAGGTGAATAAATGCAGTGTAGAGACTATAGGGGCTTCCTGCTTTGAATTTAGGAAAAGACAAGACTTTTGCACATATTTTTAGATGTAAAGTTTATGGAAGACAAAGAATACTAACCCAGAATGCTGGATAGTACAGCAAAATGTCGGTTTGTACATTCTCAGTAATTTAAGCTATTGGACAGAGTACTGAGCTACTGTAGTTTTTGCTTCATTTCTTGCCTAAAAAGGGCAATAGTGAGAAAATGACTTTTTAACCAAAATATTCAAGAAGCGTTTATTAAGAGCCTGTGGTACAAATAGCATTCCACAGAAGGCACTTATAGTAGACCCAAAGAAGGCAGAAGATGAAATACATACTCCTGAGTAAAGTTGGGGAAAGAAGAATAATAAAATTGTAAGTAGGAAAAAACCAGAGAACAATTCCCTAGAAATAAACAAATTAGTGGTATGTTCTTCCCCCAGATAACTTTATGACTCACTCCCTCACCTCCTTCAACTCTTTGCTCAAATGTCGCCTTCTCAGTTGAGCTTCCCTGACCATTCTATAAATCGCAGCCTCCACCTACAAACCCCTCTCTTACAATTATACTCTTCTGCCTCACCTGTTAAGGTACTGCATAAATGTGTTACTATTGTATCTCCCAATACTCCTATCTCTGAATGTACCTTCCATAAAAGCAGCAGGGGGGTGGTGGTGGTGCATTTTGTTCATTACTGAATCCCTAGCAGCTGGTAGAGCACCTGGCATATAGTAGGTATCAAAAAAAACCTGCTTAATAAAGCATTTAACAGTGTTTCGGACTACATGACAGAGCTGAAAAAAGTCAAAATAAGTAACTTCGGCAATGTTAATGAGGAAAAGCTTCTTGGAAAAAGTGATATGTGAGCTTTTCAACCCAAAACAAATTGATTTGATCAAATAGAGTGATTATAAGACAGGTTTTGGGGGCTGTAGATCAAACTCGGCCTCTTTCTATTTATGTGACCTTGAACAGGACACTTAACTTTCATGGATCTCTGAAAGAATTTATACCTGGAGCCCAGGGCTTTTGCCCCTGAGTTTAAAAAAAAAAAAAGCCTCCCAACAGAATTACTGCCTTCTTTTCCTAGCCTTTCTGGACAAACTGAAGCAGCTGATATTTACAGTGATAATTTGCACGTTGGGGGGGGTTTGTTGATGTGATTTGGATAGGGCTGGCCTTAGGTGAATTTGTGAAGAAAAGTTCCCTCCGGCTCGCAGTTGCTGTGCCCCATTCCTACCTTATCCAGGCTCTAATGATGCCTTGAGCTATTCTAAAAACCCTCTGGGGCACCTATCCAGGCCATCCTGTTCCCAAAGCAGCCCATACTCAAAAATTATGTCTTCCTGTCCTTTGCTCTCCAAAGGCAAAAGTATGCCTCCTCTGTCTCCTGCCAGTTAGGAATGGATCCTGATGAGCTAATTCCCTCTAGGGTGGGAGTGACAGATTGCTGGCTGGGCTGACCTGTTTTCCTCACCACCAAAGTAAGGCCTGGTGATAAAGGAGAAGTTGGAAGAGGAGGGAACTTACAAATACTCAGTGCTTAGAATCTGCCTGAGCTTTTAATACATTTATACATCCCCAGCAAGGTAAGTGATACTACTCCCTGAGGAACCTGAAGATCAGAGAAGTAAAATACCAATAGACTCCAAAACTTGCTATAATATCACATCACCTCACTGAATAAATAAGCCCAGAAATAGAATGCTAGATACCATTGCAGACTTCTGGGACAATATTTGGGAGTGTGAGAAGAAGGGTCCTTTGCTGTATCCTGCCTCAGTCCTGTAAACTCTGGCTGTGACCTTGAGTGAGGAAGCCCTGTGACCTTGAGTGAGGAACTTAACCTCTCTTAAAACTTCCATTTCCCTCATCTGTAAAATGAGGGATACTAATAGTATCTGTGATAGTTATCGTAACAAATCACCCTAGAACGCGGATGCTTAAAACAACAGTAATGATTCCCATGGGCCAGGAATTTGGGAATGGCTTGGTTGGAGATTTCTGGCTTAGGTCTCTCATGAGGTTGCAGTCATATGGTGGCTAGGGCTGCTGTCTCCTGAAGTCTGACCAGAGCTGGAGGATCCACTTCCAAGGAGACTCATTTCCATGGCTGGCAAGTTGATTCTTCTCCAGGTGAGCCTCTCCATGATGTCTTCCCAACATGGCGGCTGGCTTCACCCAGTGCAAGCGATCCAAGAGACCAAGGTGGAAGCTGTAATGACCTTATGCCTAGCCTTGGAAGTCACATACCATCACCTCTGCCATTTTCTACTTATCACGCATTGTGGGAGGGGACTCCCCAGGGGCCATCTTGGAGTCTGCTCTCATAGTGTCTACCACACAGGTTGTAGGAAAGATTAAGGGCAATAATCCATGCTAGACTGGACAAACAGGAAACACCGAGTAAATGGAAGCTATTATCATGAACTATCTGAAGCGCCAGATGCCTACCTGCCCCAAGTCTGGTTTTATTGCATTTTAGCAAGAGGCCACCTTGTAAAACGCATGGGCTCACATTAGAATCCTCAAGAAGAACCCAGAAAACCATAGAACTCGGGTGAAAAAGCAGCTACAACAAACACAAATTCAATTAACTGACAAAACCAACAACATCCTGGTGCTGGGCTCCCGCGGACGATCCGCCACCAGTTGGCCCTCGCAGGCTCTGTAGCTCACGCAGGCTGCGAAGCATCTGGAGAACCTGGGGACCCCTGGACAGCAACAACAGCAACAAATGTATCTCTACCTGTAGCCATAAATTACCTGAATAATCCTTAAGTAGCACGGTACAATGTTTTCCACGCTTGTGTTCAGGAAAACCCTATTACAAAAAGTGCTCATAGGTGAATCTCAAAAACAAAAGGCTTTATGGTCATATAAATTTGAAAAGGCTATGTTAAAAATCCTTTTTGGATGTCTCAAAGAGCACATTTTGCAGGATGTTAAAGACTCTGGAAAGTCCTCTGGTTAAACAATAACAACATTGAAAAAACCAAACACACACTGGTTTAGTTGGCTCTATCCCAGCATCTCCAGCATTTTGCAAACTTGGTACAGTGCAACACGCTCTTTTATCTCCCCCCACTGAAGATGCAATGCTCCTATTTGGAAGATGCTAGTGACATGTGAAGGACCAAGATTACTTACATACTAGAGGCGTGATCAGGGCAACCCACTTCAGCTTTTTCGGACCTCAGTCTTCTGTCAGTACAATGTGGATAATACACGCTTGATAGGAATGTTGAGCAAATTAAATTAAAAAGATACTGAGCCTGGTGATTGGGTCACAGTAAGAGTTTGGACTTAGAGCTTTCCCCTTTGGGTACCAATCCCAGCTCTACTATCCACAAGCTCTTCGTCCTTAAGCCAGTTGCTTAATCTCTCTGATCGTCAGCTTTCTCATCTGGAAAACAAGGAGAATAATTGTACGAATCTCATAGCTTTAACACGGGGATAAACTGAAATGAAGCATGCTCAGGGCTGAGGACATGTCTACCACATTTGTGCAAGCTCTGTAGTTGCGGGGTGTCATTGTTACTGTTGTAGTCAAAGATCACCGAGCTGGTAAGTGACAAGGTCAATAAATGAGTCCCAGCCCAGCCGATTCAGACTGCCCGTGCTTTCCTCTGCTCTGTCGTGACAAATAAAAAATCAACACAAATGAGATGCAGTCATTTTCAGAGCGGTTTGATGGAGAGAATTGTGCCGGATATTGAAGGCGAGTGGGTGGCAATAACTCAGGAGAGCTTCCCAGAAGCAGTGGGGTCGTAAGAAGATATTTAAAGACAAGGAGGCAGGTGGCTGGGCAGATGGAGGTGACAGGGTTTACATACTCAGGACAGCCGGGATGGCGGCTTGGAGGAGAGAGTGGCAGCGGCTGCAAGACGCCAGCTTTGTCGGAACAAAAGCGGCAGGTGAGAGCCACAGAAAGTCAACACTCCAGGCACACAGGGAGGGCTGAGCCAGAATAGAACACTTGGCAGGGATAGGGCGGCCCCATTTGCCCTTTTCAATCAATCAGCCAACAATTGAGGGACAGCCCTTGAAACAAAGCCTTGTTTCCCTGCTTTCCCCTTACCTCTCACCTGCCCAGCAGAAGCAATGGCTACACAGACAATATTCTGGGACCTTCTCCTCCCTCCTGAAGCCAGGAGAACCTCCACCAGTTGTACAGAAATGTATTTTATTACTGAGCTCCTGTTTCTGCTTTTGCCATCACCGCAGATCAGTTCAGGTTTTGTATTGCAGCCAAGTGCTTTTCATATTTTCCAGATCGCTCAAAAGTCCATATCCGCTGCCTGGAGCAGGTTTAAGGAACAATCTGAGATTTCTTTCTGAATAAGCAGTTACTTGTACTTTGTTTTGCTTTTCTTGGTTACTGAAGAGAAACAGTGACATAAAGAAAGCCCTGGTCACACTTTGCTGTCGAGCAGCACAAAAGTCAATGGTAGTGACTTTGCAAATAAATAGTTACATTGTCAAGCATACAAGAGTCTCATTGAGGAAATCTGTGCTGGGACTGCTAACAGGAGTTAACACTTTAGGCACAATGCAATCAAGGAAAGACTTACAAACTTTGCACAAAGTGACTTCAGACCTTACTAAAAGCAAATGCCAACCAAGGAACCCAGGATCCATTTCCAGAGCTGTCCCGTAATACGGGAACCAACATAGTGCCTGGGAGTGGCAAGGAGAGGAGGGGGGAAGAACCCGGATAGAGTGAAACAATGTACTTGGGGAATCGGAGGCGTCTCCTTGTTTCAGTGATTATGGTGATTCCATTTACACTCTGTTCATTCCCTATTTTTGTGGCGGTTCCACTCAGAGCCAAGTGGTTTTATTTTTTTAAAAAGAGATGTAAAATGCAATTTACATCTTATTGTTTTGCTTGTAAAGGACGTTATTGAAAAAGAAAATAAAATCCTTTTAGCAGAAATAGAAGTGGCAATGCTTAGGACTTTCACTGCCTCTGCACTCGGAGACTTAGCAGATGGATGTGCACAAAGCTTGTAGCTCCTGCCCTCCTGTTCAGAGTTGCCAGATTTGACAAATTAAAACACAGGGTGCCATGTGACTTATGGACTGGGGTTGACAGCAATACTGTGGTGTTCTTGCACCAATGCCAAAGAGGCACTGTATTGATAATGGGGGGGAATGGAAAAAGTGTGCCAAATGTACACTATGGGCCATGGTTGGTGATAATAGCCCGATGGTATTATCTCATTATCTGTAATGAATATTCCACCATGGTATGGTGTTTGGTGAAGGGGTGTTGTATGGGAATTCTACACATGTGCATGATTGTTTTGTAAGTTCACAACCTCTGTAATAAAAATATATTAAGAAATATAGGGTGGGTTTGGGGAAAAAAATACACCAAATGTATAAGATATGAACTATAGCTAGTAATAATATTTTGACGATGCTCTAGCATAGTTTGTGAGAGATGTTTCACAACAGTGCAGGGTGTCAGTGGAGAGGTGATGTATGGGAGCCCTGTATGATGTTATGCATGTTTATTTTATAAGTTCACAACTTTTACTATACACTTATTGTTTATGTATGTTCATGTATGAATGTTATACTTCAATAAAAAATATATTTTAAAAAAGGAGGTTACTAAAAATAAAGTTGTCAAAATTTTAAAAACAAATCAATAACAACAACAGAAAAAAACACAGGTGAATTTCAGATAAGCAATGAATAATTTTCAGTACAGGTATGTTCCAGACATTGCATGGGACATACTTAAGCTAACAAATTTTTTGTTGTTTATCTGAAACCCAAATATAACTAGGCATCCTGTATTTTATCCAGCAACGCTATCCTTGTTAACTCCTCTTCTTTCTTACCTTGGAATATTTTGTGTCACACACGGAGATATCCCATCTGGGCCAGCCCTCCTTTCAAATACTTTGTGCTCCAAATTACTTCTCCCTATCCAGATCAATTGTGTTCACAAAGTATAGTCAAATCTGAGCCAGGCATAAGAAGAAATTCATCTGAACACATAATTATTGAACTCCTATAAAGTACCAAATACAGTGTTGCATTTGAGCAAGAGAAAAATAATCAAGATATAGCCACAGTCAAGTAGGGAGAGACGTACCTACACATTTAGGAAAGGTTTGGGCAAGGCAGGAGTATATGTGCAGCAAGGGAGTTCTCGGGCGTCTTCAGAAAGGGAAGAGCAAAATGATCTTACAGATTCCAGAAACAAGTTGAGCCCATACTACTGCATTCTAGGTTAAATGTCGAACTTACTATTTTATTGATTTTCTCCTTGAAGTTTTCCCATGGAGGTATGAATAGGTTGTAGGTCCTCGGGCTGCCCTTGCATTGTGCAAGAACATGTGGCAAACCCCAGTAGACACTCTATAATTAATGAGGGAAAGGGAGAAAGGTCTTCAAGTTGAGGGACCATACCTAGGTCATTCCTTATACTGACCCTCACCTCTAGGACAAAGTGGGATGTAGGAAGAAAATATTGGGCTTTCAACTTATTATTGACCTTTTAATCTAAAATTTAGAATATAAACTTTACAAATCCATACTTTTTAATCGCAGCAATACATCCATATAACTTATTATATAGAGAGATATATATTGCTTTTTATTTTTACTGAGGAGTTGCAGGATGTTGAAAACTTTGGAAACCACTGCTCTAAAACTTACAGAAGTAGGACACCTGGCATTACACTTGAAAGTTTACCAGCCCTGCCTTACTATACAATGTTTGCCAAGATACTGGTAGCGAAATTTTAGTGTGCAGTGGGAGCCAAAGTTGTGTGGAGGCTTGAGCAGAAGAATTGCTTTGATGCACGGACTTGGAAACAAGCATGAAAAAAATTCCAGGGAAAATTACAGAGGTTGAAGAGCAAATAATTTTATCTATACATAAGGAAAGAGAATTTAGATCCAGAACTTCTGAACTTCCGTCATAATAATAAGATAATTAAATTCCTCTTGAGGGGAATTTTTTTTTAATTTGTGCTTAACCTACTTCCAAAAAGGATTTGAAGCAGCATTTAATGTATTTCACTGATGTATGTGACCACTGAAAAAGCTTTTGAACTGTTTAAACCACAGAACACATAATCTAGCCAAAAAGAACACAAAACTGGATCTTCTGTGGGACTTGTTCATTCATTCAACAAATATTTATTGAGGTCCTCCTTTCTTGTCTAGTATCTTCCAGTGTCTGGGAGAAACAGCAGTGAACCAAATAGTTCAGGCCCCGCATTCTGATGGTTCTCAAAGTGTGGTCCATGGAACCCTGAGATTCCCTGAGATCCTTTGTGGGAGGAGAATAATATTCGAGGTTATAATGATTTGCATACAAATACTAAGATGTTAATTGCCTTTTTCACTGTTTTGACATTTGCCCTGAGAGTGCAAAACCAATGGTGGATAAAACCGTTGACCCCTTAGCACAAATAAGGCAATGGCTCAAAACTGTCTTTAGTAACCACTGAGCTTTTCACCACCCTCTCACAGTTTAAAAAAAAAAAAAAAAACTGGGCCAGTCTCACTTGATGAAGCAGTGAAAGTTACTCTCTTAAAGCTCATCGCTTATGTGCATGTCTTTTTAATATTCTGCTGCATAGTGATCTATGATGGTTGCCTTGAGGAAAAGCACTTTTGCAATTGTTTGAGTTATGAGCTGACCTGGCCACATTTTGTATGGACACCATGTCAGCTGACAAACTACGGTTATTCAGAATAGGCATTTGACAGACATTTTCTTGAAAGCAAAAGGATACTGTCACTTTAACAAAAACAGCTGAGTGCGTTTGTTGCCAATAATAGAATTAAAGCTCTCAAGAGAAAATTAGAATTTCAGAACACTTCTATCCACAACGGTGGACTTGACAGCTTCCTAGTGCTTAAAGACTTGCTAATGAGATTGATGGCGATATTAATGGATATGATTTTTTTTTTATTGAATTGAAATGTATCAACATTTGGAATATCTGCATAACTCAGTGAACCAATATTTTCCAAATGACAAAAATGATGGTGCAAATTCATACATGGGTAAAAGATCTATTCAAAGTGCAAGCCAAGACAGAACCAATGGCTTTTAATGTATCAAATTATGAAAAGTCATTATTATGGTTTCAGGTTTTACATTACAACTAACATTTAAGAAACTATCTTGTCAAATTTTGGTGTAGTATCGAAGAACATCTACAATTATTACAATACGCCTTCTTTTTCTAATAATATATCTATGCAAGGCCAGATTTTCTTCATAAAACTCAACCTAAATAACATACAGTAATGGTTTGAATGCAGAAGCAGATGTGAGGATCCAGCTATGTTCTAGTAAGTCAGATTTTAAAGGGATACCCCAAAATATATAACAATGACAATCTTCTTACTAAATGCTCTGTTTTAGAAATTGTAGTTGTGTTTCATTAAAATATATTATTTATGTTAAGTAGAATGGGTTTTTAAAAAAATTTTATTTATTTATTTTTATTTATTTTTTTTTTGAGGTACGGGGCTGGGGATTGAACCTGGGACCTTGTGGGAAGCCAGCGCTTAACCACTGAGCTACACCGGCTCCCCTATTCTTATTTTTTAAAGTAAATTAAGAAACACTATTTTACTATTGACCAATTAAAATTTTGTCAATTTGGGTTTCTAGCAACAATATTTTAAAGTAATCTTTTTTATTTTAAATTTCTCAGTTTCAGTTTCTAATATGGATTAGAAACTATATCTCACAAAACTATATCTCACAAAAACAAAAGCTCCTCAAGGTTCTCAATAATTTTTCACTGAAATATAATTCAAATACCATGAAATCCACCCTTTTAAAGGGTACAATTCAATGGTTTTTAGTATATTCACAAGTTTGTGCAGCCATCACGACTAATTGCAGAAAATTTCATCCCTCTGTACCCATTAGCAGTCACCCCATTCTCTGCTCCTCCCAGCCCTTGGAAACCACTAATCTACTTTCTGCCTCTATGGATTTGTCCATTCTGGACATTTCATACAAATGGAATGATCCAGTATGTGGCCTTTCTGAAAGGCTTCTTTCACTTAGCATAATGTTTACAAGGTTCATCCAGGTTGTAGCATATATTGGTACTTCATTCCTTTTTATGGCTGAAAAATATTCCATTGTGTGAATATACTAGGTTTAGTTTATCCATTCGTTAGTTGATGGACATTTAAGGTTTTTTCCCTTTTTTTTTTTTTTTTTGGCTTTATGAATAATGCTGCTATGAGCATTCACATTCCAGTATTTGCGTAAACACATTTTCGGTTCCTTTGGGTACATACCTAGGAGTGGAATTTCTGGATCATATGGTAATTCTGTCTTTGACTTTTTCAGGTACTAGCAAACTGTTTTTCCAAAGTGGCTACGCCATTTTATGTTCCCTATAGCAATGTATGAAGGATCCAATTTCTCTACATCTTTACCAATGTTTGTTATCCTCTTTTTTATTAAAGCCATTCTTGTAGGTGTAAAATGGTCTCTCACTGTGGGTTTCATTTGCATTTCTCCGAGGGAAAATGTTGAGCATGTTTTCATGTGCTTATTGGCCATTTGTATGCTCTTCTTTGGAGAAATATCTATTCAAATCCTTTTCCCGTTTTTTAATTGAGTTGTTTGTCTTGTTGAGTTTTAAAAGATCTTTATATATTCTGCATAGTATATCTTCATGAGATATATGATTTTACAAATATTTTCTTCCATTCTGTGTGCTGTCTTTCTACTTTCCTCATAATGTCCTTTCAAAGTTTAAAAAAAAATTTTTTTAAAGGAGATGTCCGGGATTGAACCTGGGACCTTGTACATGGGAAGCAGGCACTCAAACCACTGAGCTACACTTGCTTCCCCAAAGTTTTTTATTTTGATGAAGTCCAATTTAGCTATTTTTTTCTTTTGTTGTTTGTGCTTTTGGTATCATATCTAAGAAACCATTGCCTAATCCAAGTTCACAAAGATTTACACTTATGTTTTCCCTTAAGGTTTTTATATTTTTAGCACTCCATTTAAGTGTTTGATTCAATTTGAGTTAAATTTTGTTTTTGAAATGAGGTATAGATCCATCTTCATTCTTTTTCATGTGGTTTTCCAGTTGTCTCCGTTGAAAAGACTCTTTTTTCCCCATTGATTTGTCTTGAAGACCTTGCCCGAAATCACTTGAACATAAATGTGGGAGTTTATTTCTAGGCCTCAAATGTATTTTGTTGATCTATATGTCTATCCTATGCCATTACCACACTGTCTTGATTACCATAGCTTTGTAGTACTTTTTTTTTTTTTTTTTTGGTAGTCATTTAGCACTTTTCTAATAAGTCAATCATAAAATGGAAAAATATTCAGTATAATGCGAGGGTTTTCTGCTGCTCTGTATAAGGCATTATTTAGAAGTTTGCAAGGTCAGGCCTAATTAATGACATATACCAGCAGATTCCATTTTGCAAGTTAAGTCGGAGGGCAAGGAGAGGGAAAAACAGGTGTAATATGGGGGCATTTTTGGGAATTGGGAATCATCCTGAATGACATTGCAACGACAAACATAGACCATTATATATCTTCCCATAAGATATATAATGGGATTGTGTGGGAGAGAGTGTAAACTACAGTGTAAACTATAATCCATGCTTAGTGACAATGCTCCAAAATGCGTTTATCAATTGCAGTGAATGTACCACACTAATGAAGGATGTTGTTTATGTGGGAAAATGTGGGAGGAATGGGGAGCAGAGCATATGGGAATCCTTATGTTTTTCATGTAACATTTATGTAGTCAAAGTGTCTTTTTTTTTTTAAAGATTTTATTTATTTATTCATTTATCTCCCCCCCCCTTGCTGCTTGTGCTCGCTGGGTCAGCTAACCACGCCGTGCAGGCGGGCTTGCCTTCACCAGGAGGCCCCGGGAACCGAACCCGGGGCCTCCCATATGGTAAACGGGAGCCCTACTGATTGAGCCACAGCCGCTTCCCAGTCTAAGTGTCTTTAAAAAAAATTAATTAAAAAAAAAAAAACAAAGCAACTCTGCCTTGTATCTAGAATGAGAAAGGTAGCAAGTCTATGAAATATTTTCCCCTTAGGGCCACTCTTCCCACATTCCCACACACATTCCCCTCCTCAGTGCATCTCCAAGTAAGACAGGTATTTAGGGTTTTGCTTAGTGGGGAGAATGAGTTTGGTGGGTACATGGGTGGCTGAATGGACAAAGGGAGGAAAGAAAGGAAACATTCCAAGTTTTTCTTATTTAATAGAATGTTCTCCATGATACCTCTCAGGATATAAACAAAGCTTGGGTAAAGAAATTAATTCTGATCATTGAAGACTTGTATGACTGAATAAGGCAGTTTCTTGGTCCACCCTCATCCCTAATAGATTTTTGTAGTAGTACATTTTGAAATAAGGAAATTTTAGTTCTAAAATTTATTCTTTTTAAAGCTTGTTTTGGCTACTTTGCATCCCTGCATATCCACATGGATTTTAGGATCCGTTTATAAATTTCTGCAAAGAGGTGGGCTATACTTTTGATAAGGATTGTGTTGATTCTGTAGATCAATCTAGTGGTATTGTCATCTTAATATTAAATCATCCAGTCCATAAACATGAGATGTCTTTCCATTTATTTGAGTTTTCTTTAATTTCTTTCATTGAGATTTTGTAGTTTTCAGAGTATAAGTTTTGCATTTCTTTTGTTAAATTTATTCCTATGTATTTTATTCTTTTTGTTCCTAGTGAAAAGAATGGACCTATTCAGGAGTGTGATCTTAATAGGATTTATGTTGCTCAGGGGCTTTTCATCACTATTGTGGTCAGGAATATTGAGTCAGCTGTGGCTTATTTTTATAAGCATCCTGGTCAGAAAAGACCAGTCTCTAGGACTGTAAAAATATTATCTACTATCTATGGGACATTCTATGCTTGCTATTTTTATTGCAGTCACTTTATACTACTTTTTAAAAATACGTGGTACAGCAAGTTGGCCTTTATTATTCATGTTCAAGATTTTCTTAGCAATTATTCAATTTTTATCTTTCCTTATTTTTTTCATTACTGGTACTTATTGGGATTTTGGTTGGATTCAATAAAATTTTTATTTTAACTTGGGAAAAGGTTTATTTTCATGATGTTCTTCCTATCTAAAATTTTGGTATATCTCTCCATTTATTCAGGTCATGTTTTATGTCCTCTAGTGGAATTTTACTGCTCTCTTCATATAGAGTTTAAACTTTTCTTGTTACATTTACTTCTTGGTATTTTATTGTTTATGACACTTTTTAAAAAGGAATTTATTTTGTCATTTCTATGTCTAACTCATTGTTACTAAAATGAAAGGAAGTTATTGATACTTGTCTTATGCCCACTCTGAAAATTCTATATTAGCACTGAAGTTTTCAATTGAGTCATTTGGGATTTCTAGATATCCCATTATATTATATGCAAAAAAAAAGGATGACTTTGCCTTTTCAAATATTTAAAATTTTCATTTACTTTTCTTGTCTTATTACATAGTTAGAACCTCCTCCAAAATGCCAGATAATAATGGTGATAGTTATTTACAGGTTTTTGAAGTCAACAGTGTTTGCTTTTGAAAACTTTTTAGCTAATATAAATTTAAATACAAAACTGGAAAGAACATTATAGCCCTTTAGGTTACAATGACAATTATATTAAGATATATAATAGAGAATAATGCCCTGAGAGCAGAGTAAGTCTGAGCCTCCATGGGAGAGAAATAGAGACGTGAAGGGAATTTAAGGATTTCCTTAAATTCTTAGAAGAACTTATGGGAGATCAGAACCAGGAAGAACCTGATATAACCAAGATGGCAGATTAAGATTTCAAAGATTAGGAACAGCTGAAGACAACAAGAGACTAGCAATCATCGGAAGGCAGGATTTTCTTGGGACAGAGCCAAAAGCACCAGCCGGGAGGTGACCACTTTGTCAAAACAATTTTATGCAGAAGCCAAAGAGAGAATTTGAAGCTCTGGTAGAGTTGAAGATTAATAAAAAGTGTCAACAAAGAGCTTCTATGTTTTTCATACTTTCAATATAGGAGTTATCGTTCTATAAGTTTAGTGAAGTTCTTTGCCTGCCTTAGTACTTTGTATACACTTGGTGTTCAAATATTATTTGTTGAATGAATAGACGAGGAGAGAAAAACAACAGCACTTCAAAAGCAAAAGAGAAAAGGACAAAGACTAATACTGAATGAGGTGACCTTTTGAAAAGGTTTCTTTAAGTAATCATTTTATTGAATTACATATGCATACAGAAAAGTTCACAAATCATACAGCTCAATAAATTATTACCCTCATAAACAACCACTCAGGACAAAAAACAGAATATCATTAACTCCCCAGGAAGTAGCCCTTGTATTCTCTCTCAGCCATAACCACCACCAAGTGTTATCACAAAACAACATAATTAGTTTTACCCGTTTTTTCACTTGGCATAAATGGAGTCATACAGTATGCACTCTTGCATATCTGGCTTCTTTTGTTCGATATTGTGTGTTCCAGATCCCTCCATGCCGCTGCATGTAGAAATAATTTGTGTATTCTCTTTGCTCTATAGTATTTCATTATATGAATAATCTGTAATATATTTATCCAGACTATTGTTGATGGACATATTAGGATACTTCAGTTTGGAACTATTATAAAGAGTGCTACCTCATTCTTTTCCCTGTCTGCTTTGTATTTCATAATATGATGTGAAGATGAGATTCTATGGAAGTAAACTTTTTCTACCCTGACCTTTTTTCCCCCTTTGGTGGTGAAAATGAGGGGAGAACCTTAAACTAAATAATGCAAAAGCAGATTTTCTCAAAGTGTAATTGTGGAATCCTAGTTTCCACAGACATACTCTTCAGGGCCCACACATTTTCTTTACAAAATGAAATTTCACACTTTCATTTTTTTTTTTTTTTTAAGATTTTATTTATTTATTCATTTATCCCCTCCTTGCTGCTTGTGCTCGCTGGGTCAGCTAACCACGCCGTGCAGGCGGGCTTGCCTTCACCAGGAGGCCCCGGGAACCGAACCTGGGGCCTCCCATATGGTAAACGGGAGCCCTACTGATTGAGCCACAGCCGCTTCCCCACACTTTCATTTTTGAGATAATCTAAAATATAATTGTAAGCATTATCTGTGTCATCTGAACTGCCAGTCTGTAAACCAAGTATCACCAGCCAACATTGGTGCCATTATTTACCATCGTGTTTATGATTGCAATAATGCCAAGTCAAGGTGTAACATGAAAAAAAATGGAGGCAAAGCTAAGTTTGTCCCAAGTGCAGGTCAAATGACATCATGGTGCACTGTAGGTTCTTAAGTTGTTCAAGAGATGAGTGGTGGGAAACGGATGTGGCTCAAGAGGTTCGGCATCCGTCTACCATATGGAGAGACCGGGGTTCGATCCCCGGTACCTCCCGGTTAAAAAAAAAAAAAAAAAGAGAGAGATGAGTGGTGGCAGAATTGAATCATCACAGAAGAGAGAAACCAAATCAAAAGTTGGTGGCAAGGCTCCAGGATGTGTAAGTTCATTGAGGGTGGTGGGCCACACTGTGGGAGATGTTTGTGTGGGATGTGGTGGGAGGTGTGGGAGGTGGGCAACATGGGAATCCCAGTGGGTTCCGTGTAATATTTTGGGTAATCTAAGCACCTCTTAAAATATATATATATAACATTTTTGTAAGCAAATACACATATATGCATATATATTTCTATATCATTTTGCAAATGTTTGTATGTATTGTGAGAATTTTGATTTTTACCCATAATTAAAAAAAAAAAAAAAAAAAAATCTGCAAAAAAGTAGGTCAGTACCAGACTCACTATGAGGGCCTGAACTGACTTACAGAAAGACCTCAATGATATGAACCACAGAATTTCTCTAGGCTCTAAAAGTCTTGTTTGAGTGTAAATTTTAAATTTGCTTTGGGTTCCGTCATTACATATGCCAAAACTCTAAGTACAAGGAGTTTATAACTAGTTTTATATTACACATTTCAAAGTCACATTCTTTGAAAAATAATTTAAATCAATAATAAATCCTCATCCCCTATCAAAGAGTTCCATACGTTACTCAAGTTTGAGAAACACTAACGTAGCAGTTAGCTAGATGAACCCCCAGATCACGGTTGTCAGGACAGGAACATGTCTGCACTAACAACCAAATAGGTTTTTGCTAGAATATCAGTTTTTGAATGTGCGTGTGAATGCATATGTCAATGTTCTTCTACTACAAGGTCAGAGAATGAGTGATACCTAAAAACGGGCACATTAGAAAATCTGTGGGTTTTCTTCCTAACTTGGCTCTACCATTTAGGAGCCCTAGCTTCCTTTTTCCAAACTAGAGATTAATAATAATACCTAACTTGCATGTTTGCTATAAGGATTATATTTAACATATTTAAAGCATTTGGAATATAATATGTGTGCTCAATGACAGTCACAGATATTACAGGGACATTTGAGCTGTAGGTTTTTGGCATGTTCCATGAGCTTTATGTGATGCTTAAGTCTTTTCCACATGGGAAAATATTCTAAGCCAAGCATCTCAGATGATACATATGATTAAAGAAGTCTTTGCTAATGCTATTATAGGATGGAAAATACAAATACAACAGAACAAAAAGCCTTAGACTAATTAGAGCCCAATTAATTAATTTTGAATTTTTATCAAAAATTTCTGGTTAGTTAAATTTTTAAAGCGCTTTAACCGTCAATATTGAAAACATTTCTAAAGTCCCTGTATATTTTGTGGATTTGCATTGGCATCACTGGTCATGACAAAAATCTTTGAAAGTGAATGTCTACATTGACCTAAGTCTGCAAGGTCTATATGAAATTGAGCTAAATCTACACTGACTTCAGATTGTAAGCTGAAAGCTCATTTTAAAAAAGCATCTGTTTATATGTTTTCAATTGATTATTCTTATTCCACATTTAGAATGTAATGAGTCTAGAGATTCTAGTTCCTCAGAGTTTACAAAATAGTAATCATATTTTAAGCAGTTCATGGCCTAAAACAACATTGATGAACAATGAAGATAATTATGTTAAAGGTTTTGGAATTTTTGTTTTGCTTGTAAATTCCATCTTTCCTTTTCTTAGTAACAAGAATGTTGAGTAACAAGGTTGGGAACATGTCCAACTGTGTCTTCTCTGAGCACCAGAATCTGTCCACTTCTCCCATCTCTAATGCAACCGTTCTGGCCCAAGCTATATCATCCTTCAGTTAGATGACCACAATAACATCCTAGCTGGTCTCCCTGCTTCCAGTCTAGCACTTTCAATACATTGTCCACCCATGTCAGATTGGGCTTTCTTAAAGGTCAATTGAATCATGTCACTGCCTGCTTAAAACTCTCCACTAGCTTCCATGGCTTGTAGAACACAATCCAGTCCTTGACCTTGGTGCATGAAGCCCTACCTGACCCAGCCAATGACCCCTCTCCCACCTTGGCTGGCACTGCTATCCCCCATGTTCACTGTGCTTCAGCTTCACAGGCCCCCTTTCTTCAAATTCTCCAAGTACATCTCCAATTTAGAGTCAGTCTTAGTTTCCTGGATACTAAAACAAACACCATACAATGAGTTGGCTTAACAACAGGAGTTTACCAGCTCCTGATTCCAGAGTCTAGAAAGCATGCTTCCTCCCAGGGTCCTATCTTCTGGCTGGCCAGCAATCTTGGCATTCCTCAGTTTTTCAATTGCATGGCAATGCACATGGCATTGCCTCCTTTCTCTTCCAGCTTGTGGTAACTCCCTGTGGCTTCTCTTTCCTTGTCCAATTTCCTTTACTTAGAAGGCCTTCAGCCATATTGGATTAAGATCTACCCTCATGGGAAGCAGATGTGGCTCAATCGATAGGGCTCCCATTTACTATATGGGAGGCTCTGAGTTCGATTCCCGGGGCCTCCTGGTGAAGGCAAGCCAGCCCGTGTGGCGCGGTAAGCTGACACAGCAGGACAACCCAACAAAGGGAGACAAGCAGACACAGAAAAATGCACAGCAAATGGACACAGCGAGCACAAGCAGCAAGGGGGGGATAAATAAATAAATAAAACTTTAAATTAATTAATTAATTAATTAATTAAATAAAGATCCACCCTCATTCACTTTGGGCACACTTTAATAATATCTTCAAAGGTCCTATTTGCAAATGGATTCATACCCACAGGATCAGGGGTTAAGACCCAAACATGCCTTTTGTGGAGTACACAAGTTAATCCCCAACAGGGTCTTACTACTTTCCAGGTCGCCTGCCTGGAATATTGTTTTGTAATCTTTGCATGGTTGTTTATTTCACGTCATTCAGCTAACTCCCCAGAGGAGCGTTCCCTCCCCATACGTCATTATGCTCTGCCCAACACCTCATTTTATTTTCTTTAATGCACTCAATATTCTAAATTCATCTCTTTTTTTTTTCCTTTTTTGTAACTAACATGCTATAGAGTCTTTCACTCTAGAAGGTAAACTTCCGGAGTGTCTTGTTGCTCAATGCCTAATATGATGCCGGACACTTAGAAAGCTTAAAATGATGTTGCTTGACTAAATGAACAAATGAATGAATACCCAGCTTCAAAAATCACCTAAGTTCCAGTCCTGGCCTGTATGGAATCTCTTCCATACAGGCCAAGCATGGAATCTCTTTAGACCTCAATTTCTCTTATGAATAATTAGTAAACTGGACGAGATGATCTTTAAGGAGGTTCATAATTGAGTAGCATTTCCCCCCTTCCTTTCTCCTTCTCCTCTCTCTCTCTCAGCAGCACTCTCTTGGATCCATGAAGAGTTCTGAGCCCATTGGAGATATAAACACAGAACTCCCAAGGTTGTATGGTCTGAGGCACTGAACTGTCATCACAACCACGTTGTTGTGTTTACTCTCCCTTTCCTGGCCAACTCCATCAAAACCACACCCTCCACTGCCAAGCCACAGCCCCACCCAGCCCTTGGAAATAAAAATGGAAAAGACTGATTTCTGGCTTCTGAAAAAAAAAAATGCTGCACAGATTTTAACTAGCATGATGTTTCTGGAGAAATCAGAATATAACTGACAGGATTGTTAATTCTTAAAATAAAGTCCCTGAAGATAATAGGAAACAGAGTTTTTAATTATTAGATACTGCCAGAAAGAATTTCTAAATTACTTTTTCTAGTCCATACCTGGTTTAAGTGATTACCCTGGTACATGCTTAACTTTTAGCTCTTTAGTATATAATATGCCAGAAATACACATTTAAAAAACAGTGTAGTGGTGATGCAATAGCAATAGCGACATTACACATTCGATCTTACATCGTTCCTTATTTCAGATCCTGCAAAAAATGATCACAAGAAATAAAAAGAGAAATTTCTTCCATGGCTAGAAGAATTGAAGTCAATATCAGATGCAAGGACAGATTTTAATATGTTTTTAAATGCATATCTATCTACCAAATTTTTACAGTTCAAAACCACATGAAGACATGGGATCACAGCATTTATGAGCTGGAAGAAACTTGAGACCTTCTTTTAACAAATGAGGAAATTAAAACTCAGAAAGATCAAATGACTAAGACAAGTCTATGTAGCTCACTAGTGTTGGAGCTTGGAACTAAACTTCCAGTCTCCAGGTTGCTGGTTCCATGCTTTTCTCATCACGCCACACGGCTTGCATGAGGCTTTCAACCATACGGGCCAACCCAGACATACCACATGATAGACTGGAATATGAAATCATCATTCTAATAACTGAGAAACTACTTTAGAAATTACAGTATTAGTTGCTAACTTGTCGCTATAGTAATGCTAATATTTGTTGTACTCATGTGTCAGGTACTACATACCATGTGTGATACTTGTATTGTCCCATTTAATCGCAGCATTAATCCTATGAAGTAGGTAACAATGATCATCACTAATCACTTACATTATTATGTGCCAGGCTCTATTCTAAGCCTTTAGCCTCTAATAAGTAATTTAATCCTCAAAAACAGACATATAAAGTAGGTACTACTACTATTCCTATTTTACCAGCAGAGACAGAGCCAAAGAGGTTGAGTCAGATGCAAGTTCAAACTCAAGTGCACCCCTTTAAACCAATACATATGCTGCCTCTCTAGGCTATACCACCTTATCATTAGTTTCTACTTTCCCATCTCCAAACTGCTAGAAGAAGTAACAAATAGGTAACTTGAATTATCTTCTCCCTTCATCTATCCGCCTTCTCAGTACTAGCTGAGGGTAGAGACATCTAAATATAGAGGAGCCAGAAAGAGGAAAGACTGTGCCCAGGCCCATCTGTTACCCAAACAACCTGGATAATCCAGGTTTTGATTATGATTAAGCCAGTGACTAAACTTCAGCAGCTTATGGCTATGGGCCATGAAAGCATGTTTTCTGCACGTAGTGGCCTAGAAAAAACATAATTCATAAATTGCTATGTGAGTTACATTCTTTCCATGAAAATGCCGGAGGTATGCTCAGATTATGTCAGTTAGTGAGGGGATTTGTTTTAAGAATACGTGGGGAGGTGAGAAAGCCTCCCCACCCAGCCACACCTCATGGAACAGCCTTCATTTTTCTTCAGGTTACGACTGTAGCTCTAGTTATGCAGCAGCCATTCTTCTTGCCCACCCATGTCATGACTTGGCTTGTCTGTTGGCCTCTCTTTCAACCTGCTCACTGCCAATGGACTTTCCTCTGTTCTCCTCGCCTACTGCCGCTCTTCTGGGTCTCTCTTTTCTGCCCATGTCACTGTCCAATAGATGGTGATACCTTTGGCATTGATCACCAACCAGGCCATCTCACAGCAGATGGAGGCCTTTTCCTTCCCAGAGGAACATCTCTGGATCCATTAGCTAAGGACACAAGATCATATAGAACAATAGATGGACCTATTTCTTTAGGAGGGAGCTGTGAGCACAACAGGCACTTTATGTGGCCTAAGTAGAAATAAAAATCCTATTTCAAACAGCTATGTACAGCAGGGAAAACAGAGATTGAGAGATGAGGAATTTTCTCATTTGTCTGACTCTTATTATTATTATTATTATTGAAATAATGAAAATGCCCTAATAATGACTGAAGTGATGAATGCACAACTTTGTTATTATACCAAATACCATTGACAGTACACTTTAGGTGAATTGTATGCTTTATTAATATGAATCAATAAAATTGATTTGTTTTTAAAAATCCTATTTCATGGGCTAAGGGCCTTTAATCAGGACAAAAGTTCTTGCTGGAAAAGAAATATTATTAACCTTAAGGGTAGAAACCAAAAAATAAAGGGTCACTGCTAGATAGTCTCTCATTTTAGACTTTGGCTGGAGTCCTACTTTTATTTGTGGCATACTCCGAACTGGAGATCATAAACTTTGTTTTTAAATGCTCTAGATCCTCAATTAGCTTACCTAGTTTGAATCTATAGTCAAAATTCTTGTTTGACTCAGGAAACAAAAAAAGAGCTATCATAGGTGCGGTGACAAATCTGTTATTTCAGAACGGCCAGACAATGGAGGTTTTTGAGATTACTTTATTGATGGTGCTTGCAAGAGTATGGAAATAATAGCTTGCAGTTCCAGACTATTTTGTATTTTGAAGTGCTTCTTATGAAAATATCACTCTCTCGCTCCTTTGTACTTCCTTGGGCCCTTCTCTGCCTAAGTAGAAAATGCAAATCTTTCCTGACCCTACTCAAGGCACTTCTTGAGAGAGGAGGGAAGGTTTTCTGAATCCACCATGGTCCCTTCTTTCTCTGAACTAACCATCACTCATTTTCCGTGCTGTACATGTGTGACGCCTCTTGCTGTAATTACTGTTAAGAAACCTTAAACTTTTATTTATGCTAAACTCCTGGAAGGCAGAAAAAGAGAACCAATGTTCTTATTCCTTAAACCACTTAAAACAATATCTTGTATATAAAAGGTATGGAAAAAATTAGGGAAGGGGGTACACTATCGTCCCCATTTTAGAGATAAAGATGTTGAAACACCAGAACTGAAGAAAATATTGCCCTGACTCGAGGGGCCATTCAATCTGAGGAAATAAAACAAGGTGCAGATGCAAATGAAAGAAATTAAAGGTAGAAGAAGAGGAGTTTGGCAAAGAGAAAACTAGTAGGAAAAGAAATGATGAGAAGGGGCAGGAAAGGAAAAGAGACACATCAATTTGGAGGGCTGAGGGGAATGGATAAACAGGAAAGAGGAGGAGAGGTTTTTTTAAAAAGGGTTTAAAGGAAGAAAAAAAAACCACACATTTTTATAGTCGTCTCAAGAAAATACTTTATGCCGACCAGAGGAGCTAATTTGGACTTCGGGAAGTAGAGAAGAAATGAGGAAGGCTTTATCACTTGGTCGAAGGTAAGAGAACTGAGAAAAGTAAATAGAGGAAAAATTAAGGGGAAGAAGAGAGGGAAGTGGTCAGATTCTTTTTTTTGTTATTATAATTGTTCCAAACTAAATCAGTTTTCAACAACTTTGCAAAATCAAAGGGAAAATGGGAAACCACAAGGAAGTCCTTCTCTTTGCTTCCCTAACATTACTTTTTAAAACCCAAATAATAGCCTTTAAACTTGCAAGGTCTGATGATACAGAGAGTTAATAGGTTGTCTCTCTTCTCTTGATTTCAAGGCAGAGGAGGAGATGGGGTTACACAGAAGCCCAGCGTTTACCTTCCCTGTTCTTTCCTGGGGTTCAAAGGTGCTTGTTAGATCTCTAAATCCAAGCTGTAAAATATAAGTGGACTTGATTTTCCCTAAGTCTTCTTTGTACATGTGCCCCAGAGTCTTGGAGTCTACAGGGCATGGGGCTTGGAGAATGGGCAAGTCCAGGCTCCAGGCTCCCAGTGTAATGCAATTCAGCAGCTAGAATCTCAGGCTCCCAATTTAGGAATTTGCCCTGGACACTGCCCAAGGATTACTCTCGGGTTCCTCTGAGCGTGACTTAAAAAAAAAAAAAAAAAAAAAAGAAGCAACTTACATTTGTATGTAAATGTGAATTTTTGTATCATCACCTGAGCAACAACGATAGATTTCTAAGTGCATTTTATTGCTGGAGGCAAAAGGAATGAATTTAATGAGGCATTCATGTGGCAGAAAACTTTGTATACAATATAAGAGTAACAGCTACTTGTAGAAATTATAATAAAAAGAACTTCCAACTTAATTTATCTGCCCAATAACATGATACATTTCACATTGCTTTGTAAAAAGCCTTAGGTGGTTGAACAAAAATAAGGGAAAATGAGATTTTAAAAAATAATAGTAAGTGTAGGCTTTTAGGCCGATGTTTCTATTCCAAAGCAATTCACTGAACCTAAATTTCCTAAAACTTAGTCGGGTCAAATCCCTAAGTTGTTTTGATTTTCACAGGGCGGGAAGAAGAAAAGGAATTGCACATGTTACAATTTAGCTTAAACTTCCCTCCCTGCTTTTTTTTCATCCCAGTCAGAAAACCAGGCTTTTTGTTTGCCTCGCTTCTTTATTTTTCGGGAAAAAAAAAGTATCCTCCTCTTCTGTGTAAGCTTCTGGTCCAAAATAATCATTATTGGAAGTGGAGCTGTTTTTGCTTCATTTCCATGGCCTGAGTCATTCTCTCCAATACCAGGATGCCCTTAGGGAAGATACAGAGGAAATGATGTAATTCTCTTTGGTCTCTCACGCTGTGGGCTTTTTCTCTAGGCCTGAACCTTAATGAATCTGTTTTCTAATTAGCCAGCAAGAAATATGGTGAAATGAAATGTGGCTCCTCTGCTTCCCCTTTCTTCTTAATAAAGGCACACACATTATTTGCTCCTTCTGGGAGCTCAGTTGATTTAGCCAGAATTAGTGCATAAATCTTAGCGTCATTGTCAACCAGCTGGGAGCAGAGGTATTTTTATGCCCACTTTATGAGTTAGAAAACAAAAAAACAAAGTGTCTTGTCTGAGGTTAAGCAGAGCTGAACCTGGAGGGGGTGGTGGAGTGTGTTGGGGGGGCGTCATTAGCCCTTTTCTGATTCCTTTGCTCCATCCACCAAGCAATGCCCTTTCTACACGAAGGGGGACAATAAAAATCTTAAATTTAGCGTATTTGTTTTGAACGGATTTCATACATTCCTATATTAACTTGATCCCTCGATGTTGTAGACACCATAATCACTACATAATTAAAGCTTTGAATCGATTGTGCTCTTTCTTTCTTCTATTCAGCTCCTTGGGCCGCTCTCCTGGTAATTTGGCAATTGGCAAATGCATATGCTTCAGTTTGCTGGGGGAGGAAAGGGATGCTTGGACCCAGGTTTGCCATTCAGTGTTCTTCCAAGCACTTTCCCAGATAACCTTATCCTCTGAGCCCCGTCTCACCTAGGAGCTATTGCCAAGGCCCACAACTTACAGTCATTTTAACCTGAGGAGCTTCCAGTTGAAAATAAGCTGCCTAATCTGTCTGTCTCCCCGACCAGACTTCCAGCTTCCTAAGGGCAGGGGCTGTATCTTAATGCTTTTCTAGAATCCCGGCACTTTCAACTTTTGTAGAAGTTCATTAAAGGGCTTCTTGAATTAGACTAAAAAAAATTTATTTTTTAACGTTTTATTTTGAAATACTTTCAAACTTATGGAACAGTTAGAAAAATAATACAAACCCTATACTAAGAACTCTAACATACATCTACTCTCCCAGATATCCAGATCCACCAACGTTATCATTTTGCCCTATCATTCTATCCATCCATCTACTTGTTGGTCTATCTATTTATCAATCCATTTTCTGAACACTTGAGTGCACCTTGTGTGCTCTTTGAGCACTTAATACTGCCATGTACGTTTCCTACAAACAAGGATAGTCACTTAGGCAATCACCTTAAGTACAGTTATCAAGTTCAAGAAATCGAGCATTGATAAGAAGCTTATGGTCTATATACCAATTTTTTCATCTGTCCCAACAATGTCCTTTTTTTTTTATAAAGATTTTATTTATTCATTTATCCCCCCCCTTGCTGCTTGCGCTCGCTGGGTCAGCCAACTACGCCATGCGGGCGGGCTTGCCTTCACCAGGAGGCCCCGGGAACCGAACCCAGGGCCTCCCATATGGTAAACGGGAGCCCTACTGATTGAGCCACAGCCGCTTCCCCCAACAATGTCCTTTTAAGCCTTCTTTCCTCCCTTGTTTGATCTGGTCCAGGATCCCTTATTGCAATTAATTGTCATTGTCTCTATAGATGCTCTTTCTATTTTAATCCTTCCCACATGTGCTCATGTGCGTGTGCTGTCCTCAAAAAGAAGCAACACACTGATTAAAGAGTTCATTGAAAGGCTACCTAGAACCAGAAAGAATCTGGCCCAGAGAGTAAACTGGTGTTCCTTAGCATGTGATTCACGGGTATGTTGGTTAAAACGCGGGTTCCTGGTTCCACCATGGACTAATGACACAAAATCTTTGGGAGTGGGACCACAGAGAATTTTTTTAACTAAGCGCTTTAGGCATTAGAGTTTGCAAGGCTTTGGTCTAGTCCTTCCTAAGTCCGGTTAGTGTGGAGTGTTGCCCATCTCAGCCCTGGCCTTCCTTGTGAAAACCAGGTTTGTCAATTTGGAAAGACCCTTGAGACTTCAGTTTATAAACTATGATGTCCTTTCATTCATGCTGCCTAAGATCACTGCACATTCATATGCAGCACACGCATGCACGCCATGAACATGTGTGCACATACGTGCACATATGCACACGTGTGCCCGCACACACAGATGTGCAGTGTGTACACACAGGGCACACATGCACAGGTTCACACACAGGCATGCACACTCACACGTGCAGGCACGCACACACACACACATGCTAGCCATAGCTTCCAGATCCTTGCAGCCCTGGGTCACCTGCCTCATAGCTAAAGTGCCACCTACCAAGGTCAGTCCCAGCCAGACCTAAGGTTGGAAGCTAGATTGATGACTCAATAAGGGGGAAAACTGCTTAGGGCAAAAACTCTTTGGACACGTTTCCTCATATCTCAGACCTTTGATTTCTGTTTCTAGCTAAAACCAAGAGATATTTGCAGGAAAGAGTTAATTTTATTTTCTAAAACATGCTAACAATTTGGTGACAGATGAACTTGCATTTTGCCTTCATTTTTTCCAAAGTGATTCATTCCTCTTGGTTCCTGAACACCTGCTTGAAAACAGGGCTTTCTTCTCTCTGTCTTTAGGGCGTGCCACCCATGTTTGAAACCATGAGGTAGGTCTAATACCAGCAGAGGGGTGGTGGGGTGGAGGAAAGTCCTATTTGATCTACATAATGTATTCATTGTTTAAAACCATACATTGCACAGAAACCTGTGGCGTGAAACGGGGAACTTGCTGCAAGGCTGAGAGCAAGAGTTTCCAAGGCCAAGGTGAATGTTTACATTACAGAGGCTGGAATCCCGGTTAATAACTTAGGTTTTCCTTTCATGAAGACTGCATTAGGTTTGGGGTTTTCATTCTCTCCGAGTTTCTCAAAGCAACCCACAATAAAAAGGAAAGTTCAACCAAGAGAATTTACTTGAAATGAAAATTGGCCTGTATTTCCCAAGTTTGCTTATTTGTGGGACTACCTTTTGCTCTTTCCCACTTCCCTTCTTCGCAGTTGCCTCAGCCTCTTTAAAAAAAACAAAACTCCGTGTCAGTTAATTCACATTTCCTGATTTGGCAAACACCCCCCACCTTCTTTTTCTTGGGTAAAACTTCCTGAGTTGGCATTAAAGAGAACTGTTACCTCACCCGAGAGCTTTAGGAGGAAAATGGCATTTAGATATAATTACATAAAACCCCACGGTAGTTGCCACTTTATAAAATGCAAGTGACTTTTTTTCCAAGCTCCCTGTTTTCCAAAGCAGGCTGGCAATCTCCAGGAGGGCAGGGCGCTGGGAGCAGCAGCCTGTCAGCTGGCCTTAAACAAGGGTGAAGGCCTTTCCAGCCCTGGCCGGCTGAGAGGAAGCCGGCAGCAGACAGGGGTGTGGATTTCCAAGGCCATTCTGGAATCTAAGAGAAAGAGGGCATAAATTATAAGTTCCCTGGGAAGAGCCAAGTGGTTGACTGTCCCTAGAGGAGAGGGGCCAGGGAATAATTTCACACAACTGCTGCCCCCTCCTCCTCAGCTGGAAGGAAGAAGGGGGGAAGTGGACAGTTTGTTTTCTTCAGCGGTGGCCACAGCTTTTCCCAGTGGCCCTTGCAGCCACATCTCAGAGCTCCCTGCTCCAACGGTTCTTCCCTCTTGTTGAAGGCTGGCTGCACACAGTCAAGCCCCAGCCATTTTCATTTACACCTTTCTGGGAATTTGTTTAGGTCCCTGGAAGTGTCATCTCTGGTTTTTTTTTTAGGGGAAAGAGTTCATTACTGGTCCATTCCCCCACCAGGTAGGGGTCTTTGCTCAGATATTAACCTTCTCAGCGAAACCTTCCCTCACCACAGTTTTGCCCCCATCCCTACATAGCTTATTTTACCCCCGCCCCTGCTTTATTTTCCTCCATAACATTTGTCACCACCTAACATACTTTGTACATACATTACATTTTATTTAATTATTTTATTTCCTTAGTATCTTCTGGGAGCTGCTTCCCACCCCACTCCCTTCACCCCACCCCCACACACATATCCTGTACCTCTAGAATGGAAACTCTAGGGGGAGCAGGAATTTGTGCTTAGTTTCCTGCTGCATCCCTAGCACCTAAAACAACATTGCTATGGAGCAGGTGTTCAATAAATATTTGTTGAATAATGAATGAATTTGAGGAATTTCTGAAACCAGACGGAAAATATGGGCAATAGAGTTTTCGATCAAAGGAGGCTCTTTCTTCAGTACCAGGGCTTGGAGGAGGTTAGAAGTTGTGGAGCATTTGCAGGCATAGGATTTAGGTGATGGGTAGTTGACCGTGTTGTCATTTAATATTCAAAATAAATTAATGAGTTGAGTGTAATCATCAATCTTTCATAAATGAAGAACTGAGGCGGAGAGAGGTCACATACTCACCTAAATTCACACAAAAAGAAAATGGCAGACAACCTCAGGGGCTGTCTCCAGAGCTGGGTTCTTTCCACTGTGCTGCAGTTTCCTGACTTGCGTTTGGGACAAAGCCTGGGATTTGGCATCCTGAGCAAATTCAGTCAAAACTAGCTTGATTCAAATCCCAGCTCTGCCATTTACTGGAGGTGTGACTTCCAGCAGGGCTCTGGATCTCTATGGCTACCTGTTTTCCCAATGAAGACAGTGAAAAGGTGGGACCTAGAATTCTATGGTTCTATTGACTCTTCCCAACAGCCCAGTGGGGTAGGAAGGGAGCAAGTATTAATAACTCCGGAAAGAGAAATTAAAACTCAAGAAGACTATGTGACTGGCGGTGTGGTTAAGCAACATGTCAAGTCAGTGGTTTGGAGGAAAACCACCCAGGCAGGAGGTGTCTTAACAAACATATCATAATTGTCACCTCCTTACCAAACCACACAATGTTTATTGTTCTGCAGAAAATTAGGAGTAGCATGCTAGCTTTAAGGCTGTTGTCAAGTTACAATGTTTATTTTGCAGTCTCGGATTTAAACACTTTCCTTAAGTTCACTAAAACAGAGCCTTGGAAATTGTGGCATGATATGCTCTGAGAATTGAGCTGAGGGTTGTTGCTGGGGTGAGGCAGGATGGATGTGAGGATAGATGCTACCAGTTCCGGTGAAATTGTTTCCCTGAGATGACACAATCTGCAGAAGCCTATTAAAACACAGTTTATGGAAATCTAAAGCTGCCTTGGGCTCCAGGCTTGTACTTGCTTTGTTGTTAACACACTGGAACTTTGTCTCTGTTGATTGCTTTTCTAATGCTGGTTAGATGCTGAATGCAAAACACTTAGAATCATTTAAATGAGAGAGAAAGGGAAAAAAAAAAAAAAAAAGTCTTTGCCTCACCATGACATCAGAAAGTGTAATGACTTTAAATGTTTAATTGATCACATACTGTGTTAAGAAAAAGCTTTAAGTGTGCAAACTAAGAGTTAGGTTCAGTGCCCTTTTAGCCTCAGAGAAAGGCTATTTAGCAAAGAAATCCTCTCTCTCCCTTGCAGCAAGGGCAGTTAAATAACTTTATCCTTCTTCAATGTGTGAAATTGGATTTTTTTTTTTTTTTTTTTTGGCTAGAATGATAGCCTATCTTTGCTGGTACAGAATCTGCTGACCATGTAGTTTTCTCTAAGTATTAAAGCCAATCTTGTAAAAACCGGACTCTATTCCCTCCCTGCTCTACTAGCACTCATGAAAAATCCAGCATTTATGGAATTCCTTAGTTTATGATGTAGGCATTCCACTCACACACACACACCCCAAACAGATGAAACCCTCACTCGTCTTTTGGAACCAGGACTAGGCTATAAGCCTGAGGAATGTGGTCTGGGTTCTCCAACGTGAGACCCTTGTGGGTTGCCCTTGAGAACTGTGTAGATAAAGCTCGCCCTGAACGAGATGCAAGTGTTCAGAAAAGCCGGGACTGCACCCTAATTGTGAGGAATATGGTGTGAAGGGAACGTAGCCTTACAGAAGTGGAGGGGGGCCTGTTTATTTCCTTTGCAAGATTTAAAACCATCTAGTAAGCCGTGATGGGAGAAAAGATGACAAACGTTGGGCTGAGGTAGAGACTTAATTTGTAAGTGTGAGCTCACATTTTTCCCTGAGGGAAGCCCTCTCCTGACCTTCTCTAGCCCCAAAAGCCCAGAGGAAGGATTTTGCTGGCACTATCGGTGTTTTTAAATATATGACTTTCCCCCCATAGGTTTCCAACATGCTTTTTAAAAAATTGGATTCTTTAGCATCCATGTCATCTTTACAAGTTATTTTTGCATGATGTCTTCATGCTGTTTTTCCTGGTTACTGCTTATTCCATATCTATAGTAATCCAAGCCAGCTCCTTTGCTGAATATTTGTGAGCACCTACTATGTGCTAAGCCTATAGAAGGGTGAATGAGAATGCCATGGCATTGACATTCTAACTAAGAGTTCTTCAATGATTCTGCCCCTTTATCTTCTCTTTGCTGCCTTTGCTTCCTAGTTACTTTATGGCATATGCTTCATATTCCTCTTCAGTTATTCATTCATCTAAAGATTGGGTTCTAAAGTTTAATTTTCAAAAAGGTAAACTCATAACTCTCATACAAATATAAATTGTACAATTTGTGCTCAAGATTTTATTTAACTCATTACTTCACGTGGGAACCAGAAAGATGGTAAAACTAGTTCAAAGGAAATTTTGAAGATATGCAATCTGGAATGCCAAAATGAATCTACTAATAGATGCAAAATTGGTGAATGCTGGGAGTGGATGTGGCTCAAACAGTTGAGTGTCTGCCTCCCACATGGGAGGTCCTGGGTTAGATTCCCAGTGCCTCTCACAACAAGCAAAACAAATGAATAAACCAACTAAGGGAAGCCAATGTGGCTCAGTGGTTGAACACCAGCTTCCCACATACGAGGACCCGTGTTCAATTCCTGGCCCCCAGTACGTTAAAAAAAAAAGAGGAAAAAATTGGTGAATGCCTTATAAAGCAAGAAATGTAATGTTTAGGGAAGCGGCTGTGGCTCAATCAGTAGGGCTCCCGTTTACCATATGGGAGGCCCCGGGTTTGGTTCCCGGGGCCTCCTGGTGAAGGCAAGCATGCCCGCGTGGCGTGGTTAGCTGACCCAGCGAGCACAAGCAGCAAGGGGGGGATAAATGAATAAATAAATAAAATCTTAAAAAACAAACAAACAAACAAACAAAAAAAGAAATGTAATGTTTAGGGTTATCTTCTCTACAGAGCAGAAATCAATTGTATCTCTACCAGATAAAATTCATTTTCATTTCCAAAATAAGAATCATTTGCATTACTATGGACAGGGCATATCTGCACTGTTATCCACTTTCTACAATGTAAATTCCACCCCTACAGAGTTATAAAATAGCTTACTCAGTCAAACACAATCCTGGGAAGCGAATGTCGCTCAAGCAGTTGGGCAGTCGCCTACCCCATGGGAGGTTCAGGGTTTGGCTCCCCATGCCTCCTAAAGAAGACAAGCAAGACAGCAAGCTGACATGATGGGCTGGCATGGCAAGCTGACACAACAAGATGTCACAATGAGATGACACAACGAGGAGTCACAATGAGGAAACACAATGAGAGACAAAACAAGCAGGGAGCGGATGTGGCTCAAGCGACTGGGCGCCTCCCTCCCACATGAGGTCCCAGGTTCGGTTCCCAAGGCTTCCTAAAGAAGACAAGCAGAAAAAGAGAGTACTCAGTGAACAGACACAGAGAGCAGACAGCAAGCACAAACAATGAGGGTGTGGGAAAAAATAAAAAAATAAAATAAACCTTAAAAAAAAAAAAATCAAACACAATCCAAGGTACACACCCTTTTAGGATCAGATAATTCCCAGAGTCTGCTAGACAAGATCCAGGACTACACTGAAAGGAAACACAGATACCTCTTTTCACCTTTTCAAGTCATTGATAATTTTTCCTGGCTTTATCCTAAAGAGAAAATGCTACTCATCTCTGGTCAATTTCCAGCAGGTTTGAGGTAACAATGATGAGTTAATTTTTTTTTTTTTAAAGATTGATTTATTTGTTTCTCCCCTATCCCCCTTGTTTTTGCGCTCACTGTCTGCTCTCTGTGTGTTCTTCTGTGTCTGCTTGTCTTCTCTTTAGGCGGCACCGGGAACCAATCCTGGGACCTTCTGGAGTGAGAAAGAGGTGCTCAATCTCTTGTGCCACCTTAGCTCCCTGGTCTCCGGTGTTCTTCATTGGCTCTCCTCTGTGTCTCTCTTTGTTGCGTCATCTTGCTGCGCCAACTCTCTGTGTGGGCCAGCACTCTGCGTGGGCCAGTTCACCTTGAGGGCCAGAAGGCCCCGGGAATCGAACACTGGACTTCCTATTTGGTAGACGGAGCCCAATCGTTTGAGCCACATCTGTTTCCCAAGTTAATTTTTTTTAATGCCCCTTCTCGGAACTTGATTTACATGACATCTGGCAGATATCAGGAAGTTTTGACAATGTGATTGATACACATACACTGTACGTGTTCACACTGTTGAACAAAGGTTCTAGGAAAGCACCAAGCATGGTGGTGAAGGACACCACCTTTAGAGAAGGTTAGCTGTGCTCGTGTGTCACCTTAGGGCTCTCTGCCAGTTTCCTCATTTCTAAAGTGGCGATAACAATAGTGCCTACTTCTCAGGATTGTGTTAAGAACTAAATGAGATCATACATGCAAACTGCTCGGTACCAGCTTGGTAGATGTTGACTCTTCATTAGTAATAAATGCCTATCATACCTATTAGTTCTCAATAAATATCACTAAATTAAACCTGGTTGAAAAGAAAGATGGGAGGATGGGAGTGGGGTGTTGGGGATCTGAACCTATCGTCTTTCAAGAATATTTAATGCTCTGGGAAAATGCTCACCATAGGATAAGGGAGGAAAGCAACAGCATGGGACACACAACGCTAACAATTATTTACTCTAATGGCTCTGGTTGAGCGTTATTTTTATTTTCTTCTTTACAATTTTCCGTATTTTCTTCATTTTCAACATTGAACATGTGTTATTACTTTCGTAAAAATTCTTGGACAAGGACATTTGAAAATAAATATTGGAAGGTGGCTTTTGCAGCTCCCGCTTATTTCTACCACAAACACGTGCCTACTAAGAGGACTCAGGTCCTTTCCTCCCTTGGTGGGCGCCCTGGAAGAGGGGACTCAAGAGGACTTTGGGCAGGAGCAGCACCCTGGAGTGGGGGAGACCGGCCTGGTAAAGCTGGGAGAAGAAGACAAGTGGTCCATAGCACACTGCTCTGTCCCACATTTGAAATGTTTCCACCAATTCCTTTAGTCGCTTAGATTGGCTTTTAATTTAGGATGATTGTAAGATCAGATTAGACAAGCAGGGATGAATTTCAGTAAAACCCAAGAAGAAAGCAGGTTTTGGCATGCCACATTTGAACTTCTTATTTCCAGACAGAGAGAAGTGAAAGTGTTTTTGTGAGTAAAGTCAAAATTACCTTTTAAAAGACTAGAGTTATAAAGAGAAATTGCTACTCAGAATGGCAGGATAGAATAGAAAAATCAACACTGTTTGATGGTCAGGAAGCACTTCCCCCACCCCCACCCCCAGCCCCCATTGCAGCCCTAACCTAATCAGGGGCAGTGGAACTTGTCCAGGTCAGTTAATTCTCTGTGCCTCAGATAACAGAGAAGGAGACCACACTTAATTTTTTGAACTGATGTATGAAGATGCTTCAGGACCTTTGCAAACATCTGATTCAAAATTTCATTTTTAACTGTTTAAAAAATGGCTGTTTAAAAGAAAATGTAGGGAAGCGGATGTGGCTCAAGTGATTGAGCTCCCACCTACGACATGGGAGTTCCCAGGTTTGGTTCCCAGTGCCTCCTAAAGAAGATGAGCAAGACAGCGAGCTGATGCAATGGGCTGGCACAGTGAGCTGACTTAACAAGATAACTCAACAAGAGACACAAGGAGGAAAACATAATGAGAGACACAACAAAGCAGGGAGCGAAGGTGGCTCAAACTATTTGGCGCCTCCTTCCCACATAGGAGGTCCTGGGTTCAGTTTCCAGTCCGGTGCCTCCTAAGAAGAAGACAAGCACACAAAGAACAGACATAGCAAATGCAAACAACAAGGGGATGGGGAGAAATAAATAAATAAAATAAATCTTTAAAAAAAAAAAAAAGAAAGAAAATGTATACCCAGATGAATCATGTATTAAATTTTACTAAATAGGAAACTTCCTAAGTGATTTGTATCTGCTTCTCATGTGAATATTTAAATAAAGCATTTCCTTCCATTTTTGTTTACTTGAAGAATATTCTGACATGGAAAGGTGACTGTTTCAATACTGTTACCTTTTGCAACTACATTTCTATCCCATAGTTTGTTTTTTTGTTTTTTTGTTTTTTTGTTTTTTTGTTTTTTAGGTACCAGGGCCAGGGATTGAACCCGGGACCTCATACATGGGAAGCCAGCATTCAACCACTGAGCCATATAGGCTCCCCTGAGTTGTTTTTTTGTTTGTTTGTTTTGCTTGTTGTTTGCTTTTGTTTTTTCTAGGAGGCAATGGGAACCAAACCAAGGACCTCCCATGTGGGAAGCAACTGCTTGAGCCACTTCCATTCCCCATAGTTGTCTTGATATTGAGTAACGAAAGCCAAATACAGGATAACGAGGTTGTAACTATTTTCCATTAAGTTCTATTTCTAAATGTTTGAACAAAACAAAAACAACCTCTTGGAATGACATTATAATAAGGAGTTGTTTTAATTTTAACATGTAAAAAACAATTTATACTAAAAATGCCATTTCAACTGTTATATTTTAGGGTTATGTTTGAGAGTCCCATTGCCACCCACCCCCCACACACACACACACAAACACAAAAAACTTGAAACCACCATACTACATGATCTTTAAAACTCTCTCTGTTTATTATTGTAATTATCTAATGTTTGAAGAAGATTTATATTCTGCAGGTCACTTTTAGTGACCAATGAAAAAATAATATAAGCCAGATGTGTATTTGTCTTCGGAACAGGAAAATCAAAAGAATGGAATTATCTGATAAGTATTCTGCGTCTTCAATTGGCTGCCTGTAAATAATCCAGACATTGGAGTTTTCATTCCTTGAAGATGCCTAGGTAGAAGAGCTACGCTAGTTTGACGGTTTTTAGTCTTGTTTTTATAAAGTTATTCCTTCAAACTCTTTTGTTTCTAATTTAATCCACCTTTTCTATCTGAATGATAGAGTTCCTTTAAAGAAAGTTTCATCCTTTCCAAATTATCTCTAGAGCAGGGAGAATCTCCCTACTCCCCCCACCCCCCCCACACACACATTTTCATGCAAACTTTGTGTGCATGTATGTGTTTATATAGGAAGAGGGTCACAGTTTTATCAAATTTCCAAAGGATTCTATGAGATGTAAATAATTGCATTCATCTTTAATCCTCTTTTTCTTTTTGCTAATGTAAATCTTGCCTATGAATCATTGAAAAAGGAATTTTGCTATGGACGGTAGGATCAGTTCACCAAGAGGGATAAATCCTTGAAAAAGGACATGTTCATGTTAGGTGCATTTATTTCTTCTGGGAAAACTGCCAACACCACATCAAAATCCCCATGTGACCATGAGATTACATTTGAATTTTAATTTCCCAGTTTAGTATTAAATATGGGAACATGGAAACTGAAAAAAGAACCATCTGATTAAAAGCAAATTAAACTGGTAAGAGAGTTTGATACAATTCATATTCAAATAAGCATTTAAGAAATTTAAATTTAGTAATAATTTACATTATCATGGGAGGAAATATTTCCTTGAGGCCCAGAAAATAGCCCCCCCCCCACATACACACACTTTTTAAAGTTTAGAACCTTATCTTTAAATTAAAGGTAGAGGATTTTTTTTTTTTTTTGCGCTATCAGGGGCTGGGGATTGAACCTAGGGTCCCTCAACCACTGAGCCACATAACCTCCCCTGAGTTGGTTGTTTTTCATTGGTTTTGCTTGCTGTTGTTGTTTTTTAAAGATTTATTTTTTTATTTCCCCCCCCCCCGCCCCTCTCATTGTTTTACACTCACTGTCTGCTCTCTGTGTGTTCTTCTGTGTCTGCTTGTCTTCTCAGGCGGCACTGGGAACCAATCCAGAGACCTTCTGGAGTGGAGAGGGGCTGCTCAAGCTCTTGCACCACCTCAGCTCCCTGATTTGCTGTCTATCATTGTCTCTCTCTGTGTCTCTTTTCGTTGCATCATCTTGTTGCGCCAACTGTCCGCGGGCCAGCATTCCTGCACAGGCCAGCACTCCACGTGGGCCAGTACTCCTGCATGCGCCAGCTCTCTGCATAGGACAACTTGCTTTTCACCAAGAGGCCCCAAGAATTGAACCCTGGACCTTCTATACGGTACACAGGAGCCCAATCACTTGAGCCACATCAGCTTTCCTGCTTGTTGTTTTGTTTTTGTTTTTGTTTTTTAGGAGGCACTGGGAACTGAACCTGGGACCTCACATGCGAGAAGCAGGCACTCAACTGCTTGAGCCATATCCACTCCCAAAGATACAGAATTTTTAAAAGTAAATGTCACAAAAGCTATTTTCTCTTCTTGCCGGCTGAATACATTTAAACAAACTTTTTACTACAATGAATTTTGGAATTTGGTGAGGATTCCAGAAGATTTAAAGTAAAGCCAAATGACATTGAGCAGGTCAACTACCCTCCAAGTCTCCATTTTCTCATACTACCTACATTAATCATAATATCCAAATTACAAGATCAAATATGGTAATGATTACAAAGAGCACCTCTTAAACTGGAAAATCCTTCTTAATAGTACTTATTTTATTATTGCTACTGTTATGCTAACTACACAATTCACAAGTCTGGAACAAAGGATGAAGAGAAAAAGGGATTAAAAACTATAAAGATAGGGTTACTGAGCTCATACTCTCATTCATCAAAACCAGCCATAATGAATTTCCTTAACAGCTTTGGTGTTGGGTCTTTAAAGGCTGTCTTCCACTTAATAACCCCTTACTGTAATTAAGAGTCTTCAGCTCAGGGGGAGCAGATGTTGCTCAGTGGTTGAGCACTTCCTTCCCACAAATGAGGTCCTGGGTTCAATCCCTGGTGCCTCCTTTAAAAAAAAAAAAAAAAAAAAAAAAAGATTCTTCAGCTCTGGATTTTATGCTTTGTGGAAATAAATTTTTATTTTTCAAATGACTAACAATTATCTGGATAGACACTGACATTACAAGTGGAGAGTTCCTCATAGCATCTTTTCTGATCCATGCCAACTCCATTTTCTCTCTTTGGTTTGTGATGGGAAAGCCTTTTATGCCATCTCCATTCCTGGAACAGTTTAAGTTTAAATGTTCCTTCAAACATATAGCTCAGTGTTCAGAGTGGGAAAAGGTGTTTCTGCATTTTTGCATAGCAACACCAGCCCAGACAATTGCTCTAAAGCCCCACCCTTACCACCACTATGGTGACACTCAGGACCTGGTGATCTGGTACTAACAGCATCTGCCACCTTCCTTCAGTTGTCTATTGCTACATAACAAATTACTCCAATACTTAGCAGCTTAAAAAAACAACAAACACTTATTATCCCTACTCTACTCCACTGCACTCTGGACCCAGAGTAGGAACAGCTGTTTCTACAGCCGGTGCTGATAAAACCTCCACTGTCATTCCAGAGACTCTGCTCCAAGATCTACCATGAAATTTTAGCAAATAAACATTACAGCTTGGATCTTTCCACAGTTGGAAAAGAGAGAACGAGGGCAAGGGAGAGGGGATGTGATTTGGTGCCAAAGACAGGCACTGTCACCAATATTGTATGCTATCATAGTGCAACTCCAAGGGTCCTATTTACCATCAGCTGTGTACCCCACACCAAATTCCCTGTGTAAAATGGAGCATTACAAATGCAAATGGAAGATTAGCCCCAGCTCCAGCTTCTAACCAGCTTGCTACCCCCTTCATCCTCTCTCATGTAGAAATTCTGGAGCCATCCCTGACTGAATATAAATTATTATGTGTATGCCTGGAGCCTTGCACAATGCCTGATGCTCAAGAGCAATTTGCTGAATAAGAGAATAAACTTACCCACTAAGAGTGAACTTAGGGTTTCATCTAAACATCTTTAAAATAGTATTTTTTTCTCATTTTAAAATTTCATAGTAACATTGTTTTAAAAGGCAGGCTTTAAACATCACTCTGGGAGGGAGTGGTTATAGAACATGTACTGAGGGCTTGTGGTGGAATGCATTTTTCTCCCATACATGTGATCTCTCTGTCTTTCAATGTCCTGTAATTAATCATTCTAATCTTATTGAGAACATCTTGACCGAATAGATTGTGACAACCTTGAAGGCGGAAATCTGGATTTATTAACTCTGATTTCTTACATCATCTTGCAAACTGGAGTTGTTGACATCAAAATTTATTCTTTTTGGGCAATTTCATGCTCTGAGGGGCATCCTTTCTTTTTTAAAATGATGTTGGCACATTTTAAGGCAAAGAAAAAAAAAAAAAAAAAAAGAAAGGAAAGAAAGAAAGTGAGTATCAAGTTTGAACCATTACATTGTTCTTAGATCTGTGCTCAAAAAGAAAGGAGTGGGGAATGGATGTAGCTCAAATGGTTGAATGCCTGCTTCCCATGTATGAGGTCCCAGGTTCGATTCCTGGTACATCCTTAAAAATAAAAAATAAAAAAAGAAAGAAAGGAGTTTCTTGGTCATTAAAAGAAAGAAAGAAAGATGTCATTGAATGGAAGAGGAAGAGCAGGGAAGGTTCTGGCCCTCATTCTGCCATCATTTAAATATCCTGGGGAAGCTCATTTAACCTCTCTGCTTCTCTGTTTTCTCATCTAAAATGAAGAAATTGCACCACATGACTTCCAAGGTGATTTCCAACTCAATGATTCTAAAGTATTTGGGTACATGGATTTCCTTTATTAACAACATCTGGAAAGAGTGAGATCTGCTTATTGTCTTCAGTAATGTTCTCCAAAAAGATAGGATGGTGGTTTGGAACTCTATGTCCCCAGAAAAAAACAAGTTCTTAAAATCAATCCATTCTTGTGGGTGTGGACCCATTGTAAGTAGGATCATTTGATGAGGTCACTTCAGTTAAGGTGTGTTGGTCCACACCTCAATCAGTATGGGTCTTAATCCTATTACTGGAGTCCTTTAAAAGAGAATGAAATTCAGACAAAGAGAGAAAGCCAAGGAAGCAAGGAATTGAAAGCAATGAAACCTGCAAGAGAAGGGAGATACTGACAGACAACGCCATATGCCTTGCCATGTGACAGGGGAACCAATGATCACCTGCAGCCAATCCCAGAATGACAGTCTTTGGGAAGTAAGCATCTCTTTAATGATGCCTTATTTGGATTTTCATTTAGCCTTAAAACCATACACTAATAAATTCCCATTGTTTAAGCCAACCCATTTCATGGTATTTGCTTGAGCAGTCTAGGAAACAAAAACAGATGGGTAAGTAACTATGAACATTTTATTAGTTATCTATTGCTGTGTAACAAATTACCCTCTTGACTTTAGGGGCTTAAAAAAGAATAAACATTTGTTACCTCACAGAATTTCTGAGGGTCAGGAATCCAAGAATGGTTTAGCTGGGTGGTTCTTGCTCAGGATCTCTCAGGAGGAGGTATTCAAGATGTTGGCTGGGGCGGTAGTCATTTGGAAGCATGACTGAAGCTGAAGGATCTGCTTCCAAGATGGCTCCCCCCACAAGGTTGTTGGGAGGAGGCTTCAGTTCCTCACCACGTGGCCCTCCCTGTAGCGTTGCTTGAGTGTCCTCATGACATGGCAGCCGGATTCACCCACAATGAGAGATCTAAGAGAGAGGGCAAGGAGGAAGTCATCTCACAAGTTGTATGCCGCCGTCACTTCTCCCACATTCTATTTGCTAGAAATGAGATAGTAAATACAGGCCACACTCCAGGGGTGAGGAATTATTTCCAGCTTTTAAAAAGAGGAGTATCAATTTGTGAACTTATTTTAAAACTACCACAGACCTCTTATATTGGTTGAACTAGTTTAGGATAGCTCAGCAAGACAAAGTATGGAAATTATAACAACTAATATTTCTAGAATGTCTCACTGTTCAGAAAACATTTCTCATATATTCTTATTTGTTTCTCACAACAACCAAGTGGATAACAACTAATATTTCTAGACTGTCTCACTGTTCAGAAAACATTTCCCATATTTTCTTATTTGGTTCTCACAACAACTGAGTGGGGCAACCGTGTTAATATCCTCATTTCAGAAATGAGGAAATGGAGGTTAGGTGACTTTTGTAAGGTTATTTAGCAAGTAAGTTGTGTAGCTGTGAGAATTAAACCTGGCTTTTCTGACACAAAGCACAGATCTCTTCACTACCCTTTGCACAGACAGGATTCATTAGCATGTTTGATTCTTCCTGACTTCCCACCATTGGTTTTTACCCACTTTATTAACTTGAATCTTTGTCAGCTTATATACTTTTAAAATCACTTGAGGCAGTTTACAAATAAAACCTTTAAGAAGAAAGCAGAAAGAGTAAATACTTGTAGGCACCAGAGTTGATCAAATTACGCTTGGCAACAAATTTGGTTCATATTTTTCTGACAGCAAAGGTGAAAAGAGAAACATGATAGGCTACAGGGGTTTCACTTTCTGACATATTATGCGTGTTGTCTTTGCCTGAAACAAATTAAATTTATCACATGGATCTGTGAAGAGATAATACCACTTGACATTGTGGTCAATATCTTCAATCATTCTTGTGCAAAAGATATTCTCACACCAACCCTATATATAAACAGAGGACATACCACACCTTTAGTTTGTTGACTATATTTGAATGAGAGCCTGGAGAAATGTGGTCCAGGAACTTTGCTCTCTAATTCCTTTTCCAAATTAAGGGAGGAAACTTGGAGAATATACAAGAATGGATAGATAATTTGTTGACTTTCTCTCAAAGTATCAAGAGTAGTAAGTGAGAGTGCTTGAATGAGCTGCTAAATTTATTTGTCTTGACATCCTCTAGCTGGTACATATGGTGCAAATATTCTGGATTGTCAATTAAACCAGGGGGGTTGAATATCTGCTGTAAGGGAGCAGTGAATGCTAAAATAATGTTATAGAAAATTGTAAAATAAGTACGTTAAACCACATGAACTCAGTGTTCCTTTTTGGACCAAAATTCTATGATTCTGTGGATTTACAGATAAGATGCCTATATGCAGTCTTACTCCCAGGGAGAGCCAGCACACTTTGGCCTGAGTGTGAGAAGCAAAGCTGTCAAAAGTCTTGGCCAAATTTTTTTTTCCCAAAGGAATTTCAAATATATCCAAGCTCCTGTGTTAGTGACTTATTGAACCCAAAGCTTTATACTGTATGACATAGTATCCTAGAATAGATAACACTAGCTTGAGAAAAAGGCAGGTGCAAGCAGCTGTCCAGTTCTGCCATAAAAGAACTCAAGTTTAGCTCTGGTAATAATGTGCCTTCTTTCCAACACTCCAATTCTGTTAGGATCTCTCCAGTTAGCTGAAAAATACTCCCTAAATATTCTGAAAAAGGGTAGACAGTGTAATTTTATTTAGATAGTATTGTACTTATCAATGTTTTTATTTATTAATGGGAATCCCCCTTCTAGAACAGAATTGCAAATTAAATGCATAAAAAGTAACAACTCTTAAAAAATTTGGTCATCTTCCAAGGAGGAAGATAATAAAATCAATAATCCTTCATTTTGAAAAATGAAAAGTATTCTCCTTGAACATTCTTTCTTTGAATATTCTAAGCAAACAAAGCTTTGCTTTCTGTTTATTACTTGATTTCAGTAATATCTGGTTGAGAAGTGTTAACAGAGTCAAAATCAATGTGATGGAAAAAGCAGAGAAAAATGAGTGTTAATCTTTGGGAACAAGCCAGAGTCCAGAAAAGGAGAAGCTACTTGTTGGAAGGACTAGTATACTTAATTCTTTTCTGGTTTGTGGGTTACTGTCTGCACCACTGAGGCTTAATTTGCCTTTCCCATTGTTTGGTATGACCTTTTATATATTGAATAGAATTATTAATCTTATTTTTCCCAGTATCTAGAAAATTTCAAAAATTGGCAAACTGCTGAAAGGTGGTATTACAAAGTTATCACTTAAAGTAGAATAAGAGGCGTTAACAATTGTAAAACTACAAAAGAAGAGAAAAAATTAATAAATTACATTGTGTTGGGGCTTGTCTATTCTGAGGAACTGAATGAACTGAATAAATATTCACTGGGAAGACAAGTTGGTGAGGTCCTTTAGGCAGAGGAAACAGGTGGCAAGGCAAGCAGGTAGGAGAATGGGTTGAAACCTGAGGATAGCTGGAGAAGTGCGAGAATGGGAGCAAAGCCTGGGGAGATGGACAGACCATCTCCCCAGGTTGAAGGGCCCAGGAAGCCAGCTGGGGGTTCCTTCTATGACTACCTCCCAGCCATCTCCTTTCTCCCCTCACTTCAGGTCCCTAGGGCTCTGCTACTCTCCTCCCTTCAGTGGCTGCCCCCACCAACTCTATTTCTTGCATCTGGAAAGGGGCGCCCTTAGCATCTAGCTTCTTTGTTTCCTCTAAGACAACTGCCCACAGCCTTTTTTGTTAAAAGATGGTCCATGCTAATTATGATGGCAAAACACTTGAGGAATACCCCAAGTGAGGAGTGCTTCTCTCTCCCATTCACAGTATGAATTGCTTTATCTGATTAACTGGTTGTCTTTTTAGAAAGCAGAGAGTTGGACTCTGATACGAGGGCTTGCAGGACTAGAACACTGATGAGCTCCCGTAGAGCTTGATAGAAGTAGAAGAGGTAAAAGAATGTGTAGGCATTTTTTGAAATATATGTGTGTATATATATATAAATGACATTTTTGTAAGCAAATACACATATATGCATATATATTTATATATCATTTTGCAAATGTTTGTATGTATTGTGAGAATTTTGATTTTTACCCATAATAAAGAAAAAAAAAAAGAAAAAAAAAAAAAAAAGAATGTGTAGGGATTCCAAAGTCACACACTTCTCTACGGGATTGGTCCTGATGAGAAAAGCCACTTTGCTGGAGGTCAATTCCTTCCCCTTTTGTCTTGCTGCATCAAAGAATCAGTCACCTTGGCCTTGGAGGAGGGGTGACAGTTGTCAGGCTTCCTTAATAGAATTGGACCCTGCTGGCCCAATAAGCATATCATTCAAGGATGCTTCAAGGGAAAGAAGGATTCTCCCAGGGGAATCCCCGCCTCCCCAAACTAGGCCCCTACACAGGGTTCACACTCAACTTGTGATACTTTAGACTTACCCCAAGGGTAAAATCAGAGGAATAGTTGAATTGTATAATCACAGTAAATCACTTCACTCTCGCAATGCTCATTTGTTTTGTTGTTGTTGTTTATATTTAAAAATATTTTTATTGTGTTTTAATGTATATAACTTAAAATTAGCCATTTTAATCATTTTAAGGGTACAATTCAGTGTCATTAATTACATTCACAATGTTGTACAACCATCATCACTATTTCCATCTGTTTCCATCACTCCCAACAAAACTCTGTCCCCATTAAATAATAATTCCCCATTTCCCCTCCCCACAGCCCGTTTGTTTTTGTTTGTTTGGTGGGGGGGGGGTGTTTCTTGGGGGAATGACGTAGATACTTGAGGAATCAGTGCCAACACTAGCCTTGGTTTTGCTCAATGCTCATTTGATATGAGTAACTGAGAAAATCGATGCTTCCCCTTTAGATCTGCTGGGAATAGCACCTGAACCCCTGAGCCCAAATCAGTCCTTAACAGAGCAATGGAGAGAATGCACCCCCTCTGCCTCCACTGAAGATTCTTCCCTTGGATCAGCCTTAAGTGGACCTTAGAGGGACTGTGTGGTTCCTTGAATTGTCTATTTCTGTCATCACCAGAGGCTGCACAGTTCCCTGACGGCATTTCTTCTGTGGAGCAAAACAACTGCCAGTATTTAGCCCAGTGATCACCCACTGCAGCTCCAAGGCTGCTAGTGACATCCCTCCCGGCCCCTCCTCTAACAGTGCTCTTTTTGTTTCTCGGCACTAGGTAGCCTGCGTTAGACTCAGTACCAAGACTATAGTTGCTGGGCATAAGGGTATGGATGGAGTCCTCATGTGTGGGCAACAGTAACCAGACGTGACACCAGTCACCTGCTCTTAGTGAAAAGGGGCACTACTTAGGGCGTTGATGTACTCATTTATTCTCCATGCTATTTCATAAAAGTTTAAAGGTAGCTGCCTTATATCAACTGTTACCATACATTATTCTTTAACTTGATGAATAACAAGCAATCTTATTTTAACCAGTTATGTTAGTGTTTCCATTCAATTTTTTACATATATAAGTAGAATATTTTCCTTGGTACCTGAAAAAAGCTTCATATTTTCAGTTAGCTACCTACCACATCCTTTCTGAAGATCAAGGTCAAGAATCCAGGAGCTTACTACAGAGGTCATAATCTATTCTGCATTCTGTTAACAAGCAATAACCATTTAAAATAGCAATGGTGCTTTCAAGGTCCTGTTATTATTCACGCAGAGGCTTAGCATGGAATCAAAGTGCTCCCTTTCCTGGCATTTGTAGAAGCCCAAATGTAAGATGTGTTCTGTGGCCACTGTCTGCTTATTTTCTTTCCTAGACAAGTGGCTAACCCGTGTTGCACATCCTGTGTTTATAGAATTCCAGAAAGCTTGTGTCATACAAAGCACTGGTCGTGTGTGTGTGTGCGTGTATGTTTGTCTATGTGTGTCTATGTGATTTACAGAGAGAATGTGAACTGAAATATCTTGAGGTGAAATCCATCAGTTTATGATATATGAGAATGTTCATAGATGACGCTTGTGTTTACTTGTTTTAAGCATCATTTTCGCTATTTGCTATCTTCTTTTCTAAGTAGTAGAGGGTGAAAGCATAAATCTAAGGAGCTAAAGAGCCCAAGCACAAGACAACTTAAGCCAGACACACCAACTTATTAAGTTTATAATTTGTAAAGTTAAAAAACTTCCAGAAGTTGTAATCAGATACAGGAAGCCTTAATTTACATTAAAAAAAAAAAACAAAAAACAAAAACAAAAAAAAAAAACACCTTATTTTATCCAATAGTCCTCGAGGGTCCTTTAATGAGCATCAGCTTCTAAAATAAACAAAGAGCATGGGGGGCCGGGGGGAGAGGATTTATTAAAAGGAAAAAGTCTCAAGGGAGTTTTTTTATTTTTAACTGCCTAAAATACAAAGAAAGAATTTGCTGTTGTACTGTTTATCCTCATGAATTTAGCTACTTTTTTTTTGAGGGAAGTACTATTTTAATTTCAGGGTTTTGTCTCTGATTTTAAAGTCACAATTAGCATGATCACTAAAGAAAATGTTTTTCCTGAATTCCATAAAACTGTTTAATGTTCTAATTCACTTGATCCACCAAATGAATGGTATGGGCCATTTTGAAAATACCCCCTAATCCTTGGAAATAGCATGCTTTCTCTCATATTTTTACAAACACTAATCCTTGGAAAAAAACAGACCTTCTCTCATTTTCTATTCAATGTTTGCTATTGTTTTAATCTAAGTATGGCCTCTTTTTTTTTTTGGAAAAAAAAAAAAAAAAGCCAAATTAGGCTCAACCCACAATTGAGTCTTACATCCTGAAGTCTTGGAATTTTAAAATTTCATTCAAAACACACATTATAAACAAAGTTTCCCAAATGACCATCTAGAGAGGAATGTGGCAAAAATCCAGAAACTATTGTAATACTTGGAACTAGCATAGGCACAAATAATCAGTGTACTTTTTCAAGAACGGATTTTGGGCTACAATTTTACAAACCCTGTAGAGGATTTGCAAAAGCTAGATTCCACATTTGTTCTGTGCCTCCAAAAGAGAGTCAAGCCCTTTGCAGTATATGATGAGGCGGAAGAGGTATAAAAAGGATCTTCTTAATAACTAATATTTATTTGTTCATTGTAACCATAATTTGAGGCAACATTGACTTATAAAGTCCTATAAAAGTCAAGTTCAAAGCAGTATGTTAGGCAAGCCTGTTCTTTAATATATTAACAGAAGAGACTGATTCAACTGGGGGGAAGGCAGTGGAAGGGGGCTGTTATGAATAGGGACGATTGCCAAGTATTGTGACAAGTCAGAAAAATGCAAATTTTAGAGGCAGGGAGACCAGTGGAGTGATTGAAATAAAAAGAAATATTCTGAATAGCATTTTAAGAAGAAATAAATCTGTAAAATGAATTTAAGTAGGATGAAGGCTGACAATTTAAAAAGAAAATAGAATCTAGGCTTTAGAGACAAGGTAGGCCAGAGAAAGCTGTATTAGATCCTCAAAATACACAACCTGTATTATAGAAATGTCATGCTTTTCTAATGCTCCAAAAGCAAAAACAAAAACAGAAACAAACAAACAAACAAAAAACACAAAAGAGAACTCCAAGAGAGGAATGAGCCAAAGAATATTTTATCTCAAAAGATAAAAGATTTGGGGACAGGCCAGGGAAGGCAGAGTCAACTTAGAAGCTGGAATCCAGGCATATTTTGAAACTTTACTTACTTTCTTAGAAAAGTTTAATATTATAATATCATATTATGTTTCTCATTTTATATCTCAGTTAATATTTTTATATAATTTTTTTCTTGTTAGAGAACTTGTAGATTTATAGAAAAGTCATGCAGAAAATACAGTTCCCATAGATTACCCTATTATTAACACTTTGCATTAGTGTGGTACCTTTGTTAAAACTGATAAAAGAATATTATAATAATTGTTGTATTCTCTATAGTCCATACTTTACACTAGGGTTCATGTTTGTGCTGTACAGATCTACGTGGTTTTTTAATTTTTCTTTTTATTCTACTAACATATATGAAATCTAAAATTTCTCCTTTTAACGTTCAAATATGTAATTCAGTAGTGTTAATTACATTCACAATGTTGGGCTACCATCACCACCATCCATTACAAAACTTTTCCATTACCTTCACAAATAGATAATTTTCTCTGACTATTAGCTCTCATAATATGTGACCTAACAGGCTAAATGAAGTAGAAAGTTAAGTAATTATATTGTGACTTTTTTCTTTTTCTTTTTATAAGTCTTCTTGGGGAGTGGATGTGGCTCAAGCAGTTGAGTGCCTGCTTCCCAAGTAGGAAGTCCCAGGTTCGGTCCCGGGTGCCTCCTAAAATCAAAAAAAAAAAAAAAAAAAAAAAAAAAAAAAATAACAAGCAAACAAATATAAAACCAACTCAGGGGAGCTGATGTGGCTCAGTGGTTGAGCTCTGGCTTCCCACATACGAGGCCCCAGATTTAATCCCTGGCCCTGGTATTCACAAACAAACACACAAAAAAACTTCTTATTTGAAATAATTTCAAACTTACAGGACTGTGGCAAAAAATAATACAAACCTCATAAGGAAAAATCTAACATTTTCCCCACCCAGACACCCAGATCCATCAGCTTTTGAAGTTATGCCACATTTGCTGTATTATTCTATCTATTCACCTATTTATTTTTCGTTCTGTTTGCTAAGCCTTTGAAAGTAGGTTGTGTATACATTGTGCTCCTTGAACACTTGAGATTTTCATGTACATTTCTCAAGAACAAGGATATTCACTTATGTAACCACCTCAAGAAATGAAGCATTGATATAAATCTTACAGTCTATACTCCAGTTTTTCATGTCTCAGTAATGTCCTTGTGGGTATTTTCTCTCCATTATTAGATCCAGTCAGGATCATGTATTGTCTTTGGTTTATAATTTGATTTTTAATGTTGAAATTTTTATGCCAAACCTCAACATACCCTAACTCCCTTCACAGTTGTCCTTATTGTTTTAACAAAAAAATACCCCTAATGATGAAGAAGCAATGCTTTTAGAGGAGTGGAATGGCATGAAATGATAGTTTAACTGGTAAAAGTAAAATGCTTCTTGACTTGGAGGCAGAAAGATAGCTTTAAATCTGGTTTCTACACTTCTCAGCTGGGTGTTTTGGGCAAATTACTTGAACTTTGGGAGCCTTACTCACTTCACCTATAAAATAGGGATAAAAACTCCCAGAGCGCTGTGTGTGTGGCAGGAGGAAAGAGGGTTAGATTATACATGTCAATAGGTGGTTTGAAGCATTGTCCTTTTTCCACAGAGGCTTTATCAAAGACAGGTAGAAATATACAAGTCCATAGCCAAAAGCATTGGTATCTACATATTGCCTGAATTTTAAAAAATTGAACTTAAAATTATAAAGGTTGCTACTCTCTACTTGTATTGTTTTAACACCTTCCTTTAAGAAATGCAGAATAAAGTAGTTGGGGCAGTTTAAGTACAATGAAAGAGAATTGCTATTAAGAGTTCAGCTGATCTGAATTAAAATCCAGGTGTCCTTCCCTGCCACTCTGTCAATTGTCGGTCCTGTTTAATTTTTTTTCAGAGCTCTCATCACTATTTAAAATGGTCTTACTTATTTGTTCACTCTTTTATTATCTGTATCCCTATATTGTATTCCCTGAAGGCTGTGATTTTAACTTTCTTGTTCTAGAAAGGTGTCTGGTTCACAATTGTTGTTCAGAAAATATTTTTTATTAAATCAATGGATAACTGAGGAATAAAATCAATAAGACAAAAGTGGAAAAGAATAAATGAAGCCACCAGAGTCCTGAATAGTATAAATATTTGACAGAGTAGAAGCTATAAAGAGAGAATAAACTTAGAAGGTTAGACTGAGACAGACTCCAATTACTCGCCTATGGTCCTTGACTGGGATCTTCACAGTTAATTTCTTTTATTTATTTATTAAAGATTTTATTTATTTATTCATTTATCCCCCCCTTGCTGCTCGTGCTCGCTGGGCCAGCCAACCACGCCGTGCAGGCGGGCTTGCCTTCACCAGGAGGCCCCGGGAACCGAACCCGGGGCCTCCCATATGGTAAATGGGAGCCCTACTGATCCAGCCACAGCCGCTTCCCGAGTTAATTTCTTTTAAAATGTCACAGATGAATACTCTAAAACATCTAAATAGGGAGCCTCTGCTGATTCAATGCCTACCTGTGCCAGGCAATGAGCTTCAACTATGTTGCCCATTATTTAACATGAATCTATGAGATGATATTCATATGATTCTCCTTTTGCAAATGAGGAAATTCAGGATGTTAAGGAACACGGAACACGCCCAAGCTTACCTACTTGGTAAGAACTAAGATCTGACCTTCCTGCCTCCACATGGGCTCCATTAAGTTCCCTTAGTAACTATCATTAGTCCAAATTAAAAACACCAGCGTCGAGCCAACGAGCGTACACTTTGAGTGGACTGTATGGTATGTGACTATGTCTCAATAAAACAGCTTTTAAAAAAAATACAAAACAAAAAACAGTCATCATTATGTTTAGTTTAGATTTTTAAAAGATTTTGTTCAGTGCTAGATCATGATAACTTTGCTGTAAAAAAAAAAAGTTGCTTATAGAATAGAAGGATATTCAAGAAACTGGTAACAATTTTTTTTTTTTTTTTGAGTATACAACTAGGTCACTAGAAAACCAAGACTAGAGGGGGTTTTATTTTTCTCTGAATTTAAAGTTGCCTGATTAGGGTGCCCTATCAGTTTTCAATTTCAAATAAACAACCAATTTATTATTATTATTATTATTATTATTATTAGAGAAGTTGTGAGTTTACAAAACAATCATGCATGCCATACAGGAGTCCCATACATCACCCCCCACCACCACCACCACCTTGCATTGTTGTGGAACATTTGTTACAAATGATGAAAGAATAGCATCATAATATTACTGCTAACTATAGCCCATAGCTTACATTTGGCATATTTTTCCCACAAACCATCCTATTATTAATACCATGTATTAGTATTGTATATTGCAACAAATAATTTTTAGTGTAAATATACACCAAATACTTCATGGGGCATAGTTATACTGAAAATTTATTTGTTGTTTATCTGAAATTCAAACTTAACTGGGCATCTGTATTTTTATTTGCTAAATCTGACAACAGTTTTTGTTTCATTGCATATTTAACTCATACTAAAAATATTAAATTAAAAAAAACAGTTTTTGTGATTTTTCATATTTGTAGAGACAGTTTGGGGTAGGGCACAATAAAAACTGAAGTTAAATATGAGGCCTAAGGATGGTTTTTCTCAATAAGAATAAAAGAGCTAAATTTCCAAAGATGATTTTTCCCCCCCTTTTTTAAAGATTTATCTATTTACTCTATCCATTCCAAACCCCCTCCTCCACATCTGCTGCTTTTGTGTCCACTCCCTGGGCAACTCCCTGCGTCTGCCTCCTGCCATCTCTTCCCATCCTCCTCCCCCAGTCTCCACCAGGATTCAAACCCGGAGAACTCCAATGCAGGAGATAGGCACTCTGCCGCCTGCGCCACCCCAGTTCCTGGCCCTCGGAGCCCTCGGAGCATCTTGTCTTGTTTCTCCCCTGTGTCTCTCTCCTGTTATGTCATCATCTTGCTGCATGGCTCCCAGGGCCCGGCGGCTCACCGGCACACAGAGCCTGGCAGCCCATGCACCCCCTATCTATATCTATATCTATATCTATATCTATATCTATATCTATATCTATATCTATATCTATATCTATATCTATCTATATCTATATCTATATCTATATCTATATCTATATCTATATCTATATCTATATCTATATCTATATCTATCTATTCTTTTATTTTACCGGGAGGTCCCGGGGATCGAACCCAGGTCCCCCCACATGGCAGGCAGACACCCAACCATCCGAGCCACACCCACCCCCCCAAAGATGATTTTGATGGTAGGCATATTGCTAGAAAAGTAAGGCCAGAGTCTGAAAACACACCTCCTGGTGCAATTGTAATCAAAGGAAACCTAAAGAAGTCATGTCAATCATGGGCTCCGGGCCAAGGCCAAGTCAAGGAGGATTCCAAGTGCCTCCAACTCCATTAAGGTGGACCATTCTTTTCCCTTCTCCCCAACACCATTCCCCCACCCCACCCACTACTCCCCAGCCCTCTGGAGTGGTGTAAAATGGGAGTCCCAGTTCCCAGGTCCTCTAGGTAATATTAGCATACCTAATTGCACATCCAGTTCCCCTGGATGTTGGGTTCTTAATTCACCATGATAATGGAGCAGAGAAGTGACCTGGCAGGCCTAGCCCAAGGCAGGCTGTAGGGAAAGGTCAGAGGAGTTCATTAGCAGCTACTCACAACTCAGAGTGGGAGCTCAGGAAAGTTACTCCATTTTCTGGGCTACAGATGCCTTAGTTGAGAAAAAATGGGAGTAGGAGTCCTATTCATTGGGCATGGAGAATCAAATGAGATCATATACATGAAGTCCATGGGATTTAAACTGGTGCTCAATAATGCTATTATTTTTATTTTGTAAGGTAAATTGATCCACTCTGAAACCCTATGCTTGTTAGAAATATAATCTCAAACTTACTAGTTAGAGAGTAAATCAACTGACAAAGTAATGTCCATTCTCTAATTTTTGACGGGAGTCTATTTTTCAGTTTATTTGCTCCCATTCCAACATCAATGTCAGCATATGACTTAAGACAAGGCTTCGACTACAATGATTTTATTTTGTGAAGCATCTTATTTGATAAAGTTTAATTGTTTTCTGCTTCTATTTTTCAGGCAACAGCTTTATGGGGATATACTTTACCTACCATATAGTTCAGCCATTTAAAGTATACAATTCAATGGTTTTTAATATATGCACAGAGTTGTACACCATCACCACAATCAATTTTATAGCATTTTCATCATTCCAAAAGAGATCTAGTACCCTTTGGCAGTGACCCCTCCCCTATGGCCTACATATCCCCTAGCCCTAGGCAATCAGAATCTACTTTCTGTCTCTATAGATTTGCCTGTTCTGGGCATTTCATATAAATAGAATCATACAATATAAGGTATTTTGCGATTGCTTCTTTCATTTAGTATAATGTTTTCAAGTTTCCTCCATGTTGTAGCATGTGTTAGTAGTTTCTTTTTATTGCTGAATAATATTCCATTGCACGGATATATCACATTTTATTTATTCAGTCATCAGTTGATGAACATTTAGGTTTTCATTTCTCTTGGGTATATACTTAGAAGTATCATTGCTGGGTCATATCTATCCTTAATTTTTAAAAAATATTAGAGCAGTTGTAGGTTTACAGAAACATCATGCAGAAAGTAGAGTTCCCTTATATCCTCCTCTCACACCCAGTATTCTGTATTATTAATATTTTCCAATAATGTGGTAACCTTGTTACTATTAATGAAACAATATTATAATGATGCTATTAACTTTAGCCCACTGTTTACATTAGGGTTCACTCTTCTATGGTATGTGTGTGTATGTGTGTGTGTGTTAAATTATATGCAACCTAATGGTATATAAATGTATCTCAATAAAACTGCTTAAAATTATATACAACCTAAAGTTTCCCTTTTTATCCCTTTTTGAATATACAATTCCGTGGTGTTAATTATATAGGCAAAGCTGTGCACCCATCACCATCATCCATTGTCAAAACATTTCCATCACTCCAAAGAGAAACTCTATACTACTTAAACATTAACTCCCCATTGCCCCCCTCACTTGGTCCCTGGTAACCTGTAGTTTCTTACTTTATGAATGTGTATATTTTGCTTGTTTCATATCAGTGAGACATATAATATTTGTTCTTTTGTGTCTGCCTTATTTCACACAACACGATGTTTTCAAGATTCATCCACATTGTCATATGCATCAGGAATGAAGGAACTTCATTCCTTTTTATGACTGAATAATATTCCACTGTACGTATATACCATATTTTGTTTATCCATTCATCTCTTAATGGACACTTGAGTTGCTTCCATCTTTTGGTAATCGTGAATAATCCCTCTATGAACATTGGTGTGAAAATATGTTTGAGTCCCTGCATTCAATTCTTTGGGGTAAATATGTAAAAGTGGGATTGCCAGGTAACATAGTAATAATACTCAGCTTTCTGAGGAATTGCCATTTTACAATCCCACCAACAATGTACGAAAATTCCTGTTTCTCTGCATCCTCTCCAACACTTGTTATTTTTTTTCTTTAATAGTAGCCATTCTAGTGAATGTGAGATGGCACTTCATTGTGGGTTTGATCTGCAATTCCTTGATGGCTAATGATGTTGAGTATCTTTTCATGTACTATTTAGCCTTTTGTATATCTTCTTTGCAGAAATGTCTATTCAAGTCTTTTGCTCATTTTTAAATTGGGCTGTCTTTTTGTTGTTGAGTTGTAGGAGTTCTTTATATATTCTGGATATTAAACCCTTATCAGATACCTGGTTTCCAAATATTTTCTCCCATTCTGTAAGTCATCTTTTTTTTTTTTAAGATTTATTTTATTTATTTATTTCTCTCCCACCCCACCCCCCACCCCCCACCTCCCGTTGTTTGCACTCGCTGTCTGCTCTGTGTCTGTTTGTTGTGTACTCTTGTGTCTGCTCATCTTCTTTTTTGGAGGCACCGGGACCTCCAATGTGGGAGGGAGGTGCCCAATCGCTTGAGCCACATCTGCCCCTGCTTGTCTCCTTGTTGTGTCTCCTCTTTGCGTCATCATGTTGCATCATCTTGTTGCATCAGCCGGTTGCATCAGCTTGCCACGCCAGCCTGTTGTGTCAGCTCACTGTCTTGCTCATCTTCTTTAAGAGGTACCAGGAACCAAACCCAGGACCTCCCATGTGGTAGATGGGTGCCCAACTGCTTGAGCCACATCTGCTTCCCTGTAGGCCGTCTTTTCACTTTCCTGATGAAGTCCTCTGATGTACTAAAGTTTTGAAATTTTGATTGGAATTGCATGGAATCTGTATTTCACTTTGAAAAGAACTGACATCTTAACAATATTTATTCTTCCAATCTATGGGCATGGAGTGTCCATCCATTTATTTAGATCTTCTTTAATTTCTTAGCAATAGTTTTATAGTTTTCCACAAAAAGAGTCCTTAACATCTTGGTTAAGTTTATTCTTAGATATTTGATTATTTTAATTGCTATTGTAAATGAGTTTTTTTTTTTCTTCTTGATTTCCTCTTCAGATTGATCATTACTAGTGTTACTGGATTTTGTCTAGGTTCTTGACTTATGCTGCAGAAATGAATTTCAAGAGCACGTCAGGTTAGTTAGGCCAGTAATTTATAAAGATAGGTAGGGAAGAGAAATGGGAAAAAATAATAGATCACGGGTTCCCGGTAGAGAGTAAGGGGCTGAAGAGTGATAAAGAGGACTGATTTATAGACTATAATTTCCCATTATAGATTATAAATGCCCAGGTTTTACTTGCGTGTTGTTCCATGCAGGCGAGAGCAGGGCACAGAAACCAAGAGGGGTTTGGAAGAGATTTGACCTTTGCGTTTGCTTTTTAAATCATTAATTTTTCCACCCCTTTGCTAATGGCATGGCAGGAGTCCCAGCTCTTTGCTGTTTTGATTGAGTACCCCACCCATCAATCCCCCAGGTGGGCCCAATGATAATGTCCCTGGAGAATATCCAGGGCTTCTCCTGGCTTCCAGAATGAATCTCATTCTGGGCGGCAGAAATCTCACGAGGGTCTTACAGCAGCCATCTTGGGGGTATCAATATCTACGTGGACTTCTTGCCAGGTTCCAAATCCATCTATTGATTCCCCATATGAAGCCTGCTTTGCTAGTATATAGAAACACCACTGATTTTTGTACGTTGCTCTTGTACCCTGTGACTTTGCTGAATTTGTTCATTAGCTCTCTCAGTTTTCCATGGATCTCTATATAGAATCATGTCATCTGCAAATAGGGAAAGTTTTACTTCGTCCTTTCCAATTTGGATGTCTTTTATTTCTCTTTCTTGCCTGATTGCTCTAGTTAAAACGTTCAGTATAATGTTGAATAACAGTGGTGGCAGGGGGCATCCTTATCTTGTTCCTGATGTTAGGGGGAAAGTTTTCAGTCTTTCACCATTGAGTATGATGCTAGCTGTGGGTTTTTCATATGTGCCATTTATCATGTTAAGGATTTTCCTTTTATTTCTAGTTTTCAGTGTTTTTATAAGGAAGCAGTGCTGTATTTTTTAAATATCTTTTCTGTGTTGAGATGATCATGTGAGCTTTTTCCTTCATTGTATTAATGTTGTACATTTGGTTTATTGATTTTCTCATGCTGAACCACCCTTGCACACCTGGGATGAATCCCACTTGATCATGATGTTTAATTCTTTTAATGTGCTTTTGGATTTGGTTTGCCAATATTTTGTTGAGGATTTTTGCATCTATATTCATAAGGGATATTGGTCTGTGATTTTCTTTTTTTTGTGTGATAGCTTTATCCAACTTTGGTATTAGGTGATGCTGGCTTCTTAGAATGAGTTGGGAAGTGTTCCCTCCTCTTTAAATTTTTAAAGAGTTTGGACAGTATTGGTGTTAATTCTTCTTTGACATCTTTATCTTTTTTTTTTTTTTTTTTTTTTTTTTAAACAATTTCCATCCTGTTTTTCAAGGCAGGTGCACCGTTTTCCATTCCTAGAAGAAGAGAAATGTATAAGGGTGTCAATTTCTCCACATCCTTAACAACATTTAGTATTATCTGCCTTTTAATCATAGTAATCCTAGTGGGTGAGGAGTATCTCATTGTGGTTTCATTTGCATTTCCTGATGGCTAATGATGTTTATCTTCTTTGGAGAAATGTCTATTCAAATCCTTTGCCCTTTTAATATTGGATTGTCTTTTTTATTGTTTTAAGAGATCTTTATATATTTTGGATACTAGAACCACATACGGTATATGATTTTACAAATATTTTCTACCTTTCTGTGAGTTGCCTTTTTACTTTCTTGATAATGTCTTTTGATACACAAAAGTTTTAAATATTGAGCAAACTTAATTTGGAAACGTTTTTTCTTTTGTTGTTTGTGCTTTGGGTGTCATATCTAAGAAACCGTTGCCTACTGCAAAGTCATAAAGTTTTATCCCTATGTTTTCTTCTGAGAGTTTAATAGTTTTAGCTCTTATATTTAGGTCTATTTTCCATTTTAAATTAATTTTTGTATATGCTATAAGGTTACTCATCTAATTTCATTCTTTTGCATGTATATATTCAGTTATTTCAGTACCTTTTGTTGAAAAGACTATCTTTTTCCCCTTGAATTGTTTTTACACACTTGTCAAAAATCAATTGACCATAAATACGTTTATTTCTACAGTCTCAACCCTATTCCATTGATCTATGTTTATCCTATGCTAGTACCACAGTGTCTTGATTACTGTAGCTTTGTAATAACTTTTGAAATGGGGTAGTATGAGTCCTCCAAATTTTTATTTATTTATTTATTTGTTTATTTATTTATTTATTTATTGGAGGTACTGGGGATTGAACCCAGGACCTTGTACATGCAAAGCAGGTGCTAAACCACTGAGCTACTTCCACTCCCCTATTCTTCTTTTTAAAACTTATTAAGGCCATTCTGGGCTCCTTTAGTTTCCATATGATCTTTAGGATCAGTTTGTCAATTTCTGCAAGGAGACCAGTTGAGATTTTGATAGGCACTGTGTTGAATCTGTAGCTCAATTTGGGGAGTACTGCCATCTCAACAATATTAAGTCTCCTAGTCCATGAACATGAGATATTGTATTAGTTTGCCAAAGGCTGCCAATGCAAAATACCACAAATGGATTGGCTTTTATAATGGGAATTTGTTAGGGTAGAATCTTATAGTTCAGAGGCTGTGAAAATGTCCAAATCAAGGCTTCATTGGTAATGCTGTCTCACCAAAGGTTGACTGCTGGTAATTCTGGACGCACGCCATGTGGTAAGGGAAAATGGCAGCCAGTCTCTGCCCTCTTCTCCAGGCTCACTTCTTCCCTGATCTCAGCCGTGGGCCATCAGGCACATGGTTTGTCTCTCCTCTGGGCTGCGTCTCCTCACTTTCAGGCTGCTCCACTGATTTTCAGCCTCCAGCATCTCTCTCTCAGTCTTTTGGGGTTTCTCTGTCTTTCTGCAGTTGTAGGCAATTCTGGAGTCCTCTCTCACATGGCAGGATAAAGTGGCAGCTCTGCTTGTCCCTCCTCCATTTATATAGGACTCCAGTGAGAGGATTAGGACCTACCCTGAGCCACGAAATCTAATGAAAGGCCCTTAACTAAAGTGATCTAATCGAAAGGGATCTAATCAAAAGGTTCCTTAACTGAATCTAACTACAAAGTCCCACATAAAATAGGTTTACAAGCATAGGAATGGGTTTACTTTAAGATCAGGATTTTCTGGGGTCCACAAAAGACTCAAACCAGGACAGATATCTTTCCATTTATTTAAATTTTCTTTAAATTAATTTAACAATTTTTTTGTAGTTTTCAGAGTAAATATTTTGACTTTTAAAGATTTATTTACTTTATCCATTTTAAACCACCCCCTTCCCCATTTGCTGTTTTGTGTCCATTCGCCGGGCAATTCTCTGTGTCTGTTTCCTGCCATCTCTTCTCATCCTTCTCCTCCATTCTTCACCAGGATTCAATCCTGGAGACCTCCGATGTAGGAGAGAGATGTTCTGCCACGTGCGCCACCTCGGTTCCAGGTTTTTGGAGCATCTCGTCTTGACTCTTCCCTGCGTCTCTCTCCTATTACATCATCATCTTGCTGCATGGCTCCCAGGGCCTGGCAGCTCACCAGCACACAGAACCTGGCAGCTCATGTGCCTTCTATATATTTTTTTTTTTATTTTACTGGGAGGTCCCGGAGATTGAACCCAGATCCCTCCATATGGGAGATGGACGCCCAACCATTTGAGCCACATCCAACCCCCAGTATTTTTATTTTATTATTTGTTGCTATTGTAAATGGAACTATTTTCTTAATTTCATTTTTGGATTGTTCGTTCCAAGTGTACAGAAATACAAATGATTTTTTTTTTATATTGATCTTTTACACTGCAACCATGATGATGAACTCTTAGTTCCAATAGTTTTTGGATTCCTTAGGATTTTCTAAGGGTAAGAGCTTGTCATCTGTAAATAAGGATAGTTTTACCTCTTATTTCTAATCTGGATCCCTTTTATTTCATTTTCTTGCCTAATGGCCCTGGCTACAACCTCCATTGCAATTTGAAAAGAAGTGGTGAGAGCAGAAATCTTTGTCTTGTTCTTTTTTTAATTTTTTATATATTTTTAAAGATTTATTATTTATTTATTTACACCCCCCCCCCCCCCCTGCTTGTGTTTGCTGTGTCACTTGCTTTGCTTTTTTTTTTTTTTTTCTGTGTCTCCTTGTCTCCTTCTGTTGCGTCATCTTGCTGCACCAGCTCACTGCGACGACTCGGGAATCAAACCCGAGGCCTCCCATATGGTAAACAGGAGCCCAACCAATTGAACCACAGCCACTTCTTGTCTTGTTCTTAATGTTAGGGAGAAAGCATTCAGTCTTTCACTCTTAAATGTGATGATAGCTGTGGGTTTTAAATAGATGCTCTTTATTTTATTTTATTTTATTTTTAAGATTTATTTCATTTATTTATTCCTGCTCCTCCCCGCCCCCCGCCCATTGTTTGTGGTGGCTGTCTGCTCTCTGTGTCCATTTGCTGTGTGCTTGCTTCTCTTCTCTTTAGGAGGCACCAGGAACCAAGCCTGGGACCTGCCATATGGGAGAGAGGTGCTCAATCACTTGAGCTACCTCAGCTCCCTGGTTTGTTGCGTCTCTCATTGCCTTTCCTCTTTGTCTCTTTCTTGCATCATCTTGTTGCATCAGCTCACCATGCCTGCCAGTCACACCAGCTTGCCTTTTCCAGGAGGCATTGGGAACTGATCCTGGAACCTCCCATGTGGTAGGTGACAACCCAATCTCTTGAGCCACATCTCCTTCCCTAGATGCTCTTTATAAAGCTGAGGAATTTCCCTTGTATTCCTAGTTTGGTGAGTGTTTTTATTACAAAGGGTGTTGGATTTTTGTCAAATGCTTATTCTGCATCTATTTTATGTGATCCTGTGGTTTTTGCCTTTTATTTTATTGATATGGTGCACTGCATTAATGGATCTTTTTAAATGTTAAACCAACCTTGCATTTCTGGTATACCTTCCACTTGGACATGGTGTATGCTCCTTTTTCATTTTGCTGAATTCAGTTTGCTAACATTTTGTTGAGGATTTTTGCATTTATATTCATAAGAGGCATTGGTTTGTAGTTTTCTTTATTTGGTGATACCTTTATCTGGCAATTTCAAAAATAATAGGGGGCGGATGTGGCTCAAATGGTTGGGCGTCCGTCTGCCATATGGAGGGACCTGGGTTCGATCCCCGGGACCTCCCAGTAAAAAAAAAAAAAAAAAAAAAAATAATAATAATAATAATAATAGACATGGCAAATATCCAAAAGGGTATGGAGTCTTCTCCCTGCTCCAGCTACCCCTCCCCATCCACTCACTGTTACTAGTTTTTATGATTGGTTTATTTTAAAAGAAATCTTTTTGCTTTCTTTAGTATTTATACTTTTGTAAATAATTTATTAATATTATAATCTGAAATTCTGAGTACTTGACACCAGATACTCTCTATCAGGTTGTAATAATAAAAATAAATTTCTCCAGCAAAAAAAGAAAATGAACACATTGACAATCATAAATATGAAAAGCACCCACTTCTAGCAATATGACTTGTGCAAACCATTAGACCTGAGCCTCATCTGTTAAAACAGGGATAAAATTACTACCCACAGCATTGTCCTGAAATTGACTGAGATGATGTATCAGTGAGTGCTCAGGACAATGGAGACTCATAATCATATTTATTGTCTCTTCATGAATTATATATTACAACACTCCTTTAAATACAGAGTTGTCCTGCTGTGTGTTTGTTTGATCTACAACTTTTCAACATTACACTCTATTATATAAACTAAATACTTATGTATGTAAACTGATTTTCAGAAGTTATCTTTCGGTTTTTAAGTGCTTTTTTTGGCCTAGATTCTGTCATTTGTTGCCTATTTTGGAAACTTGGAAAGTACCATGCAAATAAAGATATAGCTGTGCTAGTTAAAAATAAAATACTTAGTATTTGCTGGTGAAGGAAAATATGATGCTGTGTAGGTAAAACTGTGTGATGAAAATCAGATTCAGATTTCATAAGAACATTTTTGGAGAACTTTAGACTTGAAGAGAAAAGTAGGAGCCAAGTGTCTCTCCCAGATGATAGTTTATAACTATCACTGTCGTCAAAAGTAATTCTGAGGGTAGCATTTAGGCCACGTGTTTGGAGAATTGGAAGAAAAAAAAATGAAATATGCATAAATTTCCAAATCTTTCCAATGTACTTAGATGGGAGGCAATTTGTAGTTAAGATTTGAGAAATGTTTTTTTTTTTTCCCACTAGTGGGACATTCATAACACCTTAATAAACTCTATTTTACATTCAAATCATGATAGACTATAGTTAAATAATTGCTTAAAAAGCAAAACATACTTATAGGACAATAGCAGTTATAACATCTACCACAAAGCCTTTAAGGATTCCTTTACATAGAGTGTCTCTTTAATGTATTTTACAAATTAAATATAAGGTTATTAGCTTGATATGAAACTTCTCAGACACATCTATTGCATAAAACAAGTCTGTGCTTAATATTTAGAAATAATTTAATTAGAAATTATCTTAGGATACTTTTTTCCCTGCAGTAACTTTACAAGATTTCTTTTTTAAATATCCAAATGTTTACATAACAATTACAATTTAAAAATTTAATTAAAATGAAAAAATACCAACATACTGACAAGATGGGAATCATTAAAAGAGACAATGTACAGGGGGTGGATGTGGCTCAAATGGTTGGGCGTCCGTCTGCCATATGGAGGGACCTGGGTTCGATTCCCAGGACCTCCCGGTAAAATAAAAACAATATATATATAGAAGGTACATGGGCTGTCAGGCTCTGTGTGCCGATGAGCCGCCAGGCCCCGGGAGCCATGCAGCAATATGATGACGTAACAGGGGAGAGACAAGACGAGATGCTCTGAAAGCTCCGAAAACCAGGAACCGAGGTGGCGCAGGTGGCAGGATACCTCTCTCCTACATCAGAGGTCTACAGGATCGAATCCTGGTGAAGACTGGAGGAGGAGGATGAAAAGAGATGGCAGGAAACAGACACAGAATTGCCCAGCGAATGGACACAAAACAGCAAAGGGGGAAGGGGGGGTTTAAAATGGATAAAGTAAATAAATAAATCTTTAAAAAAACAAATAAATAAAATAAAGTTCTAGTTTCAAAAAAAAAAAAGAGAGACAATGTACAACTTTGACTATGAAGTTCTAGGGCATCTTAGGTTAGTCAGCTGTGACAGAGTTGGATATTTCACAAGACAGGAATTGTTTTACCGTCTCTTCCTATTTGTCAATGCTTAAATAGACTGATTCCAAAGTTGATTTTCTTAGTCCTTAGACTATTTTGGACAAGGGTGCTAGCCACAAAAGTCATAACTAAATGTTGATGCTTATCATTGCACCATCTATGGCACAAAGCAATACAGATATAAAGAGTGAAACCTTTCGGGTAGGCTTTCTTTGAAAAAACTGATAAGGGCCATCTATGTACAAAGTTAATAATAACACAGTTCAGAGGAAAAAAATGTAGGGATATTTTTCTGTTCCATTAATTTTCTACATAAATGGTCAAATTTCTATAAACATGCTAGCAAAAATTAAAATTCTATGAACTTATCATTGTCTCATTGAATTATCCACATAATTATCTAAGTCGATCCTTGCAACAGACCTCTATGGTAGGTAGTAGTAATCTGTCCAATAGATAAGGAAACTGAAGATGGGTGTGGGTGGAAGAATTTCATATGGGTAATAACATTTACGGAGTACCTACTGTTTACCCAGTTATTTCATGTAACATCTCACTTAATCCTAAAAATTACTCTCTATAAGTTTTACATTCTGATGAGAAAACAAGCCTTTTAGCATTAACTTGCCCAAAGTTAGCCAGCTGCTTAGTGGTGGAGGTAGGACTCAGTGGTGAAGGTGGTCTAACACTCTTTCCAACATCCCCTAGCTGTTTTTTTTTTTTAATTTATTTTTTAACTAGTTGTGTTCAGCATTGGCTTAATAAAGAACTGCAATGTATGGTACATGACACAGGGGAAATTTTAGGAAGTCAAAATTTAAATATATTCTTTTTTACACAAATAACTGGAGTTTTATGATTCATACGGTATTGTCATTTCTTGTATAGATAGTGTTAACTGGCTTTATCTTGTTCATGTTATAAAAAGAACAAAACCATCAGTCACACATGGAAACATTTTCTTCCAATTACATTAGTTATGAAAACTTCTGACAAATTATTAGATTTGTACACATTCTTCTTGCCAAATGTGCATTTGATTCCATTCTTGTTCCACAGCACTAGCATAAATGGCCCCTTCTTTTCCTTCCTTCACCAGCCTGACCTGCCCCACTTATTAGCAAGCTAAGTAGAGCTTAGTTGAGGCCTGCAAAAAAAATCAAATTCCCTGGGCCAAAGGATCCTGTGAAAATCAAACCCAATTGGAAAGAAGAGGAAGAGTATTTATTTTTGTTTCTCAAATTCTCCTCAAGCCCACTATGTGACTCATTTTCAGCATTCTTTTTTATTTCTTTTATTCTTAGTTAGAGGTTATGTTGCTTTTAGAATTGCATGGTCTGGTGGAAACCTTCTGGACACTAATTTAATGTCCAAAAAGGTTGGGACCTCTTGGAAATTAAATAATAATAATACTGTTGTCATTTCTGAGTGATATATGATAAAGAAGTGAATTAACAACAATATGAATTAAATTATCACTATATTTGACCTTGTTAACATTGATTTTTGGATTATTAGAGACATTCTGACATGCTCTGCAAGAATGCAATTTATGGATTTGTTGAAGAATAATAGTGATAAAAAAAATGAACACTACTATAGAAATTATTATGTTATAGGCATTGTTTATATGCTTTGGATATAATAAACTCCTCTAATCCTCATGAAAGCCCTATGAATTTGGTACAATTTATTATCTCCATTTTATAGGTAAGGAAACTGAGGCTCTGACAGGTTAAATAACTTGCCAAGATCCCACAGCCTGAGCTCAGGCAATGTAGCTATAGAGCACATGTTCTCCATTAAAACATCATCATGAGGTCGTCTAGGAAAATTCTCCATGTTTACTGTGCCTCATTAATATGAGATGGTATAATTTAACTTAGGATAAAAGCAATGTTGAAATGTATCACTGTGTTTAAACCACCAGAGCAAAACACAATAATCACCTTTTTTTTTTTCCAAAAGATTTATTTATTTACTTTATCCATTTTAAACCCCCCCTTCCTCCTTTGCTGTTTTGTGTCCATTCGCTGAGCAATTCTCTGTGTCTGTTTCTCTTCTCATCTTCCTCCTTCCAGTCTTCACCAGGATTTGATCCTGGAGACCTCCCATGTAGGAGAGAGGTATTCTACCACCTGCACCACCTCAGTTCCTGGTTTCCAGAGCTTTCGGAGCATCTCATCTTGTCTCTCCCCTGTACACAGAGCCTGGCAGCACATGCGCACGCTCTCTCGTGCTCTCTCTCTCTCTCTCTCTCTCTATATATATATATATATTGAACCCAGGTCCCTCCATATGGCAGATGGACACCCAACCATTTGAGCCACATCCGCCCCCACACAATAATCACCTTCATGAGCATGCTTATCTGACTGCCACTGACTGTTTCACATGCCTATTTGAGATACATTCAGGGGCCCCCAAATTCATTCCTTTTTAAAAAATATACTTTTTTTTATTTTTTAAAGAAACTTAGATTACATAAATGTTACAATTCATTCCTTTTAATATTTAAATTTTTCATTTATTGATTTTTAAGAAAAGAAACTGTAAAAATATGCCATTACATCCCAATATGAAACTCCGGAGAATGGTCGCACCCGATTCCTACAAAAGGAGATTCTTAAAGCTTGGTTCATGGACAGTTTGCATCAGAAACTCTGACTAGCCCGTTCCTGGGCTTCATCCCAGATTTACTCGCCTAGTGTTTTAGGGAGTGGGACCCAGGTGATTTTGATGCTTACTAACTTTTGAGGATCACAGTACTGTCTTGTTACCCTACCCCTCTTCCACATGCATCAAAACCCCACCTGGAGTTCCCCTGAATACAAGATGCTCTTTCACACCTCAGAGGCAGAACCTGCTGTTTCCTGTGCTTGCCATGCTTCCTCCTCCTCTTCTTGTCTTCTGAACTCCTACTCCCTCAAGTCACTCAAAAGTCATCGCTACGAAGGCTTCCCTAGCCCAGTCAGGCAAGAATCAGGTGCCTTTTCCATTGTACCCCAATGCTGTTAAACCCATACATCTATCCTAGCACAGAATTATACTGTAACTGCTCTGAGTCTTCTGTTAGCTAGGGGGTCCTCTGAGGTCAGGGTCTTTGCATTACCCATCTTCGTAAACCACTAAAAACAGTGCCTGGCAAGCAGCAGTAGATAATTTAAACATTCTGGCCCGAGGGGACATTGTTACCAATGTGGTACTAAGACAGCAGTTTTGCAGTTCTGAATTCTGCTGAGATGGTAGACTACATATATAACTTATAATAGAAAATTATTCAGCTAAGGAAGTGGGAGAAAGGAAACAGTTTTACTCTGTCAATTTTTTTTTCTTCCATGTTTATGCCTTTACTTTTTTTTCTGTTTCTTAACATTTAAAAAAAATTATTGAAGTATATCACTCATACAGAACATATATAAACAATAAGTGTATAGTAATAGATGTGAACTTACAAAACAACATACATAACATCATACAGGGCTCTCTCATACCTCACCCTACCACCAATACTTTACGTTGTTGTTAAACATTAACTAATGATTAAAGAGCATCCTCAAAATATTACTACTAACCAAGGTATTTCCCCCCAACCCACATTATTATTATTTTTATATCATTTATACATGAACATACATAAATAAGTGTATAGTAAAAGTTGAGAACTTACAAAGCAAACATTCATAACATCATACAGGGGTCATATACATCAACCCTCCACCAACACCTTGCATTGTTGTAAAACATGTTACAAATTATGAAAAAATATTGTCAAAATCTTACTACTAATTATAGTCCTTATCTTACATTTGGTGTTTTTCCCCCAACCCCCACCCCATTATTATTTTTCAAATATATTTTTATGACAGAAGTTGTAAACTTACAAAACAATCATGCACATGTGCAGAATTCCCAAACAACACCCCTCCATCAACACACCACATCGTGGCGGAACATTTTTTACAGATTATGAGATAACATCATCTGACCATTACCAGGTCCACAGAGTACATTTGGCACATATTTTCCATACTCCCCCATTATCAACACAGTACCTCTTTGGCATAGATGCAAGAATATTACATTATTACAGTTAACCACAGTCCATAGGTCACTCCAGTTGTATTTTTCCCATGCTTCTCCACATTCCCATTACCCTGCAATACTGATGTACATCTGCTCTAGCTCACAAAGTACACTCTTGTATCTGTACCATCAACCATAATTCTCATCCACCTCTGGGTTTACTGTGCTATTCAGTCCCTAGATTATTCCCTAGCTTTCTGTCAATTGGCATTTACATTCCTAGGCTAACATTTTCAGCCACATCCCCATTTATAAACCAGCTGTTACTCACTATAATGTGTTACCATCAACTCTGTCCATTTCCACACTTTTGCAGTAAAGCTAATTAAAACTTCTACATACAGTAAATATCAGTAGTCCATCTCAGTCCTCCTCTTATCTCCTTTAAGAATCCACCACCTACCACCAGGCCTAGAAGATATTTTCCTACATTTTCTTCTAGAAGCTTTATGGGTCTTGCTTTTATATTTAGGTTTTTGATTCATTTTGAGTTAATTTTTGTATAAGCTGTGAGATAGGGGTCTCTTTCCTTCTTTTGCTATGGATATCCAGTTTTCTCAGCACCATTTGTTGAATAGACTGTTCTGCCCAAGCTGGTTGGGTCAAAAATCACTTGACCACAAACGTGAGGGTTGGTTTTTTAGGCATCAGTTTGGTTCCACTGGTCTATGTGTCTGTCTTTATGCCAGTACCATGCTGTTTTTACTACTGTAGCTAATACTACTTAAAATCTGGAAATGAGAGTCCTCCAACTTCACTTTTCCTTTTTAAAATGTTTCTAGCTATTCAGGACCCCTTACCCTTCAAAATAAATTTGATAATCATGTTTTCCATTTATTTTAAAAAGCTGGTGGAATTTTTTATTGGGATTGCATTGAATCTGTATATCAATTTGAGTAGAATTCACATCTTAATGATATTTAGTCTTCCAAACTGTGAGCATGGAATGTTATTATAATTATTTAGGTCTTTTTTTTTTTTTTTTTTTTTTTAACAATGAGTTGTAGTTTTCTGAATACAAGTGCTTTACATCATTGGTTAAGATTATGCCTAAATATTTGGGTTTTATCTGTCATATTTTACTTTCACCACTTTTAGTTACTTTTATTGATATAATCTTCATTTCTAGACTCTCTTTCAGGCCTCTCTCTCCTGTCTTTTCTTTTCAGGCTGTAGCACACCCTTTAGTATTTCCTGCAAAGCAGGTGTCTTGGTTACAAACTGTCTGTATTAGTCAGGGTTCTCTCGGGAAACAGAATCAACAGGAGTTTTCTGTCAACAATATGAGATTTTAAAAGAGTCTCTCACGTCACCGTGGGGATGCACAAGTCCAGGTTCTGCTGACAGGCTGCAAACCAGGGGCTCCGATGAAAGTCTGATGAAAGGTCCTTGATGAGTTTCTGGGAGAAGTTGGCTGTCCAAAGACGCGCTGAGAAATTCTCTCTGAATGTTGAAATCACTTCCCCTTTGAAAGCATTCAACTGATTGGATAAAAGCGTCACTCACTGATGATGTAATCTCCCTTATTGATGCAGATGTAATCAGCCATCCATGCAGTAAACTCACTGGTGATCGAAGTCCATAAATGCTCTTGTATTACAATTAGCCCAGTGCTTGCTGGAACAAACACCTGGACACAATTACCTGGTCGAGTTGACACATTAGCCTAACCATCACACTCTCTTAGTTTCTGTTTATCTGTAAATATTCTAAAATCATCCTCATTTTTGAAAGACAATCTTGCCGGATATAAGATTCTTGGCTGGAAGTTTTTCTCTTACAGTATCTTAAACATATCATACTACTGTCTTCTTGTCTCCTTGGCTTCTGGTGAGAAATCAACACTTAATCTTATTGGGTATCTCTTATATGGTATGCATTGCTTTTCTTTTGCTGCTCTCAGAATTCTCTCTGTCTTTGGCACTTGACATTCTGATTAGTATGTGTCTTGGAGTTGGTCTATTAGGATTTTTTTTGGATGCGAGTACTTCGTGCTTCTTGGACATGGATATCTATGTCCTTCAATAGGGTTGGGAAATTTTCTATCATTATTTCTTCAAATATTCCCTCTGTCCCTTGTCCCTTCTCTTCTCCTTCTGGGACACACATTTTGCATGTTTCTTGCTGTTATTTAGTTCTCTGAGACCCTGTTCAAGTTTTTCCAATCTTTTCTTCATCTCTTCTTTTGTATGTTCACTTTCAGAGGCAATTTCTTCAAGCTCACCAATCCTTTCTTCTGCCTCCTCAAATCTGCTATTATATGATTCCAGTGTATTTTTAATTCCATTTATTGTGCCTTTCATTCCCATAAGATCTGCTATTTTTCTATGTATGTTTTCAAATTCTTCTTTGTGCCCATCCAATGTCTTCTTAATATCCTTAATTTCTTAATAAATTCCCATTGAATTTATTACAGAGATTTGTTTGAATGTCTATGATTAGTTGTCTCAACTTCTTTATGTCACTTGGAGGCTTATCTTGTTCCTTTAAACGGGCCATATCTTCCTGTTTCTGGTGTGGATTGTAATTTTTTGTTGGTGTCTTGGCATCTGGCTTACTAGAGTATTTATTCTTTAGTTTAGGGCTTCCTGCCCTTTCTCCCTTGCTGGTTGTGTAGCAGGAGCCAAGGATGTAGTTGGTGCTATAAGCTGTGGAGGCTCAGGCTGCTCTCATTGCCCCAAGGACCAATGAAACTTCTCCCAACTTTCTCCTTTGCCAGGGGTAGGGACAGCCACAGCTGTGTGGAATAATCCAACTCATGCAGGCCTAGACTGTAGTTGCCCAGAGAGACTGATGAAGCTTCACCCCCTTTCTCCTCTGCCTGGGGTGGGGATGGAGCTGCAGGTGTGGGCAGCAATCTATGCAGTGCAGGTCCACGATGACCGCAGTTGCCCTGAGAGATTTCCTATCATTCAGTCTATGTCAGCTAAATGTACCTGCAGTCACCTGAATAGGCTGGTGCAGGGCCTGCTATCTTCTTCCCTGCTAGAGATGGGGCTGAAGCATAAGCTAGGGTTAAAGGCCAATCTGGGTGAACGAAATTGGTCTCCACTGTCACTGTGATTTTCAGTCACCCAGCTTCCCCTCATGTTGGGGCTGGAGTCAAAATGGTGGCTACTGGCCTCCTTCTGACTTGGACAGGCTCAAACTTTAGCTGGTCTTAGGGTTGTACTTTAGCCAGCCGAATTTACTTACTAATCAGTAGCTGAAATCGGTGGCCAACTGTCTCTTCCTCCCGTTTTTGGGAAATGAAGCTTCCAATTCCTGCCACAGAATAGCTCCTAGGGTGGCTTGCGCTCCCAAAGTAGGATGATCACAGGCCTCTGCGGTGTGGCCTGTAGTTTCCCGGAGAGGCTGACGCCGCTCCCCCAGCTTCTTCCCTGCTCGAGGTGGGCCTGGGGCTTAGGCTAGAGCTGCAATCTGATCTGGATGGAAAGAAGCCGGTTCCTACCAGCACTGTGATTTTCAATCAGCCCCGCTTCCCCTGTGTCAGGCGTGGAGTTAAGATGGCGGCTACTGGTCTCTTTCTGACTTGGACAGGTTCAAATTTTAGCTGTTCTTAGGATTATACTTTAGCCGCCGAATTTACTAATCAGTAGCTTAAGTTGGTGCCCAACCGTCTCTTCCTCCCCTGTTTTGGGAAGCAGAGCTTTCAATTCCAGCCACGGAACAGCTCCTGAGGCGGCTTGTGCCTCTAGTGGAGGATGGGCACTGGCCTCTGGGGCGTGGAGGGCTCTACTTACGGATCTTCTCTGCAGATGGGCAATCTCCTCCTTCCACTCTGGCAATGATGTTGCAGGATGCACTTCTGGTCTCCTTCAGCCCCCAAATAAGCACTCTAGTTAGCTGTGGGTGATCACTAACGGCCCCTTAGCAGGAGCTGACTGTTGGAGCTCCTTACTCTGCCACCATCTTGCTGGTTGTCCTCAGTTTCTTAACACTTTATATTTTGAGTAGGCAATAATATATGCATGTGATACAAAAGTCAAAGGGTCCAAGATAGCAGATTATGAGATAAGCCACTCCCTCACCTCTGTCCTTCAACCACTGAGTCCCTTTACTGGAAGGTAGTCAATGTTACAGTTTCTACTGTGTCCTTCCAGAGTCATTTTAGATACATACAGGCCAATAAGTGTATATTTATCTAACACCGTTTTGCACTTGGCTTTTTGAATGTAATTTATCTTTGTGAGCCTTCTATTTAAGTACATAAAAAAGGCAGTCTCTGCTTATGAATAGATGCATACTAATCCATTCTATGAATTTATCATGATTTAAAAAAATAAAACATCTCTTAATGGACATGTAGGCTGTTACTGCTATATTCTACCATAAACAATGCTGCAATAGATAGCTAATTTTACATGTGTGAGTATATTTGTAGGACACATTTCTAGAAATTGAATTGTAGGACTAACAAGTAGGGATAAATTTTGTCAAGATGCTTTCCATAAATATTACACGTATTTTCATTCCCACTAGCAATTGATGAGAGTACTTGCCAATAGTATTTTCTTTTCTGGGTTCTAAAATGGAGAATAAAGGAAACCCTTAAAGTAAGTGTGACCTCATTTACTGGTCTAACCCAATAGTAAGAAGTTGTTTTTTTTTTTTTGAAGTACCGGGGACCATGGATTGAACCTGGAACCCCATATGTGGGAAGCCTGTGCTCAACCACTGAGCCACATCGGCTTCTCTGAGTTGGTTTATTCTTTTGTTTTTGCTTTTTTTTTTTTTATTATTATTATTTTTAAAGGAGGCACTGGGAACCGACGTTGGGACTTCCCATGTGGAAAGCAGGAGTTCATCCACTTGAGCCACATTCACTCCCCAGAAATTTTTATTTTTGCAGAAAGTCAACACAGGTGATCTGTAGGCTTTCCCCCCATCTCCATGCAGGCTGGAACTAGGCTACTCATTACTGGTCTAACTCTAATACTGTTTTGAGCCCTAGAAGGCTTAGTGAGTCTTCAGAATCATTTTTACTCTCCTCTAACGTATAAGACACTCCATGCATTCTATAAATACTGAATGCCTGCCTACCATGCACCTAGCATTGGTCTAGTGGCTGAGGTTTGAACAGTGAATAAAATAGACAAAAATCCACAAGTGAGCAGGAAGATATTAGAACATTCCAGGCAGCAGAAAGAGCAAGGGCCCAGATTTGGGAGTGTGACTGGTGTGTCCCAAGAACAACAAGGAAGGCAGCTTTTTAGAGCTCAGTGAGGGAGGTGGAGAGTAAGAGATGAAGTCAGAGAGGTTTTGACAGCAGGGCAGATTGTGAAAGGACTCCTAGTGAGATGGGAAAAGCATTGGAGAGTTGAGAGCCCAAGGTCACTCTGAGTGCTCTAATGGAACAGAATGAGGGGAGGCAAGAATGGAAGAAGGGATACCAGTAGGAGACTTTCTGTAACCCAGGTGAGAAATGAGATGGCTTGGACTAGGTAGGAAGCAGTGGAGGTGAACTTGTTTGGCTTTTGGATATATTCTGAAGGTAGAGTCTGTATGATTTTCCATCAGGTTGGTAGTTGAATGTGAGAGAAAAAGGAGGCAAGAAGGACAAGTTTCTTGGCTTAAGTAAGTGGAAGGATGGGGTTGCCATTTACCTAGATGGGAGAAGCCTGCAGGTTCAGGTCAGGGTTTTCACGGGAAGATGAGGTGTTGTGGTTACCAAGACTTACTAAGTTCGCTGGAGCTCTCAGAAGGCTATGGATCCAAATTAGATCAGTGACCTGGACTAGATCACAATTGAAATGTCTTCTTGTGAGGATGGCTCCCAGGAATTTGTGCCCAGGGCTTGGAACTCCTCCTGAGCTATCCTGTTCCAAATCAGGCTTGCTTTGAGATTAAATGCACTTTTTCTGAATGAAATATATAATTAAAGGGATAGGCACATGCTCAAACAAAAACTTGATTTTCTGTCCACTACGAAACCAGCAGAACGTGAGCTCCTACTAGAAGGCTCAGTGTCCTCCAGGAATGAAAATTCAATGCAATTCTACATTTGTGGGCCTATGGTGTGTTCTCAGTAAGACACCAGCTCTGAGGAACAGTGTTAGGCTAGGCTGGTTGAGAAAACATACCAGGGTCAATCTGAAATGTGCCTGATTGAAGAATGTTATCAGGAACTAAATAAAGAATCCAAAAGGAAAACATACTCTTAAAACAGTGGTCACTAATGCACCCCACGAAACAATACTTAAAATGGAATGAATATTCAACAAAAATATGGGAAGGGAAGCAAAACCAAAATTATGAATCACACTAGTTGGGGGAAAGAAAAAAGAACAGAAACTGGTATGTAGGGATTACTTCAAAAGGCTGAAAGAGATTTGAAGGGGGTGATTTTAAAAAAAATCGTGTCCTTTAACGGGAGGCAAAAACTAGGCATCAATGTGAGTGTGCAGAGAGCAGAATTTTTTTCCTACCCAACTCATCAGGCCAGCGGGTAGCTCTGAAAGAAAAGAAAGAAAGGAAAAGAAAACAAACAAACAAACAAAACAAAACCACATAATTGCTGAGGAAGAATAGCGAAGGGAATCGGAACTTGTTTTAAAGCAAGTGAACTGGTGGCCAGACTAGGTGACTCAGAGGCATGACTCAAACCCAGCACTGGGGGCTGTCTGTCAGCTCCCGGAGGTGGGGGCAGTGGCGTCTTACACATTTCAGGAAAGTACCAGGCTCGTGGAGGGCGACAGTAAACGCCCCCGAGACGTTCGGTCTGGGGCTCCTCCGGCTCTAGAGTCTGACCTCTTACCCCTTTCACACCAGGAGCAGCTTCTAATCTGTCTCCCCTTCTTTTCCATCAACCCATTTCTCCCACGAACAGTCACGGACGCGAATGCATGCGAGACGTCGCGCCTCCTCCCCGCCGCCCTCCTCCCTGTGCGCCCAGCACGCGCCCACCGGCTCCGCCTCCGCGGAGAGCTGCACCCTTCCCACCCCGCCTGCCGCCCGGGCACGCGCGGCACGAACAGCGCCCGGAGCTGCACAAGACAAACACCTGTTCTGCCTGGGCTCCGCGAGACTTGGGGCCGAGGTATAGGCAACAGTGGGCACGTTCTCGCGAGGTTTAGGAAATTTCCCACGGCCCGTGTTGTGTCTGAGCTGAGTAGTGGAAGGCGGTGGGAAGGAGGTGTAGCGTGAGATTGGGCTACCCGCATTGAGCACATGCGCAGTGCCGGCCGCGCGTGCCGCGCCAATCCTACAGCGCCTTCAGCGAGTTTCGGCCGGAGGATTCCAGTTCTCCGGGTTTTGGGGCTCCCTGCGGGAGGCAGTGCTGGATCTGGGAATCTCTAGGAAAGGAAAGGGAGGAGGCGGCGGGGGAGAAGGGGCACTGCAGGTGCGGGGGACGGGGCGAGGCTCGAGCCCTGCACCTTTCTAGTCAGTGCACCGACGGCCCAAGTTTACTTGGGGCTTCCTGTCTTAGACCTCTCGAAGTACTTTGCAGGCAGCACACGGCGTCCTCAGCTGTGTCAGGCCGTAAGGAGGACCGCTTCCCTGGGCAGAGTCGGCCCTGCATTCACCTGGTTTACACACGGTGGCTGCTGCCAAGGGCTCCTAGAGAGGCTTACGCAGCCGGCAGGTCACTGCACCGAGGGGCAGGGAGTGAGCTCTGAGTGGAGCTTCGGGCCAGGAGAGGGGCCTGGAGGATGGTTCTCAATGCCAGTTCAGTTTTCACTTGGGAAAAAACTACTCGGCGCTCTATAGTGTGAATGTAAGGTAGACGTTCGGGGCGTCTGCCAGAGGCCTTCGCCTGACCTCACTACGCACCCAAGAAGGCGACAGAGCTCAACTGCAAAAGTTTTCCCTTTACAGAGAACTGGAGGGGCGGGCCACGTAGTAATTCTGTCTGGCCCGCCATTAGCATAGGGGTCGAAAGACTAAAGATGGTTCCTAGGTCTGTCACTTGTTCTAATCCCAGACATCTTTGGAGCTCCAGCACCTAATGCTGAGAACTAGCAGAAAGGCGGCGTCAAGGAACGTTTCAATGAATGAAAAGGGCTGAGAACCCACAGTGAGCGGGAAGCCACTTGGAAAACACCCATTTGAGGAGGTGTTTCATCTACGCCTGTGAAACGCGGCCGATTTTCCCAGGACCCCTCCTCCCTACCCCTCGGCCCCGCCTCCTGACCCCTCCATTTCCCCGTCCCTGTTGTAATCCCCTCCGGTTTTCCTCAGTCTCCACGTACGTCCCTCAGGGCGCCTCCCAAAACCCGGAGAACCGGAGCACTCCCCATGGACCACACGGAGGGCTCGCCCGCGGAGGAGCCGCCTGCGCATGCTCCATCGCTTGGGTAGGTTTCTAGGGAAGGCGCAAGCAGGATCCCCTACTCAGCGGGCGGCGCGAAGCGTCTTGCTTTTCACGGAGGCTGCGAAGGGAAAAGGAGCGAGAGGGGGCTGGGTGGAATCGAGTAGTGAGGAAAAAGGGAAGGGGCGGGGGAGAGGGAGCAGAGAAGGCGTCGGGGGACTCTCGCGAGGGTTGGAGTTTTGGCGAGAGTTTGTGGAAGATGGCGCCTGTTGTGACAGGGTAAGTCGGGGGAATCCGAGCGGTGCGAACGGGGAAAGTTGCGGGCGTCTCGCAGCCCACGGCGGGCGGCGGGTTCTGATGCCGCGGCGCGCTCGGCGTCCGGGGGCCTCAGGGGCGGCGTCGCGAGCGCGGAGCGCGGCGGCGACGGCGTCGTGTGGCGGTGCGCTGTCCGCTGTGCGCCGCCAAGGCTCGGGCTCCGGCGCGTGAGAACGGGCGGCGGCGGCTACGGCGAGGCCGGCGGGTGTGGGCGTGAGTGTGGCGGGGCGCGCGGGGCCCGCGGGCGCTGTGCCCGCCGCGCGCCCCCTGCGCCGCCGCCGCCGCCGCCCGCGGGCCCTGCCTCTCGGCCTCGCGCAGCTTTGTTCCTCGCGGCCGCCGTCGCTTCTTCCCCTGGCCGGTGCCCCTGGCCCTGGGCGCTTTGTCTTTCCCGTTGCTCCCCGCGACTCTCTACCCCCGGCCCTTTGTTTCGCCGTCTTGGGCGCTTTGTTTGACCCGCTGCGCCCCGCATCCCTTCTCTATCTTCTGTCCTCCGCTCCCTTGCCCCTTTGTTTTGACCTCCTCCAGTCGGCAGCCCAGTGACCTGCCACAGCTCAGACACCAGATTTCTTTTAATTTTTCTTGAATTGTTTTCCCATGTGTTCCCCTTCCCTCTGTTCTGTTTGGTTCTTCATCACCCCCGGAGGCTTTGTCTCCCCCATCCAGTGGCTTATTCACTCGCCTCCCTCCCAACCCACTCTCATCTTCGTTTGATTTATCCACTACCCACGGTGAATGTCTGCTGAACTGTCTCAGCTCCAAGGACTCCATCTGGTGCTTTTACGTGCAGGCACTACGGTTTGTTGTTGGTTTTGTGGGTCTGAAAGATGCGTGGTGATACTTAGTTTCCGCTTCGGCACACCTCCATCCGCGCACACCTTTCTCTCGGGATTACAACGTCTCCAGCTTTCTTTGCGGTTTCTGGGCCCGTAGTTGTTTTGCTTAGAAACAGTAGCCCTGGAAGAAGAGCTAGTCTCTTGGTGATTATTGCCCACCTCCCTTGCATCCCCTCGGTTTCTGACGGCCTAGGCCAAGAGCAGCTGTCTGTAACTGCATCTGGATTACCTGAGGATAGGAGAATGGTATTGTAAGACATGAGAGGGGGACGCAGGTTTTTTTTTTTTGTTGTTGTTGTTGTTGGTATTTGAGAATAGTTTCAGGTACTCATGTTAGATTTTCATTTGGTGTATGAGTGTGAATTGTGTGAATTTTGTTGTTAAAAACTTGTGAGTGCTGGAGTGGAGAATTTCAGCACTTTCTAGAATGTAGGTCTTAGAGTCTTGTTATTTTACACATGATTTCTGTTTCATAATGAAAAAGGAAGTCATCCTGCTTGGGAATTGATTTGATATAAATGTTTTGGTTTTTCATATTCTTCAAATAAGCACAGTTATGTGCTTTATGCTCTGTATATTTCTGACAACCCTACAGTTCCTTGATTGCCGTTGAAATGAGGAGAGCGCTTAAAGAGTGCGGTTTCTGGTTGATGAGTACTGTTTCTAGGATCTTTGTGAAATATATTAAATGCAGTGAAAAGTTGTATAAGTAATAAATAGCCTTAAGTAAGGTTTTCTTAAAGTTATATGCATTTCCTAATGTTAACATTGTCATTGTTATGGTAATGTTAATGCTTGGAAGGGAATTTGTATTTTAATGGCCTGAATTATTCTGGTGCTTGGAATATGAGATATTTGACTTACCAGGATAGCTGAGTATATTGTTGAGATTTAAAAAAAAAATTCTAGTTGATCGCTGTTTCTAGAAGATAAGTTACCTATAAAATCATTTTGGCATGTTATTTCATTTATGAACTAAGGTTCATAAGACACTACTGAAGGGTTTGCATAGTACTAGGAATACTGGTGCATTGGAATTTTTTTTTTGCTGATGCCTGTGGTTAGAATTAGTAGTTTGAAAGTTAATTAATGGAAATTCATGGTTTCATGATTGGTACATGAGGTTTTGTGAAAATTTGCAGTTTGAGTTCCATGAGTGGATTTTTACCAATAACCATTTTCCTCCCTTGTTCTTACATAGTGTAAAATCCTCTTTTGGAAGGTAAAATCTTTGAACACACTGTTGGTTCTGACTGGAAGCAAAGTGTAAAATCGCTCAATAATGGAAGGGGTTTTACTCTGACTTGTACAAATAAAAACTACCACACAAACATCATATAGGCAACTTTTACAATTTGAGTTTGTTTTTTTGATTCTAAAACGTGTATTTTTTCGATAAGACCTTTATTTTGTGGCCCAAAATAAAACAGTACTTTTAATAAATTATATCCAGCAGCAGCATATTTAGAAATTTACAGGATGAGTTGTGGTTGGGGAAATTTTCATACTGAATATTAACTATTAAATCTTTAGATTTGTCATCTGTGCATATTGCAGTTAGATCTGTGGAGAATTTATTTTCAGGAAAAGAAAGATCCACTTGCAGTATTTTCAGATTGGTTCTAATATATGCTTCTAGGCATTACATTTTAAGCAACTAGGTATGTTAAAAAGTTACCTATTGCCCTACACCAACAGATTTCAATATCTTTTAAGTGGGTAGGATATAAAAAATGGTTTGGATAAAAAGCTTCTCTTGCCGGATATGATTCATTAAATAATTTTTGGAACTCTGGATGTGTAAGGTATTAGAAAAAATATTTTGAAATTTCTTTCATACCTTCTTAATTTTTTTTAACTATCAGGACCTAGGGCTTGGATTTGAAGCATTGTTTTGCTTCCTCCTAATACTAAATTTCAACTAGGGACAGGATTTTCTCATGGGTTGACTAAAACCTGTTTGTTTTGGCATCTGGCTTAGTGATTATTTCCAAGTTACTATACTTCCCCTCAGCCAGTTTCCTAACTGTAGAGTAAAATGGTAGTTGTAATACTTGCCACATCCACACAGGATTGCTTTGCATTATGATTTGCAGAGAGCATCCTTGGATGAAAGGTGTGTCCAAAGTCTGAGAATTGTTACTGAAATAAGTAGGTCATATTTTATAGGACGTCAAGTAGAAGTTTATGAACTACTCAGTTCTTGACAAGTTGCAGTGGTGATGATGGGATGAGAAAACCTAAATATATGTTATAGTTTGGGTAGTAAAACAGATACTTTTTTATTCTTATAAACTTGAGGGAGAGGGACAAGTAAAACATAGACCAAATTACAGGGTGATATTTTGTGTGTGTGTGTTTGTGCACGCGTGTGTAAGGTTAAGGATCTGTCAAACTCAAATGTTATAACACATTGTAAATTATGGGATGAGTTTCCTCTTGATTTTTTTTCCAAAATGAAATAGCATAAAATGTTTTTTACTGGACTCTAGGCCAACTGGTAATAGTAATGGAAATTCTAACTATGTGTTATTATTATTATTTTTTTAATGCTTTGTCATTTGCTCTCAATATTTCTTAACAATTAGGACAATATTTTCAAACTTGAATCTTGGCCTTCAAATGGCTTTCATTTGTGGACACTCTAAAATAATATTTTTAAATGAATGAAACCTGTTGTTGACTGTATTCCTGGTAACTACTATCAGGACCAACTGGTTCCCTAAACCAGAATTCTGTTTTCCTCTCTTATATTTTACCCCTTACATTTAATCACTTAGAACTGACAATTTTCCCTCCTGAAAAATCTCTTGATTCCATTTCCTTTCTTCTTATGGTCACAGTTCTCTCACCATTTCTCACCTGGATTACTGCAGTCATATTGGCTGCTAACTTTTCTGCTTCCAGATTCATGCCCTTTATCTTTATCCAGCATCCACATAGCTGCCTAGAGTCTTATTCTAAAGAACAAATCTGATCACTTCACTCCCTAGCATAAAAACCTTTCAATGGCTCCCCCTAGCAGCCTTCTTTAAAAGAGGCAGCAAAGTGGAGGGTCATGAGCTCACATTTAGGATGTAATCTGAACTGGGTTCCAGTTCTGTCTGCCACTTAAAACCTCTGTAACACTGACAAGTTATCTGACCTTCTTTTGCTCCTTCCCACAATTGGAAGAACCCCAACTCAAAGATTGTTGTGAGATTTAAATAAGATAATGCATGAAAGCATTTAGTAGGATCCCTGGCAGGTAGCAAGTGCTCAAAAAATAAATGTTAGCTAGCTTGAGCTATAGTGTCCTCCACAGATATTTTATTTACCTCTTCTCGAGCTTGGTTGTTTGCCTTTCTCTCCCTTTATAGTCAGTGTTCAGCCATATTTAAGAATTTGGATTTCCTTGCATGGGTTCAGCATGTTAATGTCTTCCTGTGCAGGAGAAGTGCCTAGTCCTTAGTAGGTTATTATTAAAGCTGTAGGTCAGGGGACATTCTAACTTGATACACCAGACTGAGTTGGGTGCTCCTCCATACCGAATTGTGTCATGTCCAAAGATGTTAGCTACTTGGTTGCAGTTTTCATCTTCTTAATCATTTATATATTCTTATACCCAGAAGCACTTAGCACATGGTAGGGACTCAGTAAAAAGGTTTTTTGAACAAATGACTCATGGTAAATTGAAACACTAATGCAGTGTGGTTCATGTAGGCAGAATTTGATAAATATATTTGACTTGGATTCTGGAGGGAATATGATTGTCAAATGATTGTTGAAGTATCCAAAGGACTTGATATTTTCAGCTACAGGGAGTGTTACAGCTCCTGAGAACAACATTATAGCAAGACTGTTCGGTAAAAGTTCTTTTTGGAATATTAGAAAAACTACATTATATTATAGTTTTATAAAACTGACAAGCTGAAATTTCACATTTTGCTTTTTCTGTGTGATTGTCAAATGCTTCTCAAAAGGTTTCATTATTTTTAAGTGTTTTAAGTACTTCTTAGATGCATGAAGATATACATTAAATCTTAGGACACTGTAGACTGCTTTGAAACCTTGCTACCTTTTTTGGGGATTCATGTCAGAACCAAATAATAAGTAAGCTGATCTTCAGGGAGACTCAGGTCTCATGGATATATTACTTACAGGTAATTTCTCCAATCTTCAGGTTCCACCTCTAGAAAATAGGGAGTAATACTATTCTTTTACTTATATAACAGGCACACTGTGACTGTCAATGATGTAAGGTAAAATATGACATATATTTTAAAGACCAAATGAAACAGTGTATGCAAAAGTGATTTGTAAATAATAAAGCACACTGTACAAATATTTTAATTATTTTAACAGTTTCTTCTAGTAACCTTTTATGGGCCAGGTTCAAGATGGACTTTCAGTACTGCATCCTGTGGTTTGTGGGTCATGTTTTAGGAAGACAGCAGTGTATTTAGTGAGAGGACCGCAACTCTTAAAATATGTGCTTTGGCATTTCAAACAGACATATTTGGTAAATTATTGCTTGACCATAGATGTCGTCATAGAGTCACCCAACTTTTTGGGGTCTACTTCTTATTGCTATCTTTTCTACTTGAATAGCCATGAAAATATAGGAATGTTGAGTGCCAAAACTGCTACCATTTCTCAGACACTTACCCTGCCCACAGTTCTGGATGCCCCTTAGGCATGTCCAACATCACTGTATCACTTGTGTCTCATTGGGCCTGCTTCTGCTTCAGGGAATGAAATGATATCCCAGTAGTCCTTAAGGGCTAATGCATTTCACTTGAACATATCAAACTTACTAGTGGGGAAAAGCAGGCATAAGAGGGACTCTGGCTTGGTTTGTGTAAGTGGTAGTAATTAATTACCTATCTGTATAAATATTTATGTAGGTTTGCTGTATTGGGACTATCCATAGTGATAAGCATGACAGCCTTTCAGTCAGATTGGTAATGTTTATGGCAGTCTTGGAAGTATTTACACTAAGTTTACAAAAAGAAAAAATACTGCTTCTTAGACCGTGTTCCAAAGTTGCAAAAGCCTTGCAGTGAAAGTGCTGCACCTGTTGGATGTGAGGTGGGATACACTAGAAAATAAAGTTGACCTGTGCTTTTTTTAAAAAAAAGATTTATTTTTATTTATTTCCCCCCTCCCCCCTCGTTGTTTGGGACACTGTCTGCTATCTGTGTTCATTTGCTGTGTGCTTTCTGTGTCTGCTTGCCTTCTCTTTAGGAGGCACCAGAAACCGAACCTGGGACTTCCCATGTGGAAGAGAGGCACTCAATCACCTGAGCCACCTCAGCTCCCTGGTTTATTGTGTCTGTCATTGTCTTTCCTCTTTGTGTCTCCTTTGTTGCATCATCTTGTTGTGTCAGCTCACCATGCCTGCCCCCTATGCCAGTTCTCCTTTTCCAGGAGGCACTGGGAACTGAACCTGGGACCTCCCATGTGGTAGGTCCCAATCGCTTGAGCCACATCGGCTTCCTGACCTGTGCTTTTTAATGCCCCCTCTCATGCTTCCTTTTCTATATTCAGTAGTTTTAACTTGGCCTTAGAGCTAATATTTGTGCATTGTTAATGTGATGATATACAGAATTGTAAATGAATAAGAATCTTTTCTCATAAAAAGTTTAACCATGAAAGATGTTTAATACTATACAACCCTGTTATTTATTAGTGTGGGTAAATATTGTATTATATAGTGGCAATATTTGTTGCCTTTATGAAGTATAGAACCAATTTTGTGGATTTTTTTTTTTTTTTTTAAGTATTATAAACACCTTGTTTTTTTGCCTTTTTCTAATTTGCTCCAGAACATATTAGATTTAGACTTGTTTGCATATTGGGAACAATGGTATTTTGTTCCCTTTTGAAAAACTGCAGACCCATTAAGATCTTGTCTTATTTTGCAAGCATGTTTTTTGTATCATTTGACTTTTGATTTGAGTGTGAGTAAATAATTTCTCATGTTCCTGACCCAAACATATAACCAGAGCAAATGGAAACGTTGAGGTCCCAACATATGAAGGATGATTAAGGGAAATGAGGAGGAGAACAGTATTTAGTGGCTCTGCTTTTATTTTTGTATTAATAACATTTGTTAAATAAACAGTTTATTGATATGTTCTGGCCATATAAAGATGGCTAAGAAATGGTCTGGTGAAGCTTATGACTAAATGGAAAGTACACAGATAAAATAAGGGAGACTATGATAAGTGCTGTAACACATATGGTGAGAACACAGAACTATAAATGATTATTGTTAATTGGAGGAGGTTTCATAGAAAAAGTGAGAGTTGATAGAGAATGGTAGGAAATAAAACTGGAAAAATGGCTGGAGGTATATTTTAGAGGACCTTGACTGCTAAGCTAAAGATTTGAATGTTTTTTAGCAATCAAGGGGTAAAGGGCACTGAAGGTGTTTGAAGAGATGAGGGTGGGTGTAGCTAGTGTAAAACAGGTGGAAATTATTACAGGAGAAAGATAAGCATGATCTCATCTTAGTGATAGTCCTGGGAATAGAAAGACAACAAAGTTCTTTTTGAGGAAGGGTAATTTAGGGGGCTTTGGAATCAGTATTCTTATGTTACTAAAAACACATTTGTGGCTATGGGCATGTCATTTGCTCTTGACTCTTCTCCCTTGTCTAAAAAATGGGACAGGGAAGCAGATGTGGCTCAAGTGATTGAGCTCCTGCCTGTCACATGGTAGGTCCTGGTTTCCGTTCCCTGTACCTCCTGGAGAAGATGAACAAGACAGCGAGCTGGTGCAGCAGGCAGACATGGCAAGCTGATGCAACAAGATGACACCACAAGGAGACACAAAGAAGAAAGGCAATGAGAGTCACAACAAAGCAGGGGACTGAGGTGGCTCAAGCAATTGACCTCCCGCATAGGAGGTCCCAGGTTCAGTTCTCCATGAAGAGCAGACACAGCACACAGCAAATGGACACGGAGAGCAGACAGCGAGTGTAAACAGTGAGGTGATGGACTAAATAAAATAAATCTATGATTCTATGAATTTGCATGTTTTAATTGTTTCAAATAAGTGCGATCACAAAATATTTGTCCTTTTGTGTCTGGTTTATTTCACACAACATGATGTCTTCAAGGTAGAATTTAAAGCATGTGATGGAGGACAGGAGCTGAATGATTGAAACCTGGGGTGATGAAGTAATTAGAAATGGGAAAGTCTGAGTGAGGTGAACAGGTTTAAGAGAACCTACCTAACAAAGTGTTTTACTTATTTTAGGTTATTAATGCTGAATACTTTTGCATACCTCTGGCATAACACTTAACATTGTTCTGTAATTATATAAATATATCTATATTGATTATTTAGTCTGGCTGAAAAGCAGTGAATTTCGTAAGGACAGGAACATTATCTTACTTATCTAGCATAATTCTAGAGTAACTTCTATCTGCCAGAATGTCACTTGTTGAATGAATATGACTTGAATGGATTTAGTAATATTTAACACTTGCCACTAGGTGGCACTTAGTCTAAGTGATGAGGCTGACATTTAATGTAGATAGCCGTTTCTTTTTTTTTTTTTACCGGGAGGAACCGGGGATCGAACCCCGGTCTCTCCATATGGTAGCCGGGTGCCGAACCTCTTGAGCCACATCCGTTTCCCATAGCCGTTTCTTTTTGACTTGGATTGTGAAGCATATATTAAATCGAAAACTCATTTGAAGTGTTGAATGATAGAAGAGTGTAATGGCATTGGAATATGTCCAGCAGAAAGAAACTGAAGGGAGACTCAGAAATTTACAAGTGACCAAAGTCTCCCATCCCTGAAGGTACTTGAAAGTGAACCGAGGTGATTTGATTTTAAGCAGCGTTTTCTGTTGTTGAGACTCTGTAGACTGCTTTAAAAAAGGAAACTTTGGGAATTCTTTTTCATAGAAGATTTAATGAACAATGATGATGAACTGTGCTTTGTACTGGGCAATGAGTCTATTTCTCTTATTTATTTTCTGGCATGATAACTACGTCCTATATGAAGAGCTAACACTGTATCCAGAAGATTCAGGAACTTTCAGAACTAGAAAAGACCTCACTAATCATGTTCTAAATTAAACACTCATTTTAAAGGCAAAGAAATGTAGGCACAGACAAATTAAATAATTTACAGTTGGCTGAGACACATTCAGTGACTGAGCTGAGACTAGTTGCTATTTTGTTTTTTTTGGAGGGCAGCTCATGTTTTTTTTTGTTTGTTTTTTAAAACTCTTTTCTATGTATAACATGCAGCTGCCTTTTAATGTTACATGCACTTTGCTTTTTATTTATTTTTCTTTAAAATAGCCTTGGGGGACGGAGGTGGCTCAAATGGTTGGGCGTCCGTCTCCCATATGGAGGGACCCGGGTTCGATCCCCGGGACCTCCCGGTAAAAAATAAAATAAAATAAAATAAAATAAAAAATAAAATAGCCTTTCTTCCCATTTGTGTGGATTTAGACCAAGATTACAATGTTTTCAGCTCTCCAGCCTGGTTGGTGGAGTGCTGCTGCCAGGGTTGCTTAATAAATGGTCACCTACAAGACTGCCTGTTCTTTCCTCCACCTTTGCTGATTTCCTGTTCTTGATGCTGTTATGTTCTATATGTTGTAGTTCTGACTGACCAGAATGGCTTCTTTTAGAATATGATTGTCCTCATTGATCACCTCCCCACCCACTCTGCTTTTGGTGTTCTTCCTCAAGAACTGACTGGGTACACTTACCCTTGTCTCATTCCAGTCATTGCCTCTTGCCTCCCTAACTTCTTAGTCCTCTCACTTGCACTAAATTGCAGCTGTTTTCAAAGACTCTGGAAGAGAAAGATAGAAAACAGTGAGAGGCAAGAGAAGTCTCTCATGTAGGAAGAGAGGTCACAACTTCAAATTTTATCCTGAAAGATGGGCTGGTTTATGAACTTGATGGTGTACGTGCAGTTATTTTTATAGTGAATATGTCAAGACGGCACTACTCTTTTGACTCTGGATTTCATTAAATCTGTCTTTGTCATCAGTGCTTTTCCAAATGTCAAGGAAGTGAACTAAATCCACTTCAGCATTCCAAAGATAGCAATGATAGTATTTGTTAACTTACTTACAGCTTATAATAATGTGTCACTATTTGATTAAATAGATAGTACTGAATTTTTGGGAATCGGTGGCTTTGCTGTTGTATTGTTAAAAAAAAAAAAAAAAACACCAAACAAACCAAGTAACCTGGTCAGTCAGTTTTGAAAGGCTCTTTCATAATTTTTGGTAATTAAGCCCTTCTTTGGCCTGTCCCTTTCCCCTATATATAGTATGTTACAGACTTAAAAAGAAAAAAAACCACAAAACTTATTATTTCAGACTTACAGCACAGTTGCAAAAGTAATAGAAAACGTGTTCAGAGAACTCTAATATACACCCCACCCAGATACCCAGATCCACCAACTTTTAACATTTTGCTGTTTCCCGTATCTATCAATCTATCTATCTATCTATCTATCTATCTATCTATCTATCTATCTATCTA